>CM042751.1:21399623-21420160 GCA_022496165.2 Catalaphyllia jardinei | reverse complement strand
CTTTACGGTGGCTAATTCACATTATCAACTCAGTTGATAAAACCAAACTATCTTATCAGACCGATAGTTGCGAGTCATAAACACTCTATTGTCTTTATTGTTCACCACTAAATTTTCTTCCGCACGTTAGTTCAAAAATCAATTAGACTTCAATTGAATTATTTTCAAGATTTCAAGACGAATGCCGTGAAAGCCAAATTTATTTTCTACGAAACCCGCTTGGTTATAGAAAAATTTTCACGGACGACAACTATCCATCCGGGTATTTTCGGCGGACGGGCACTATGGGCTGATAGTGGCCCTCCGCAGATGAATACTGTCGCGCCACGTGATCAATTTAAACCAATAAGAATCGGAGAAAATTTATTGGTGAACTATAATGAGTTATAGAAACACGAGTGGACGTTTGGGAGAACGAGAAATGCTGTGAGAAGCGTTCACAGCTTTTTCGAGTTCTCCCAAACTTTCATGAGTGTTTATAACTCGATAGAAACGCAGAGTACATGTTTTCTATTTGTCTTAGAAAACACCGCGACGAAAAAAAAGGAAAACAACTTGTTAACTTTGATTATCAAAATGTAAGTTCTCTTTGCTCGCGCCATCACTGCGTCAACAGCGCGCGCTAGTTCTTTTTTGTCGGGGCACAGAAAATCGAGGATCCGTATCCAAAAGTATTTTCGCAGAAATATTTCAAATAACAAGTAGATTCGTTTTGGCGAAAAAAAAACTTGAGGTTAGGTGCACTTTAAGGCCATGTGAATTAAGTGTAAATAGTTGCGTCATCCAATAGGCTTCTCTGGTAAGCAGTAACTGATCTAAGTGTATTTCGTTCACTTTAAGTGGCATGCCTGAGAACTACACAAGTAGCCAGTTGTAGCTACATGTAAGGCCACCGACCACTATTAACATTAAACACTCGGCTTCAACAATTGCAAAAAAAAAAAGGCCTGGTGTATTTCTAGCACGATTAAACTGATTCCACGAGCGCATACTCTGTCCCAAATGGGATGTTAGTATACTCCTCTCATTCTTCATCAGGTCGAGGATCTAGTGTCCCTGCTTCCAGGAGTGACTGTGACGTGTGAGCCCACAGATCTTGATGTCTTGTTGCAAGTGCCTTTGAACAGCGAAGAAGAAAACAGATATACCTGGTCCCTGCAAATCTGCTATGAGGTAAGATTGAAAACAACAGCGCCTTCTTGGAATTTCATGGTTTGCTGCAGACGTGGATCTTATATTTTGATTATTTTCAAGTCTGTTAGTTTACTACGGTTAGACTCCGCTGATTCGAACTTAGCTGATTTGAACTCGGTAACTTCCTGCTATTTCCAACTGTTTGCTTTGGCCTAAAATCAATCTCTTAATTTTCGAACTCCGTTGTTAGGAAAGTCGAAAAGTCAACATAATCATGGTGTTAGACCATTTTAGCACATAGCTGAAAAACTACAATTTGGGCTTTTCATTGCACCTATATATTTTACTGTAATGAAATTTAAACACAGTAATAAGTAATTCTATGAATACGATTTCTTTATTCTGCCATAGCCAAGTGCCACTTGCAGACTGCAAGATGTAGTGCTCTTACCACAGCACCACAGCTATTACACCCTGTCTAGCGTCAACTTTAACTGTGCAGTGACAAACGCCAGTGCGGCGCCAAGGCCCTTGAAACCACCAGACTCTGAAGAGCTTCCTGACATGTTTCATTACCCAGTAAAATCTCATCTTCACCAGTCACACAGCAATTGTGAAGTGGAGGTCGTTGTTTCATTCTCCACTCATGTGTTTGGATACTTCTCCCAAGTCTTGGTGCTCGATTTTGGCAAGGAGAAACATCTTGCTCTAAAAATGAGTATCGAGGTTGGCAGTCAAAAATTCCTACAAGAGTTTGGCGAAGCAAAGACAAACTTAACATTGGATTGGCCGTTGTGGGATGACGGATCCCGAAAAATTGTGAAGTTTGAGCCCAAACGTCCGCCAGTGTTCAACAACGAACAATTGGTAGCCAAGTACAAGCTTCCCAAACGGGAAGATATAGTGCCTTCCACCCTTCTTGATGGATCAAAGGGCTTGAGCAAGGAAAACTACAAAGACGTCATGCATCAACTGTTATTCGTAGAGGAGTTCTACATTCGTCAGCAATTTGCGAGGTAAAATTAAGAGGCAAAGAAATGCATGCGTGTATAAACATCAGCTAGACTTCAAATTCTTTATACTGATAGCACCACCAACTGGTTATTTCTCATTTAATTGTACACTTGACACTATGTAGTGTCGCAACATTTTCTTACCTAACCTCAGAGACGGCAAACATATGTACAATAAGTGAGTGCAACTATGTAAATTCTGCTTTCGACTTTCATAGCATAAGAACACTGGATCCCGGATTGATCTCGCGAGATCTAGGCTCGAGATTTTGTCAGTGATTAATATAGTCTCTGTGTTTGAGGCTAGGTACCTTAGTCTTACAATGTCTACCTTGTCCCAGGAATACCAATACGTACGGTAAAACTGTCAAATGCTAAGCTGGAGCCGCGGGTTACCTCCAGTAGACTAGCATCTAGGGACAGCAGTTGTAATTCTTGTCATTTCTCAATACCGGAGCCCAAGCTCAAATAGGCGTCAGCAACCAAGAGCCATCTCTTCTAGGATTCTCTAAACTTTTTTTGTCTTTAATTGGCTGAAGGCGTACAGGATGAAAACGCCAGTATATATTTAATATGTCCTCCCCCATATATTTACTGCTTGCTTTTGCTTTACAGTTTTAACGTACAGGGAGTAAATCTGCGCGCTAAACAATTGCTCGTGAAGACAGACGAAGTCTTGTGCGCTGGGGAAGGATGGCTTTATGGCTCCTTTCATGTCGCCCGTCCAATAACACCCGATGACGCGAGTGGACGACTCTTGCTGAGGAATCTTTTTGGAAGCGTGGGTTTGGTTCTAATAGCCAAAACCCAAAGCCCTGATTCTGTAGTTTATGAGACATTAGTAGACTCGGTCGAAGACAGTCGAGTCGTATTAAAGCTGTCTTCACGGTGCTGTGAAGATCTGGCGCTGTTGAATAACAGTGATGTCACAGTGGACGTTCAGTTTCACATTAACAGACTTCCTCTATGTGAGATGCACGACAACATTGATAGACTTGGTCCTGAGCACGTGCGAATATTGTTTCCAGAGTTCAGTGGTGTTGGTTTGGAGGAGAAGGTAAGAAGTGCAATGTAACATAACGCTTTATACGACAAATACTGTATTTAGGTAATTTCTTTTTTAATCCAACCAGAAATAAAATAAAGTCAGAGTTGACTTAGCCATAGTGTAAATATGCCACAATGCATAGTGACCATCGATGACTTACAGTATAGAAACTAGATTTGCTTGAGTCAACTAGAGTTAGGGACACATTCATTGACTACTGCTAATTGTAAAGCAAATGACTAATGCTTCTTCATAGTGAGATGCTTTGGGATGTAACATGGGTTATGACTCCAATTATATCTTAACGTTTCAGTGTCTCAAATCGTGATCTCATGAAAGCTTCTTTGAATAGTAGGGAGAGTTTGAACTAGCACTGAAGTCTTATTTATTCTCATCAGTCAAATTCAGTAGTTTTAATTCCAATTGTAAACACATTTCTTTTTGACAAGGCTAAAAGAATTTAAAAGTAAAATCCTACCGTTTTCGACAGGGGCTTACCTACCCCGAAGATGACCTAGTGTCGAAATAGTTCGGTGTCTCAAAATGAATGACCTGCTGATAGTTTTAGGAGACATAGAATAAATGTGATACCGAGTAATTGCATTGTAGCTATGATGCAGGCAACAAATGCAAGGAATCGTTACTATGTACTTGTAATATTTCGATAAACCTATATCATCTTCAGACAGAGGTGACATACAGGTAGCAGAAGTTTTAATACTGCGAGATGGTACAGCAGCATTAGCACGTAAAAATGAAAACAAAGAACGAAACTGTCAAGAGACTAGACAAAAGTTCTCTACTGGCTTTTAAACCAGTGTTCTAAAATGGTGTTTAACGTTTTTAGCCTTGTAAATAGAAAGTATTTTTAAAATGAAAGCCAGTATTATGGATTTTTTTTTCGTATTAGCATTTTCATTATGAAATTGGAATCATTGAGCCACTCATTAGTCGTTATAGCATTGTACATATGGTAATCAAACGAATGTATATGCTGTGTACGGATTGTTAATGAAGCTGTTTAAATTGTGTGCTGTGTTGCGATGACATTTTTTTTTTCAGATTTATCCTCTCCCTTGGATTCTTGACCCAAACTTGAATGATGACCAGAAAGAGATAATCAGAAAAATAGCGGCACCGTCAATTGATGCACCCCCTCTCGTAGTATTTGGTCCTTTTGGAACGGGAAAAACATTCACCTTGAACCAAGCTGTTCGACGTATCGCCGTCAACCGTAACAACCGGGTTCTCATCTGTACACACTCAAACAGTGCCGCAGATATGCATGTAGTATTGCTGGATGAACATCTGAATGAACAAAGTGGAATACCTGCCTGCAGACCTTTGAGGATTTACACACCCATGCGTAAACTATCCACCGTTTCTGACAAAGTCAGACAATATTGCCTCGTTACCGACAAAGGGAAGCCAACAGAAGCCTTCAGACTTCCAACTCGCCATGAGGTGTTAAGTCACCGAGTCATTGTATCAACTTTGGGCATGTCCAGAGCACTTTTTGACATGAAGCTACATCGTGGATTTTTTTCACACATTTTAATCGATGAAGCGGCTCAGGCACTAGAAACTGAAACACTCACACCAATCACACTCGCAGGCAATAACACCAAAGTGGTTTTCACCGGGGATCACATGCAGGTACGTTCACTGGGGTGGAAATCCCATGCAAATCCCCTACTCTGGTATTGTACTAACGCTACAAAACACAGCGCTCTACAAGTAACGCTTACTAATTTGAGACTACAACTAAAATTTGCACGTAGATGTCTACCTAAACTGGCAAGAGCATGTAGAAAAAAAGTTTTGAGGAAATAGTGTTATAGCCTGTAAAGCCAAGAATCTCTATAGAGCAACTAGCAGGCCCCCAGTTTACTGATACTACACTGAAAGTGAGAATGTTGTGGAGCGCCGAAAATATTTGTCTCCTTATCGTTTAGTTTTTCTTCATTATCCCTTAGATGAGTCCCGATGTGTTTTCCCCTATAGCAGCGAAGTGGGGATACCAAATGTCCTTACCAGAAAGGCTCTTTTGCGATTACAACGAGCGGCGGAAAGAGAAAACACCGGATCCAAATGTCATTTTGCTTACAAAGAACTACCGCTCAAGCGAGCAGGTTCTTCAATTCTCGTCCGACATGTTTTACGGTGGCAAGCTTTCTTCTGGTAGCAAACAACCCCTACACCCTTTGCTTGGACCGCTTGTGTTCTATTCTGCTCTTGGCAAAGAAGAGATTGAACAGAACCATTCCTCATATCGCAACTTGGCTGAAGTCAATGAAGTGGTAAAGCGAGTCAAGGAGCTCACTGATTCATGGCCTGACGCTGAATGGGGTCCAAAAAATCTTAAAGAAGTTGCTGTGGTTTCTTCATACAGTTACCAGGTACTTTAAGTAAAATCGTGAACTTGCAAATGATGAAGGTGTGCGTAAATGTGCCTTTAGTAATCTGAAGTACGTATGAAATATATTTTCATTTTTTAGGTTAGGACGATTCGAGATGGGCTTAGGAAAGTTGGTCTTGGACAGGTTGATGTAGAAACCATCGAAAACGTTCAAGGTTAGTAGGGGTGATATGTTCGTTCGTCGAGATGTACTTCATTTGAGATGTTTCCTTGTAATCAGTTTTGACGAAAATGTTGCAGTGACTGAATGTATTTTGTCGTATTCATACTCACAAGGAAAATAATCAATATCAGTAAAATAAATCTCCAGACACTAATGATATATACTCTCTTTTTATTTCCCAATCGTTTTGTGTTATTAGGAAAACAGTTCCGTGCTCTTTTCATCAGCACAGTAAGAACTTTTCATACCTGCAAAGAGTTCCGTGAGCACAACCCTGGAAATAGCGAGAGTCCATACCTGTATTTCTTGTCGGATCCTAAGCTGCTAAACACCGCTCTTACACGTGCCCAGTCTTTCATTGCAGTTGTTGGTGATCCATTTTCTTTAAGAACTGTAGGTGCATGTCAAGGGTTGTGGGAAGAGTTTATCAAAAGGTGCAGTGACCTGGGAAGCCTGTTTGGAATTGGAGCCAACGAGCTTGAAGAAGGTATTTCGCAGAGTGGGCTTAATGTCAATGCTACCGAGTTTACTCCAGGTGCGTTCTCAAACCCCAGTCATCCGGCTGCTAAAAACGAAGACCCTTGCCTTAACATTACGGCCAGCAGTGTGCCACCTCCCCCTCCTCAGAAACGTAAGTCAGATTTCAAAAGAGGTGACCGCATTTTCCTTTCCGAGGGAAATAGCCATTTAAGTGACGGTGACGACACAGCCCCTACTGACCTTAAGAACGTAGACGAGAGTGAACCTGCAAGTGCATCTGATTCCGACGATGCGGGAGACGAATTGTCTGAGAGTGACGACCTGGGCAATGTCGATGACTTTGCCGAGTATGGGAATATGGATGAGACCGTGCCCCCAGAGTACATGGATGAAATAATCCTCGCTTTAAAGGCTAAGTGCGAAGAACAAGAAATGAAAAGGAAAGCGAAGGGAGAAACAAAAGAGGAGAAAGATGATATGAGACCACATGTTCAAGCAGGAGACGATACAGAGAGCAATAAAAGTCCTGTCACTAGTCCTTCTGGCTTTAACGTCGTGGGAAAGAACGTAGTTCACGAAGACTACAAAATGACCACAAAGAAAGGTAAAACTCATATTTTTCTGGTGAACTTTAACGTCAAGTACAGCGAGCGTACGGAACGACTACTTCGTGAACCCAAACAGAAAGAGCAAGAGAGCTTACAGCCAGAGTACCTTGATCGTTTGTTAAAAGATAACCCTCAATTATATCGCATATGCTCCTTGCACATCAGCTACGAGAGAACAAGAACTTTCTACGGAGAGATTCAAGATCCTGTATCTGAAGATATTTTGATCGAAGGAAACACTCATCAGTGCTTTGATCGAGACAGGGTCGTTGTAAAACTGACCAACTTGCCTTCCAGTAGCTTGGAAAGAATGAAGGGAGAGATAATTGGGAGATGGAATCGCCCGATCAGTCTCCGTGAACTTCAGTTTGTTTGTACAATCAACAGAAACAACCCCTCGGTGATGTACCCAATAAACAGATCGATGACACCTATCGGAAACTTAAGAGATGAATCTTGCAGAGGAGTTCCAATTTACAAAAGAGTTCATCCTGGAAGTGCAGAGAAAGCAGTGCGAGTAGGCACGCTATCGTTAAGAGAGGCATTGAGCGGCAAGTATCTCTTTGTCGTGCAATATTTGCAATGGAAACGTGAATTTCCATATCCACTTGGAATTGTAACAAAGAAGATTCGTAGAACCTCTGATCTTTCTGAAGCTTTCAAACTTTTAGATATTGAGTATCAACTGAAGGAACATTTTCCAGATGAGGTTGATAGAGAGGTGAAAAGGCAGATTAACGAGTGGTCGAGCATCCCAACTTTTGAACAGAGTAGCCGACGCGGCCGGCATGTGACAAACGCATTTACAATAGATCCTCCTGGAAGTAAAGCTTTGGATGATGCCTTGACTTCTGATGAACTAGGGAATGGTCTTTGTAAAGTCGGTGTTCACATTGCTGATGTGTCTTACTTTGTTACAAAGGGAAGTAGAATCGATACCGAGGCGCGAAAGAGAGGAACTTCTTACGTCCGAGGTCACGGTTTTGGAGACATCCTTATGCTTCCGAAAGACCTAAGCCACTGCATCTGCAGCCTGTTGCCGAACCAAGAACGACTTGCGGTTTCAGTATACCTGGTTCTGGACCAAGATGGTCGTGTACAGGGAGAGCTCGATTTTTGCCGAACAATTGTGAGGTCACAGTGTCGTTTGACTTATGCTGAAACACAAAAAGTCATTCTTGGAGAGCCCATCAGAGATAAACCCCTCAGTGATGGAGAAGTGACATCGGTGATCGAACAAAGCATCCGTACGCTTAGTTTCCTAGCCCAAAAAAGGAGACGGTTGCGTCTTTCTGATAGATCGTTCTATCATTTCGACCACGCAGAGCGAAAGGAAGACTTTGAAGCCCATGAATTAGTGGAGGAAATTATGATTCTTGCAAACACAGCCGTGGCCACGTACCTTGTTCGGAGACAAGCAGTGCTGTCTGCGCCTTTGCGAATTCAGCTTCCTCCCAAGAGCCATAAACTAGATGAATGGATAGAGAAGTTTGGCGAGTTTGCTATGCTTTCTCTTTCTCTTAAAACGCATCTGGGTCAAGATGGTCACTGCACGGATTCCTTTATTGTGCCAACTTCTACATGGAATGACATCAATGAAGCGCTGCTCAAACAGGATCACAGAGGGTTAACGCACTTAATTTGCAATGATAACATCTATCCTCAACTTGCTGCTGCGCGCTCGCAACTGAATTGTCTACAAAGAAAAGCTGAAGATGTAAGAGCAGCTGACGTGGAAGTAAATCACAGAGTTCATTGGTCCTTAAACGTGTTCGAATACACTCGCTTTACTTCTCCGATTCGTCGTTATCTCGATATTGAAGTTCACCGCTTGTTACTAGACAATGAGGAACAAACCACGGCACCTGAGGATCTCCGTAAGCTTTATGGCAGGTGTTCATTTCTATCCGACAGATCGAGTATGTTTGAGAGAGATTGTGGCCAAGTTCAGTTCGCTGCCCATCTTAAGGAGAACGCTTGCGAAACTGCTGCGGTCGTTGAGGTCATCACGCGAGATTTTATTCAAATGCAACTACTGTCTGATGCAAATCAGTATCTCACTACCAAGCAAAGAAGAGTCAAGATAAATGACTTGGGACCAATTAAGCAACCTGAGTTGGATGAATCGTCAACTAGCGTGGAATTGGAGTGGAAGTTTAGGGTGTATGATGCTTCTGCTGAAAATATGGAGCGGGCAAGGCAGTTAAGAGATCAGGAGAAACATCTCCGTGAGGACAGAAGAAAGATTGAAGCATTGTTGTGTGACGTCTTAAGCCGTTCAAGTCTTGGTTACCACATTCCCAGCAGTCATTGGCGAGAAGTCTTGGATGCTGTTAAAAATAGTGATTTCAAGAGGCTGAAGCAATACTTGAAGAAGGTGGATAAGTGTATTGTTAGTGAAAGGGAGCGCGCTTTCGAAGAGGAGATGCAACAAGAACGACAAAGAGAACAAGAACAAAAGGAAGACGATGATCACTGGAACGACGATGACGAAAGCGACGATGATGATGACGACGAAGGGGACGACTACGACGAAGTCCCTTACGATTTCGACGAGAGCGATAACGAAAGCGATACAGAGTCACCTAAAGATGAGTTGCATTTCATTAAGGCGACTCGTGCTTTGAAAGTTTCCGACAATGTTAGTGTGCAGCTATCAGCCAACGATATTGGACCACTCATGACCCCTGATATTCAGCTGTTCAACCTTACACCTGGCATCAATATCTGTCTGGAACACAGGAAGCTTGCTTATAAGTGCTTTGCAGAAACTGCTTCGGAAAAAGCGTCAAAGCAGCGTTATAGAAACATCATAGCGTACGTTGATGCTTGGAAGCCGCTGCTGAACTTGGAGGCTGCGACCGAGGCCATTTCGAATGATGATGCATTTGTCCTTAAAGACATTGAAGTCAACTGGAAAGAGAATGATGACTCTCAACTTGTGGGAGAGTTTCATCTGGACAAGACGTTCAGCGAAACCAGGCAAATCGAGATTTTTTATGGAGATTACGCTTGTGTCCGAGTGTCTTGTTCCACGTCTTCCTTGAGCAGTTCGACCCCTGGACGAAAACCTGTGGAAAGATATTGGGTTGGTCACTGTATCTTCACTGGTATAGGAGCATCTCTGAAATTCAAACTTAAGCTGTTCCAGCACTCTATGAGCATCCCTAAAGTTCTTCGAAGTGGTGGAACTAAGAGATGTATCGTGGAGATAATAAAGCAAACTATCCCCTCCAGGTAATTATAGGCCATATGAATTCGGGTTTTTTTTGTCTGCTTCAATTTGTTGTTGTTTCAATTTGCTTTTAAAAAAAAATACAGCTGATGCAGCCTGATTAACACAGAATTAGTACAAACAGGTCTTTTGATTTACCTTCTGTAATTCTGATTGATTTTTTAATTTAACTACCAATAGCTGCCATTCTCGTTCCCAGAAACCCCGTTTCTTTTAGTAACGCGATCGGCGAAAAGGAGGGGTCTGGTGGCAGCCGATACGGGATGTCCGTAAATCACCGTCGACATTTTGAACCCCACACGTAATTTTTGCCAACACATCTGGTCATGCCCAGAATTAACTCTGAGAAGGAGCCCATTACCCAGAGCTTCCATACGAATTATACCCTTCAGTCAACCCTATCCCGTATCTTCTTATTTTTAGAACTGCGATATCTGGGGGAGTTCTTTAATTTCTTGCGAAAATAAACTTGTTTTCGCTTCCGTCTGCATGACAGCCTAAGAGAAAAATGGCGCCCAGAGGGAAAGGCCGATCTCTATTCCTTCTCCCATTTTCTTTTTTATTTTGATCTCGTTTCGAGGGAAACTGGTTATCAGCTAACTGGAAGTTAAGTAAAAACTTATACAGTAGTAGACAACTTCAAGATGGCATTCATTCCTTTTTTTTCTTTCCTTGTACTTTCTTAGTCTGAGCAGTTAATTTTGTGGAATTTTTGTGCCTAGTTTAGAGGCCTTTTGTTCTTGTTGATATATAACTTTTTGTAAACTGAAGGGTTCTGTATGATTCGGACAGAGGATCTAGTCGATGACGTTGATAGCGCGAGCGGTCCTGACGGTGAAAACGAAGACCTCGAAACGTCAAATTTACAGTAAATTTGAATGACATACAGCGAAGAAAACTTCTGGGGAAGTAGCAGAAAACCGAAAAAATCTGAAGACTTAGATCAACTGGAAAGTTAGCGCAAGGAACTTTCAGCTGCCGATTTTAGTGTCGACATTTACATCTCACTTCGAACTGAAGCCTTGTCCACTCGAAGACTTGTGTTGTAACTTTCGGGTAAACAAAACTACCATTCAGCAAACAAGACCGTTCAATTCTGTTCGCTTAGCCGTCCATGTTAATGGTGAAAGGAGTTTGCACTGGCCAATCTACGAACATGTTGTTGTAAAATGGGGTTGCCAAGCCGTACACGACTTCACGTGGTTCGTGATATTTGAACATTTGCTGTTCTCTGTTCGGTAGCTCGACCCTTTTTGTTGCCTCACTCGCATCTATGAAGGGCTCTTCAAGTTGAATTACATGGAGGAATTTTAAGAGGAGTTGAACTATTAGACCGTGCAAAAGCAGAGATTTTTAGAGGTCATAGGTCTGAATGATTCCGTTGTTATCGGCATGCCGCTTCGCCGAGTTTGACACCTCTTTAATTTGCCATGTGTTTATGCATTTTTTAGGCTCATTTCTATAGAGTGCATTTGCCTTCGCGGGAAAAAGATATGAAATTTTCCGTGAAAGTGTTGCTTATTTGCAGTCTATATTATTGTGACGCCCGGGCCGGCTGTTTGATTCGGAACCGTTTGCAAGTACTGTCTGTTGATTCTTACCATGGAAAACACATTTGTCCTCGTACGTTTTTCTTCTGCGACGCCGTAGCATTACTTGGAGAAAACTATACGTTATTCAAGAGAAGTTCATATGTTTCGTACAGCTATCTAATAGAGCTTTTGTTTCTCAAGAAAGGTTTATTCTTCCTTTTGGTCGTTCTGACACCACATATTCGATTTTCTTTTTTTTTTTTAATTTTAACCATGCAAAATAATATATATAGACTAAATTAAAAAGAGATTAATTACAAATAATTGTTATTTAACTATGAAAAATAATATATACACACTAAATTAACAGGAAAAAGACGCAAACCAAATAAGTGAAACAGAATAGCCGCAAAGTGTAGCTTGAAGGAAATGACACTAGCATTCACGTATCTAAAGAAGTTTGTCCCATGTTTTTTTCAATTGCGATAAGCGGTAAGATCTAAAAGCTATGGTGCGAAAAATATCAATTTTGTTGTTGATACGCAGTAGAAAACTGTCAATGTCCAAGATGCGGTTGCGTACGCTTGAAGCAAAAACATTGTATTTGGCGACAATCAAACAATAATTAAGAACTTCCCAGTTATTTGACTCTTTGTGCCAACCATATATAGAATAGTGCTTTCAGATAAAGGCGGTTTGTGATTAAATTTTTCGTGCCACCCGTTAGAAAAACAAGTACAAAACGAGGAGGATACACTACAGGTAATTAACTTATGTTTTAGAGATTGACTTTCAAGGTCAGTTGCATAAAGGACAAACATCAGTATCAGCTATGCGCGCGCGGAAGAGGCTAGATTGGGTAGGTAAAATATTGTGAATAATTTTGACTTGGAACATGATCAGTTTTGGTTCTTTCAAGATTTTGAAAGGGAGCATGTAGATGTACGGAATTTCCTCTTTGGTGAACCCATGATACAGAATTCTGCCTTTAGCTGTGGGTGCTGAGAAGCTTTTATCAAGTATGGAGAATAGGCTTCTTTTGTGGAAAAAGAGCTTCAAGGATGTTTCGCAGTTTTCAGATTCATCAAGCACGCCTGCTTTGACTCGTAGTGCTCTGGTCCATTCAGTTGGTAATGGCTCTTAAAAGGCCGTAATAATTTCCAAGATGCACTACTTGATTCAGCGATACGCTTTATCTAAGCAATCTTTAGCGACCGCTCCATGATTTCAAAGTCAATCATTTTTAGGCCCCCACAGTGTTTTTCACCAATGATAGTATTTTTCTTAATTCTGGGAGGAAGCTGAAAATAATCTTATTAATTCTGTCTATAAGGGATTTAGGTACGGTCAGTAACGAACTGCAATATATGAGTTTCGACAAACCTAATGTCTTGACAATATTGATTTTGCCAATTAAAGTTAGCTTTCTTTTTTTCCAGTTGTTGAGTGTTTTTTTTTTTAAAGAACAAACCTTTTCTTCAAAGTTAAGGGTGTTGTCATAGGAAAAGTGTATACCAAGGGCATAGACTGGTTCCTGGGGCCATTTAAAACCAAACGGCTTTTCTTTGGGCGACCTCCAACATCCTAACCACAATGCTTCGGTTTTGTTTGTGTTAATTTCGAGACCACTGATTTGCTTGAATTTGTCTAAATGTTGTAGTAATTGTGTGACAGAATCAAGATCTCGCACCAAAACGGTGGTATCGTCTGCGCATTGAGTTATCTTAATTTCCTTCTGTCTGACTTCGATGCCTTTAATAGTATGGTCCTTTTTAAGTTCTCTAGCTAAGAGTTCGATTCCAACGACGAAAATGAGGCCAGACAGTGGGCAACCTTGTCGCACACTTCGCTCGAGAAGGAAGAAACCCGATGCATGACCATTGTGCAGTACACAGCTCGATGCTTGGTTGCAAATAACTTGAAACCAGTTGAGTATGTCAGGGCCAAATTTAAAGCGTTTGTAAAGCGGCTCTTAAGTAGTTCAATTCCATTGTATCAAACGCTTTTCGAAAGTCAAGAAATATGGCAATACCGGGTTTTTCCTCCTGCTTATTGTGATACATTACATCTTGAATTACTCGCAAAAGCCCCCGTGGGAGGTGCTTCTAAAAATAAAAATATACGGGACAGGGTTGACTCAAAGGGTCAGTATGGAAGATGGAAGCTCCCGCTAATGGGCTATTGTTCTGAGGGAGGGAATGGAGGCGTAGAGTGTGGTCTTCGTTGACAACAGATCAGACGTTGAAGAAGTGGAGCACGAGGGTAGAATGGCAAAAAAGCTCTTCGTACAGGAACACTTGCTTGGAAGGCTAAAGAAGTGCTCACTGAGGTTTTCCCGTCGTTGAGGTCAGGTGGTGTCGAGGGTAAGAAGAATACAGAAAGCCGCCTTGAATGCCGGCGTTTGAGAAAGGATATAAGTTTGTCTGAATATTTTACCAACAAGTGTTATTGCGCCCTTTGTCGTGGATAGTCTAGAACGAGTCAAAGATCGATAGCTCTGTTCTTGCAGTGTTACGTATTTTTCAACTCTTTTAATGAATTCAGGAATTCATTGTTCCACACTTTCCAAAATTTGGCAAATGTGGGGTAATTCACGACCGTCCGACATTTGTTGTGAACTTAAACTCAGTAACAAAATATCTCGTGATCACAAAACATCATTACAAGTCTAAAGTCCTTATGTAACTCAAAGAAAACGTGACGCCAAGTTCAAAGGTCCAAAATTGTCCTCAACACACCTGACCAGCTAATTTACTAGTCAACTAATCTTCGAATACAGTCATGACTCAAAGCTGCCTCACGTCTTGTCCATCTGACTACGTTCTGTCCTCGTTTCACGGACAGTTGCTCATCATTAGTCACCGCCTCTTGAACTTCCAAGGTAAACGGTCTTTGAACTGGCCTTTTTACTCTCACGCTCTTCCGGTCTATTGCTTCTGGCTGCGTCACTGACAATGCAGGATCCGCAACTCCGTAACGCACCTTTTAGTCCAACTCTTCCAAAAGAGATCTAGCAATAACCACAGATATATATTTCTTGGATAAAGCATCAAACACAATCCTCAAGGCATTCCTACGTACCATTTCGTAGTGAGGCAAGTAATGCGCCTTTCCGATGTCGGGACATATTGAGTTATCCATTCCTTCAATTGCACCACTCTGCAACTGATCCTGGGTAATAGAGCCATACTCTACAACGATTTCTGTGTCTCTAACTAACCTCTTCAGTTCTGAGCTCAATCGTGCTTCACTGCTCTCGTTATTGTCTGGCAGCAACTTATGGTGCTACCGCAGAATACTTGCCATATTCAAAAGTAACAGTTTTCTCAAAGGCTTCATGGGCAACGTCCTTTTCTCGGATGCCAATTAATGGAAGCGCCATAACATCGCAAACTCCTTGTATAAGGTATCTTCAGAACTTTCTGAATCTTCTCTCAGCTCAGGAGTAAATTCGGGCAAAGAAAAGTCAAGAACGCAAAGAAGGGCCCCTTCTTTGCGTTGTTGACTTTTCCTCGCCCGAACTTTTTTCTCGCCCGTTTAGACTTTTTCCCGCCTCCCACTAACTGCCCCCGGGTTTCCGAGGATGTGCATACCGATGCCAGTCAACAATGCAGCTTCAGTTCCATCTCCAGTTCCTGGAAAGAGTGGTTTTCCTGAGGCTGGTTTATCTGTCGGTCGAATTCGGGCATGTTCATAAGCCTCTACTTCTGATTTTACGGCCATTAAAACAGGGTCTAGTTCCGAGTTTTCCTTGTGCTTCCTACTCAGTATCAGCTTCAACGTATTAAAAATCGGGATCAACAAAATGCCATATTGGGCTGAATCTACCCTAAGAGAATGCAAACCTCTGATTTGAATTTCCACCCTGTCGAGGACGGCTCGAATACCTTTGATGTCTGACATCGCATTTACCGGTTTCAACTTAGGTAATGATTCCATGTGCGAGTTAATAATGAATTATTTACTTTTGCGCGAATCCTTCTTACAATACCGGCTCCAAAGCCGCGTCATAATTAGCCGAAATAAGCTGCAATCCTGATCATGAGGTAGCCATTGCTATATTCCCTTCTACCAGAGTAGGTGAACTTTTCCACCACTGAAATGGCACTGTTGTCGTCCACAGCTACGCAAAAACAAGTCCCACCATTCTTGCCAACGCTACGCCTCAATAATTTATTTAACGTCAATTTCGGAAATTTGGATTTGTTTCCACTTCATTTTGTCTCTTGATTAGTTATTGACTTTGCTGATTTCCCTGCTGATCGTGCGCGACTTGATAACTGTATTTTTGCCAGCGCTTCGTGAATTTTCCCGCGAAAACTTTTACACTTCTTCTATTTCGCTTTCAATACCTACATCTTCCAAGTTGTGCTCCGCTGCTTATGTTAAGAGTACTCCACATATATGTTGAAGATCGATAGCTTTTTCATAACATAGTACAAAATCAGATTCATATATTTTGATATAGCAGCGTTTCAGCACTTCAAAGTTTCCCTACTCTTGCCACACGTTTGCCAGGATTTTGCCCGGAAGTCTATCGCGACCGAAAAGTAATAACACTTTGCGAGTTTGAGTTCCGTCTAAATTGAAAGCAACACGTGATATTTCATCAAGGCACAAAAACGTTTGTCTGTTAATACTGCTCAGCTGACTGCTCAGTTTTGTTATGGTGAAAATCCAATAAATCGCTTGTTATCGATGAAAAAGAGCGCTCGCCGATCCGTGTTTCTGGTGTTTTGTTGCTTAACGTGACAAATTGAACTTCAATTACGCTCTTTCGTTTAAAAACGTGCATCGAACTCAAACATCTCAAACAACTGTACTTGATTAATGTTTGAGAACATATTAAAAGTTTAGCTGGAAATATGGGAAGACAACAGAGATAATTAGCAAAGTTACGGTTGCGCTTTCTTTGACCAACAGTTTTGACCAACCCGAATAATATTTTTGATTTCAGTGTTGTTTGAGGTCTCTAAACTTCTTGTGTAAGTTTTTTTTCCAGAAAAAATTTCACATTCTTGAAGGAACACACGTGATTTTAGTAGCCTTATAGCGTTGGTGAAAACTGTTGCAGCATCTCAGCACAAAAGAAGGCAAAAAATATTTTGTCAAGTTTATGACTCGGACATGAAAGTGCACGCGCTCCACTATGGAAATTAGCTACTTTTCCTTTCAAAATTAAAACTTCTGCAAACTCGACAAATAGGTAAAAAAATAGGAAACTTTCGCAAGCAGAAATTGGTCATGATTAAGCATTGTTCTGAGAAACTCACAAATGAACTCGATACCATGCATGAGCGCGCGCGCGCTGTCATAAAATGAACAAATGATAGGGCAGATGGCCATTGCTAGAGCTTTGCCTGGATTTAACGATCTTGGACGTTCCGTGACCCTAATGTTTCTTTCGATGGATCATTTTCATTATTGATTTTCTGCGTTTAGGGAAGAAATGAAAATCTATCGACTAGAAGTTTGAATTTTTGGCAAAATGTACCATGGAATTCCGTTCTTATTAGCTCCTCGTGCATCTGTGCGGCGGTTTCAAATGCCTCTTAAAGGGTTAAATTATGTGAAAACGCTAGTAACATTTGGAATTATTTACGCAACAGACCCACTTCTACAAAATATGACTAAGACCGTTTGCCTCCGTTGACTCATCCTCCATATACGATAAACTCCTGTAGACCGTGCTCAATTATATGGAACAATTTTTCGAAGTCAGTATAGTTTAGCACATGCTTTATCTCTGAAACGAAGACGGTGACCCCCATTTTTTTCTGGCACAAGTAACACATTATCTGCTAGCAGTAGAATTTTAAAAAATTATATCGACTGAAAAATTTTCGCGCAAACGTCCTTAAAAGACGTTTTATGATCATTTGTTTTCTAACCCAATTTACTTTTTCAGGCGAATGATCAAAACTTTGGAAGATCTGCCATCGAAGGGCACACGACTTGTTCATGACATCTGCCTGGGAAATGCCACTCGATTGGAAGGTAAGGGAGGGGCATTGATAACTGCTTGAGTAAATCCAATATACCTTAATTGTCACGGTTTTCGACCCCATATTGACAAGTAGGGAATCCGATTGCAAGTAACTATTTTCGAAAATTGAAATTTGCACAATTTGTGAATAGCAACGTTAAAACCGTGACCAGGTAGAAGATTGTATTCGCCAAGTTTGAAGGATGCAGCTTGGCTAGATGACACTCAGTTAATTCTTTTTCTTTTTTAACTGCAGAGTTCTTTTCATCTTACTTTGTTCTCCGCAATAGCCTTCGTTGAAATATGACCGATGTAACTTGAATTTGTATTATTTGATGGAGCCTTTTTGTTAGAAAATGACAGCGATTTTCAACGGGAATCTAAGTAAATGTTAAACTGTTTGATTGTTTCAGATATCTCTTTGGTATTTCTTTACATAAGCATTGTTGGCTTCCCTGGGCTTCTTTGCTAGCCCCATTTTCTGGACATGTGAAGCAAGCAAGTCTTTGTATGTTACGCTTTGCTATACAGTTCTAGCGCCTCGTATTTGATTTTGTGGCAGAACATGGTTCTCCATTCTGTTTATGATCAAGAAAACATATATCCATTTTTAATTTCAGGTTTCCCAATTCGTTTACCGGCTGACAACCTCTCAGTTTCTGATCATGTCGAAGAATGTAACCTAGAAAGGTTGAACACTAACCAAGAGACGGCTGTCAAAAGATCCCTTCGAGGACGCTTTACTCTCATTCAAGGGCCACCAGGTACCTTCCCGTGACTGTCAGATGTTTGTAGCTGATGGCAATTAAAAATCTACCCCACGAGTGATTTTAGGGAAGTGCAATTTGAAAAAAAACAACAATAAAAAAACAATAAAAAACCACAAGTAGCTACAGTGTAAACCCTTATCGACCTTTCGTCAGATGACCGAGACAATTACCGTGTAACGGACCAGTTTGCTGCTCTCAGGCAATCGTGATGAAATAGTTGCCTCAGTCATGAAAAAATATTCGCCACAGGCGAAGTGAACATTGGTGAGTATTTTACGGGGGCGTATTCGAGGTAACATTCGTCAATGTTCATTGAGGTGAATAATGGTCGAGTTTTGTATTCCCGGTTACAAATGGGCCGAGCAAAGAACGTGGCACGGGAGTTACGCTTATGCGAAGTAAAATCTTTTGCGGCAAAATACGAAGTTCTTGCAGCTTTATGTTGTTCGCGGCTACCAATTCTAAAACAATCTCAGTAAAAGAAATGAAACCTTATTTCGTCAGAATGTAAGTTCATGAGTTGCAGGGAATAAGTGTTGTGAATAAGCGTCGTGAAGAAAATCCGAGACGATCAAGGAGACCAGATGGGTTTTTCTGTCGGACTAGACGTGATCTATTAGTTCCGCTTTAACTCTTTTTTTTTTCTGGAGGTATACACTTTCTTATATTCCGACGTCTATGGTGTTTCCTTTCGCTGCTTTCGACATGTAGCTCTCATTGGGGTCAGTACGACTTTTGGGAGGTTTTCGCTGAAGATGTTATGAACGTATTCTGGTGTGCCTTGTAATCTAAACTGTCCAGGCGTCAGGCGGCAAATCGAATACGCCGCTCTCGTTCTGAGATTCCCACAGCACTATACTTATTTGCGTTGTCCCGAGGGAATGGAAAAAAAATCTAAAATTTGACAGCTCCGGATATTATTCGACAATATTTTTACTGTTTCTGGGTGCCATGTGTGCAGTTAAAACACAACCGTGATGCTTCACCATTTTTAGCAACTCTCCCCAATGCGGCCGGGAATACGAAACTGGACTATTGTCTTAGTATAATATTCAGAGGTGAACTGCTCCAGAAATGGAAAATAATGGGCTAATACACGGAAAAACAGAAACCTCGCTCGGTAAATATAGCGTCCAATTCTTATATTCACTTCTGGAAATATACTAAATAAACTATATCACACATAAGTGTTACGAGCTAAAACAGAGATAATCCAGAATATTGAAAGTTTTTTGTATCAAGTTCTAATCACTGTGGCAAGAAGAAGCCTCTGCTTTCCAAAATGAAAAGAAACATAGTTATGAGGTAATGATAAGTCAAAACGAGCCAAGAGTGGCTGTGATAAGGAAGACTTGATGGGATGGATGATGTCATACTTGGGCTTCGACTGCGTAGACTACGGGTAGTCTATATATATTCGCTTGGTCTCTGCTGCCATTTTTTGTCCTTGCGGTTTATTTACGGTTTTGCTTGAGGGATAAGTACTCGTAGACTATCGAACGCAGATGTATTTCCGGCTGTAACCTGGCGGAACCAAGTAACAACCGGAAGTACGTCTGCATTCGCAAGCTAATCGATTGTGCATCTAGTCGTGACTCTGACATCGTTGTGTTTAGAAAGTTTGGAATATCACTTATTGACCGTGCCGTGATTGTGTTCGATCTTGCATTTTCTCTTAAATTTCATTATACTGTTAGCCCGATGCTATTTGAAACGACAAGTCGCTTTGGGCAAGTAGTTTTCATTTCTGAGTAGTAGCTCAGCAAAACTTCCCGAATGTACCAAATAGTAAACTTATTACACTTCTTCACTTCAGGCTTAACTATCGTTGGTTAGCTGTCGTTGCATTTGTTGTTGTTGTTATTGTTCTTGTAGTTTCTGCAAGTTTCTTCTAGTTCCAACTAATATTTGTCTTCTCTTGCATTGGGTTTGCTTGTACTGCCCGACATTTTTTTCTTTTAGGAACTGGGAAGACAATCACTGGAGTTCACATCGCCTACTGGTTTGCTGAACTGAACAGACGAAATACTCCACCTAAAGGAACTACCTCAACCGAAGAAATACCCAATTGCAAGAAAGCTCCACCGCAAGTTCTGTACTGTGGGCCTTCAAACAAATCTGTGGATGTCGTCGCAGGTGTGGTCTGAAA
>CM042751.1:21354404-21390139 GCA_022496165.2 Catalaphyllia jardinei | reverse complement strand
TTTTTTTTTGAGCCCCTAGCGTTCGAAAAATAATTAAGACTGTCATTTGGAAAAGAACGTTCAGCTAGAGTTCTACTAAAACTAATAGATTATACGCTTTCGATTTCCATGAGGTTCAAGTTAACTCGGTCGGCGTCGGGCCTCAGTAGCTACCACATCCTCCTACAAATCCGACCCAAGTTTAAATTAATCTAATTGTTACTAGACAGCGCACTTCGATGATTTTGAAATAGAGTCTTCCCTGTAGCCTGCCGAGCAGGTGTACTTGGTGTGACCGGCGATCAAACCTGAGCGAGGATTAAATCGTTTCTCAGAAGCCTTACCAGGTTAACTCAATCCTTGTCCTAGTTCGCATGGGCTACTAGGAATAGGACGGGGTTTCGGTTGAGTCAGTACGGCTATAACAAAGCTAATACACAACTTCTGTTAAATCCTAGCAGGCGTATGCATGGGAAGAAACAAGCGCTTTTTATGTTTATGGTTTTAATTCTTAGTTTTAGCATGAAGAGAAACCCCAACCTCGTTCCCAGGGCCTTTTCCCTGGCTTGGTGGCGCCCCGTCCCCAAGCCAGGGAAAAGGCCCTGGGAACGAAGTTGGAAAAACCCCTCACACGAAAAAAGCCTTTATAGACACTTTTGAGTGTAAATAGTATAACAAGGCTTTTCAAGGTCTTTTAAAAAAGAGTTATCATTGATTGTAATTGATTTAAGATATGAGGGCCCCGTTCACACATAGCCGGATATGTTTGAACCCACGGCGTTTCCTTTCCGGATTAAATAATTTTTCCCCGCTCATGTAGCGTATTCATATCGAATTCGCCTGTCCACACTCATCCTATGGTATCCGGCTTAATTCACTCCAGAGCAACTAGACCGAAACGTTGTGCTGCCATATTAATTAGTTTATTGTTCGGTGAGAGACTAGACACGATTTTGCTTCGTCATCGGATTCGAAAATATCCGGATTCGCCGTCCACACTTTGTCGGATTCGTTGCGGAAAAAAAGTTGCGGATTCAAAAATATCCGATGTGTGTAAACGGGGCTTGAATCGGCATACAGCATCAATATGTATAATTTAAAATGTTATAGGATTCTACATAACTTACAAACAAATAGGTTTACAGGTTTAGGTTTAGGTTTTTAACTATTCAGGTTTAGCCTTTCATAGACACTTATAAGTGTAAATAACGTGTAACGTGTTTTCAAAGATCAAGATCAAGATCAATATATTTGTAAATTTTAGTGTTATCTTGATTGCTTACGCGACTTTAAGTAACCGCGTAGCGATGTGTGTCCCAAATATTTGAAGGGCTAGTGACAGATTTCATAATTTGAAAACGTGGCATGGGTAACTTGAGTAATAAATTCTCTTTTTATTCAGGGCATAGTTGTTCAAAGCCCGATTAAGCTAACCCAGGGTTAGAGAGAATTTCTATTTCAGTTTTGTAACATGTTGGTGAGGTGTTCTGCTTATATTGTTTGCCCTTCAGTTTTAAGCTGTAGTAATCTTAAACTACACCAAACGTTAGGGGTAAAAAACATTTTTAAACAGGAAAAAATAATGCTTCAGTAAACGTTTAATCCTGGGTTAACGTTAATGAGCTTTCGAACAACGCGACCCAGGTGTTGGTTGGTCAATTTGTCCCGTCCATTCATGCTAAAGAAACCTAATAGAACGGTATAATAATTTTTCTGATAGGAAACGCAAGCGTATAGTGGACCCTGTGGTCTTTTTATCAATTTTCCTGAACTGAAAACACTAAAGTTTTCATTAACTTTGCGAATAAAACTGACTGATATTGTAACGTCTAACTGTGAAGCTGGTGACCTCCAGTGGTTGCTAGTAGCTATCTGGTGACTTACGTATAGCGGAAGAGGCAACTTACAAAAATACCACGTCATACAATTTGTGCTATTGTTAACCGAGGTAAGATTACGGTAGAAACCCTCTGTGATGATTCTTGGATCTCCTGTGGTTTTTCCTAGAAATGCACGGTTGGTCTGAGGCTGTACACTGACTGTACACGTATTTCTACGTAACGTCTAAAACGTCTATAAATATTTCTGTTCACACGATATTTATCAAGTGTATCTGTTTATCCCGTCTTTACGAGAACATGTAAATCAATATGGTTCACCGTCCATGCAGTAATCGACCTTGAAGAGTAGCTCCAAAAATAAGCGTTAACTTATACCTCGATACCTTTTTACCTTTATGTAGTTTACGAATGGACGAAAGGCGAAGAAAATATTGAAAGAATATCCCTCTACAACCACAAACGTGTACATGGACAGTTTATTTCCAGAAAACGGACGTATGTATATATTACAAGGAACGGTATTTTCAGTCATCAGTGGCAAAATCAGCCGCCAAGATCTAGATCGCATAGGTCAGAATTCGAACTGATAATACGATGGATGAGAAACTTCACGGTATTACAGTCATGTTTACATGTTCTGGTTTTCGACGATAGGAAAGGAATTTTTTTTGACGGACCCAAACGATGATGTCTAATTAATGGAAGGAGGTCAGGTTCAAGTTCTTGATTGTTTAAAACCTATGATGACGTAGCATATTAATATTCTGGGTACTCTATGACTCTTCCGAGAAATGCGGAAAGTTTTCTTTTCAATGTCGTGACGTGAATTCCGAAAAACCTGACATTTATTTAAAAATGTGTAACTTACAACATTTGGACATTTTCGTGGAACCAGCAAATCGGGAAATGACGATTATAACGATGATTTCGTGACATGTATTTCAAACACAAGGGGTATTGTCACGAGGATTTTACTGTTTTAGGTCAATTCTATGCTAAAATCATTACTTTAAGGCTTAAGTCATAAATAGAAAGTTTCTGTAAAGCTACGGCGAAGATATCGAATGAATTTTATCAGAGAGGGCTAACCATAATAAATTTCTTGAGGATTTTTGGAACTCGTGGCATCAAAACTTGAAAAAATTGGCTATATCTTTCAAATTTCAATCCATTTCCATCCATGCCATCCGTAGCGACAGGCGACAGGAAACAGTTTCAGTGCCTTTCAATAGTCTTCGATAAAAAAAAAACAAAGTTGCTAAATAGCGTGACAATGCCCCTTTAAGTACAGGAAATGTGGTTTTGTTTTGTTGTCTGACTGGGCTCGTCCTAGACATAATTCTATGATCGATATTCGTGTTGTAATTCTGGGTATCCCGTTGCTTTTCCGAGAAATGTTACAATGTTTATAATATTTATTCGCCAAATTCTGAGAAACATGACGGTTGTGCATAAATTATTTAATACAATATACTACGATTTTCTCCAGCGACTGAAGAGTTTTTTCGTTTATTTCCTGCCGAAAAATAATTTTTCCGTCTGTTTTGCTGCTTGGGTTCGTTCCAGTCCTTCACTTTAGGTCCAACTCATGAACGTGTCACGAGCCGGTGCGTTTCCTATTCAGCGGTACAGCAAAACAAAATACATGCCAATCAGTACCAGTTTTCCGGGAAAATAAGACTTTCAATTCCCGAGAAAAGCATATAAAAGGAAGTTATTTCGTATTTAAACTATCTGAATACGGAGAATTAAAAAATACAATAAGAGGACTTAATCACTCCAGCCTGATACCTGACATTTTACGAAGATCCGGCAGCGAAATTTGGTGTCGACTTCAGGTGAGTTTAGCAGCGCAAGGATGATTGAAGTTTTGTTAATTGAATTTTGGTCGAGGATCGGTCGTTACGAAGATATTTTTCATGTCGTCATAATCAATAGTCGCTAGCAAGACCTTGATTAACCGATGCAATCGATCGTTTCTAGCTACATGTATGTCCTTTAGAAGGTACAAACAAATGCCTTCATGCCAATTTCGCATACGAAAGATGTCATATTGAGGAAATAAAACCTTTAAATTGTAATTTAAAGTTATTGTCAGATTATGAATGCCAGTGGATTCTTATGAAGGAATATCCAGTAACGACTATATGGTGAAAAGGGAAAACCTTTAGGAAAGTGATATACCAATGTGTAGTATATCAAGACCAAGTGTAAGCCGAGTAATTCCACACAAGGAACAGGCATGGACATGTACGTCGATAATTTTCATAATTACGTGAGCACCTTTAACGAAACAAACGCTCGCCACAGTAGTACGCTCAAGCATTAATCGTTTTCTTTAAACAATTGCAGTTTTGATTTGAAGAACAGCAATCGACAAAGTCAGCAATCAGTTTCATGAGGTTGCCATTAATGAATCTGATATAGATGTTCGTCGATATCATAATAACACAAGTTCGATAGTGATTAAAACAAAGTTAATTGTATTATGGCTTAACATTTCTGGAAAGGAAACTTCCAGTGATCATTGAAATGCATTATTGGTTCATTTCTTAGAGATATTGTATTTGCCACATTTTAAACGAACACCAAATTTCGATCCAGTGCTTTTAATTTAAGAAATTTTTATTTGAAACTAGACGCCTTGCTGCGTGTACCCAGGCAGTCGTTATACTGAGAAGCACTAGCTATATTGCAATTGAGCTTAAATGTTCTGCATTTGAAATCGTGCGAAACTTATTTCTGCCTCCGATTGCATTTCTTGGAATCGGTCAATAGCTTATTACTCGTACACAGACCTTTAGCACGTAAAATAAGTCAAGATCGTTACATCAGCCTATGAACGTTTCAGTCTATTTTCTTTATCCTTTACCGTTGTTGTTGTTTGTTTGTTTGTTTTCATTTCTCAAACGAGAGAGACATTTTGAATTTCAGAGTTATGGCGGTGCGTGACATAGAGCCACCCTGGGCTCTGTAAATTTGTTCAAAATAATTCGAGGAATATCTCAGGTTTGGGAAAACGCAGATTTAAAAATTACAGAAGTGTAATCTTTATTAATCTCCTATAACATCACAATTTCTTGACTTTATCCACTGAATGGTTTTAGAATAATTTTTTATCGCTTCAGGATTGCGTGACAGTACAATCCAAGAGCTGTTTTGCTGGGGTCAACTTTGGGTCAACTCATACATTAGTTTCTTTGATCTTAAATGCACATTAATTCACTACATGGGTTTCATTCTTGAGAAGGCACATACCTCTGTTACAAGAAAATAACGAGAGAATATCCTTTAGTTCGAGATTTTAACTTTATTACACGTTACGAAGTTTCTCAGAGCGTTTTACTTAGGTGAACTCGAACAGATACATTTGTAAACAACAGAAACACATTCTCTAACCTTTCTGCTCTTGTTGCTCAGACGTTATGAGTTCGTGCTGGGATCCTACTTGGTTCACGATCACGCCTAAAAATACGATGACACTTCTGAAGATGCTTTTTATCAAGGTGAAGAGTCGATAACCCCGGTTGATAGCTAGCTCCTTTGGCATATTAAACATGATTCCTGATGAATTCACTCCAAACGTTCGCTCCTAAATTGTTGATTTCTCGTAAGCCTTGCAGACCGACCCTTTCCGAAAGCGTTTAACGACCTTTAGTGTTGGTCTACCACGAACGGTGTGTTCGTTTGTATGTGATTTTTCATCGCCCTAGAAATCATGGAATCCGACCTAGTATTTTTCACGACGGCAACTGCTGTAAATTTCATGTGTCGTACGGTACGCTGCATTTGTGACGCATGCGCTGTAGAGGCCAGACGGCGATTTGTGACTGAACGAGGAAAAAAAAACTAGACGCCTTGCTGCGTGTACCCAGGCAGTCGTTATACTGAGAAGCACTAGCTATATTGCAATTGAGCTTAAATATTCTGCATTTGAAGTCGTGTGAAATTCAATCGAATCGATGTTCTCAAGCTATTCTGCCTTCGATTGCATTTCTTGGAATCGATTAATAGCTAATTACTCGTACACAGACCTTTAGCAAGTAAAATGAGTCAAGATCGTTACATCAGCCTATGAACATTTTAGTCTATTTTCTTTAGCCTTTCCTGTTGTTGATGTTTGTTGTTTTTCATTTCTCAAACGAGAAAGACATTTCAGAGTTATGGCGGTGCGTGACATAGAGCCACCCTGAGCTCTGTAAATTTGTTCAAAATAATTCGAGGAATATCTCAGGTTTGGGAAAACGCAGATTTCAAAATTATAGAAGTGTAATCTTTATTAATTTCCTATAACATTACAATTTCTTGACTTTATCCACTGAATGGTTTTCGAATAATCTTTTTATTGCTTCAGGATTGCGTGACAGTTTGCTGGGGTCAACTCATACATAAGTTTCTTTTATCTTAAATGTGCAATAATTCGCTACGTGGGTTTCGTTCTTGAGAAGGCACATACCTCTGTTACAAGAAAATAACGAGAGAATATCCTTTAGTTCGCGATTTTAACTTTATTACACGTTACGAAGTTTCTCAGAGCGTTTTACTTAGGTGAACTCGAACAGATACATTCGTAAACAACAGAAACATATTCTCTAACCTTTCTGCTCTTGTTGCTCAGACGTTATGAGTTCGTGCTGGGATCCTACTTGGTTCACGATCACGTCTAAAAATACGATGACGCTTCTGAACAGTGTGTCTGAAGATGCTTTTTATCAAGGTGAAGAGTCGATAGCCCCGGTTGATAGCTGGCTCCTTTGGCATATTAAACATGATTCTTGATGAATTCACTCCAAACGTTCGCTCGTAAATTGTTGATCTCTCGTAAGCCTTGCAGACCGACCCTTTCCGAAAACGTTTAACGACATTTAGTGTTGGTCTACTGCGAACGGTGTGTTCGTTTGTATGTGATTTCATCGCCCTAGAAATTCAGTAGCTTTTTCACGACGACAACTGCTGTATAAAAATTATTATTATTTTTAAACATGTTTGGGTGCCGGAAGTAGGCAATACTGCCGATACACCAAATCCCCTAAGGTTACGGTCCGGCACCCAAACATGTTTAAAAATAATAATAATTCCTATTTCACGGGTGCCACGCGGTTCCCATATATATACTGCTGTATAAAGTCCATGTGTCGCACGCTGCATTAGTGACGCATGCGCTGTATAGACCAGACGGCGATTTGTGACTGAACGAGGAAAAAAAAAAAAGAAAGCCGAAATTTCAACCTAGGCCTCACTGCCTGGGTAATGAAGTGTCTGGGTTGGAAAGAAACCTTGATCCGCTGGGCATAATGAGGTGCGCGATTGATGCGTTGAAGGAAGAGATTAAAGTGAATTATAGATTCATAGAACACACTCACTCTTCTGATGACAATCATGCGTGTTTCATAAACTCTATGGAAGTTCATAATTATAAGAAAGATCCATCTTTTTGGACAAATAGGAGGCCACAATTTGTTCATTCCCTATATAAAATACTTCCTTGAATGATGTGCTTGAATGATTTGCAGCAAATCAGTACGACGACATTTCGCCCATATGGTCAACATTTCCCCCGTATCAAACTTTTAGCAAACTTTGAGTTCGAGTTCTGGTTTTGTCGCCGAAATCAAGGAACTACATCCTTGATTTCGGTGCAATGAAAATGACATGTAAATTTCAATTACTATTGGTTGACTGAACAGGTGGCTACAAGTCGTAGACTAATGTATTGAAAAGTGCTACGTGACCCTTTCAATCAAGTTATATTGAAAATTATTCGACGGACTAAGAAAAAGAGGGGCTGTTCGTAGTTTTTGTCGTGATGAGTCTTTTGCAGCATGACTAACTAAGAATACCTCTATAAAGGTCTCTGCATCAAAGGCATCGATTTGTCAAACGAAAAGCTGCATTTATCCCTTTCGCCATGTGTTACCACAATGTATGACTGTTCCCACTGACATAGTTAAATGACTTGTGCATATAAAAGCCGAACAGAAATTAATCAAAACTTCTTTTATTTATTATGTATTTATTTGTTTGTTTGTTTGTTTACTCATTTGTTTACTTATTTTTATCTAAAATCGACACCTTGAAAAAAAGAGCTTTGAAAATGTCACGATTTGTAATACAAGTGATATTTAATCATATTTACTTCAGTGAAATCATTTTATCAGTTTCTCGTACAAATTGTCAAGCGTTTACCAGCTATACGAGACTCTAGCTTGAATATTAAGGGAAACCTTATCCCACGTTTTGACTTTAATAAACTGATGTTTTTCTTTTCGTGCGATGCGCCCTCAGAGAAGTTCTTGGTAATTCAGTACGTGGTTCAGCACCATGCCACACGGTAAGCGGCGGCATAAGATCGTCTCACCGAGAAGAGAAAGGTAAACTTATCATTTTTTTTTTTTTTTTTTTAGAGTCAGTTTATTTTGTTGCTGGATTCGAGACGCCTTTGAAGTCGTTTTAGTTTCTTATCAGTATTTGCTGACAAAGGATTATTGATGGCGAACTGGTGATGGTTGCTCACTGGACCAGTCTACAAAAAAGACAAGTCGAATCATTATGTTGCCAGCTTTCTGTGACTGTGCATGACATGGCCTTAGTGTTTTCAAACCGGCGTCGCCTCTGATACCACGAATTCATATATTTTTTAAACCATCCAATGACAACAAAGGCACGCTGGGTGTAAAGTATTTTACTAATAAGATATGAATATCTATCATAGCCAATAAAAATACTAGACGGAAACGAAACTTTAATCTGCTAATAAAATAGCCAATGAGTTTCAGGTTGAAAGCATCAGACTCCAATGGCTGAATTCACGAGATGCACCTTTGGTGTTGAAACCTGGAACACAAATTTATTACCCTTAATTTTTATTCATAAAGCAAACACCACACATAACTTTTATTTTAGTTAGTTATAGTTAGTTTTCTCCGCGCCCTGAGGCACCTAAGGCTGCAACTTTCTCCCTCCAACCAGCCCTGTCTTGCGCTGCGCCCCTGACTTCGGTCCAGCTGGTCCATCTCTCTTGCCTGGATCCTTTTTCCACCGTTCTTGTCTATGTGGTTTTAAGTCGTCCCGCTCTTCTTTTCCCTTTTCCGTCGCCACCATGCAGTCAACGGTCCTCTCCTTTCTGAGAATGTGGCCAATCCAGTTGCGTCTTCTCCTTCGGATTTCACCACTGATTTTTCTTTACACCTGTTACTTGAGAAATTGTGTCGTTTCGGGTGCGTTGCGGCCACCAAATTCTTCCAATCCCTCTCAGGCACCTGTACTGAAATCTATCGAGTTTCTTCTCCTCAGAAGCTGTTAGTTTCCATGCTTCACATCCATGCCATAGAACTGGTCGTACCAAGGTCTTAAACAGTTTGATTTTTGTATTGCGACCAATACTCCCTGTGTTCCAAATCTTCATCAAGTTGAAAAATGCTCCTTGTGCCTTTTCTTGATATCTTCTGTGCCACCAACCTCTTTTGTCACAGTCGCACCCCGATATACATACCTTCCGACGTCTTCAACTTCCTCTCTTCCAATCATTACTTTGTTTTCTCTTCGTATATTCATTGTCATCGCTTTGCATTTCTGTGCATTCAGTTTCAGTCTTACTCTTTCTGCATTATCTACCAATCGATTGTTCTTGTTCTGTATGTGTTCGTAGTTTGATGAAACTAAGACTATATCGTCTGCAAAGTAGAGGTCTTCAAGCACACTTGTGAAGTTCCACCTGATACCATTTCAATGTCTTTTTGTTGTTCTTCTTATTGTCTATTTCACAGAGTAAGCAGGAACAGGAAGCCTGACATTACACATCCTTTTTTATAGCTAGTGGTGACCTTAAATCATCTTGATTGCTCTCCCTCGCCCAGTCATACATGGTCTTCTCCGATTCTTGTATTCTCTCGATTATGACTCTCCCCGTTACCTTGCTGGCCACAGGTAACAATGTCACGCCACGCCAGTTCTTGCATTTCTTCAGATATCCTCTATTTGGTATTTTCACTATCAAGCCTTTCTTTCATTTGTCAAGTACTTTTTCCTCATGCGATATCTTGTTTTACAGTCTTTGTCAAATCCTTTACTGCCACATCCCTATTTGCTTTGTACAGCACTGCTGGGATACCGTCGATTCCAGGTGTTCTTCCAGTGTTTGTCTTCTTCAGTGCCTGCCTCACATCTGGTTCCTTTATCTTTGTTGTATCCATCTCGCTAATTTCGACTGACCCTACTTCATTTTCTTCGATTGGGTTCATCGAGGCCTCCTTGACTAGTACCTTCTCAGAGCCTTCAGCCAATCTTTCAAGTCTGGCATTCTTGCCTATTATTATCTCACTCCTCTTAATCTTAACTGTTGCAACTTGATGCCGCCTCTTGTTTGTAATTTTTTTGGCTGTTCGGTACAATTCTCTGTCCAAACCCTTTTGTCCTCTCTTGCTTCGTGTTTCACCCCTCTGTCTTTCATTTTGTACTCTAGTCGTAGCTTGCCATTTCTCTGGGATTTCGTATTGTGTATTTTGTCCTGGATCACCTGACCTTTGTCTATTGATTTCCGGGCTTCTTCCCTCAGCCGTTCTTTACTGGACCTGGGCCTTTTTCGGCAGTTTTTGTGTAAACGTTTCCATTTGTATGCAGTCCTCGTTGATATTTTCGTCGACCTCTAACACTGAAGATCTGTTGCGCAGCTCAATGCTGAACTTTGATTTCAACATTTCGTTTTCGAGCTTTTGTGTGTGAAATCTTGCATTGATCTTGATCCTTTATCTTACATAACCTTTATTTAACTTTGTCAAATGCACTTAGCTAACTAGCTACCTTACAGACATACCACGGAATACATTAATTAAGTTTGTTTGTTTGCCTATTTGTTTGTCCAGTTACATTATGACTGGTTTGTTTGATCATGCATGCTTATTACTTTAGGTCTCGAAGCCAAGATGAGGTGGGACGAATAATTGTTGAAGTGGTAAGTCTTTGTTCCACTTTAACGGTTTTGTCAATAACCGTGAACTGAATTATATCTTACACGGTCAGGAAAGGATAATATTTCAGGTCCTATTGATGATGATGTAGCCAAATCATGCCAAAAGTTCATGGCGTAATGTATGGCGATTACACTTTACTAATTATATTTTGTATTGGCTTTCACAGAATCCAGGATTGCATTTCTATTTACAAGGAGAATCAGAATTTCATCATGGACACTTTGGTGCTGCCATACAATGTTTCAGCATAGCTTTGACTATACTGGAGAATTTCCCTACGGCGCCTCCTCAACTGACAGCAAAAGCTTTACTTAGCAGAGCACAATGTTTCTTTTTTCTGGTAAGACTCGATCTGACCCTCTGTAGCAGGATGTCAGTTAGCCATACATCTTAAGCAAACAAAACTGGCAATAAGGTTAATGCCTTTATTAAGTTTCAATTTTGAGACAACAGAGTAATAGCTATTCTTTAGATTTTCTTTCCTGTTGCTTAGGGGAATTAGTTCCTCAAGGATATTTCATTTATTTTGTTAATGAATGTCATCGCTTGGTAATGTGTGAACTGTAATTGTAGAGAGAAACTCTATTAGTAGACTGTAGCAATGAACCCAATTGCAAAGTGCATGCACGATGATATTCCCGCCAAAAAAAGATTGTCTGTCAAAATTAAAGAAAGTAAAATCTATTAAGCCTTGCTTGACTCAAAACACAACGATGCAACAGAATATTGTTATTTTATGTACCACCAAGGGTACACCGTGGTATATGGTAAGTTTCTTTCTATTCGTTGTGCTTACATAAAAAAAATCTTAACATGCTCTGTCATAAGTTAAAAACGGTTATTGCAACTCAAATTTCTGAAATGGATTTTCCTCATTCACACAGGGTGCTCTTGACCAATCCGTACGAGACTGTACAAAAGGTTAGTGCATTCCATGTTTAAATTTTAATGCTTTGCATAATATACAGTTTATTGTTCTAAAAGAAGAGACCGTCACACTTTCGTTTGTGTCTATAAAGGCCCCCCCCCCCTCCCCCATTGAGAATTACTAATGTTTTTTTTGTTTTGACGAATACGTTTTAATTATTGTTACACTCACTGGTTGCAATACGTATACAGCTACTTACAAGGCTAAGGCATTTACTTACTCTACTTACAATATGATCAATTTCGCCACTTACAGTACTAAGACTTACGCTACTTATACCACTTACAACTGCTGCTGCTGCTTAAAATACTGACGTTTAAACTAGTTATACTGTTATACCATTACAAACGCTTGCAATTTAATTCGATTGCTTATGCTACTTACAACTTTTACGCCTTTGACATTATACATAATTGCATTATTGCATTACTAAAATCCGTGCTATATTGAGAGGAAGAACTGCAAAATCAAATCAGTGGGCAGTGTTCAATTTTCTATTGCATTTCAATTTTGGTATCAAGTTCAGAAATATTGGGGTTCTTAGAAAAAACCGTGCACGAATATTAACATAGTGTTTCGTGGGAAGCAAGAGATCATCCAGTCGTCGCTTTGGATGGAGGTCAACGAGTTATTTCATCAGTCAAATTGAATAAACATTTAATTCGTTAAACCACTTTACGGGATTTAAATATATTGAAATAGGCACATCACACTCTGGAAATGTATACATTATATAATCTGTTCTAGAACAGAAATTGCAATGATCTTCGGTTGCAATATTAAATTTCCTTAGTTCCTTTTTGATAACAATTATCCTGTATGATAGTTTAAATAAAAATTGTCTAAGTTTGTTGTCTTTAGTTATCTGATATATCTTGGTAAATTGCTTCTCCCGTCAAAAGAAAGGTTTGGGAAATTTTATTTCCATTTCTTTTATTCCAGTAGGTTCCGACACAGAGCACAAGTTAAATAGTTTGTTATAAGTTTACAACGCATTTTAGGCAAGAGTAGAGTACTGTCTTCGGATTAGTACAGCAGATCGAAAGAAATCATTGACTAGTACTGGAGACTGGGGTTTGCGCTAGTGCAGTTTCCTTAAGCGTACTGGCATGGCAGCGAAAATTCAGAAGTATCGCAGGTGATTAACATACAATCCAAATAAGTCATGGAATTAGTCAAGATATAAGAATTTTCAGTCTTTACTTTAGAGGTCTTGTACAAAATAAATTCCACGCTCGAACCAAGTCTTCCAAAGCACTGTTTACTGATCAATTGTTGTGTCCTTGTTGCTCTATAAGGGTTGTGCTAAAAGCCGGAAATCCGGAATGCCGGAATGCCGGAAGTCAAGACCCGGAAATCCTAAAACCCGGAATGACTTTTCGAGAAGGCAAAAGAGCTAAATAAGGAACAGTTTCAGAAGCTCTTAAGCCTCTGATATTAAAATGTGTTTTCTCGCAATATCGCCGGTCGCTATTGTCTTGCAGATCAATTATTTTACTTGATATCCCTGCAAGGAACCTGAGAAGCCACGATATATTCTACCTTGTAGAGTAGTTATTATTTAGGCTTCTAATATTTGTCCTATTTAGTATAGTAACTATATTTATCTTCTTCCCCTTCTAACTTATTTGCGTTTATACTTCCTGTTCCCATTAGGGTCATATCTTGTTTTTATTCGGGCCTCTGTCAACTCAAGACATTTGCGTAAGTTCAGGGTTATTCGATTTCAAACCTTTGACGTTTCTCGCGCAAGGACTCAAGAGCTAATGAACGTTGAACAGAACAGAGTTTTAATGATACTTTCCATTCATTCAGTTGTACATATAAAGCCACATCGCAGTGCCATAATTCACTAGATTTCGAACACAATAACGTAACATCACACAATGGCCGACTGAAGATGAAACAAGAACGTGTTACTGCTTCTGACATTTTGAAACCGATTGGTCGATGATATTATTTAATTTGAAATAACAAAATAAACTATAAGTTTTCCTTGGTGCATTAAACTTTCTGAACAATACAACAATACAACAAGTTATGAACTACAGTAGTCCACATAACATTAATAACTTGACTACATGTTTCTTAAAATTCATTAAGGGTGGACGGTGAGAAATCCTTGGATTATCTTATGTTTACATTAATAAAAAATACACATAAATAATATATATTATTAAATAAGAAATAATAATAATTAATAGATTTCTCTTTATAAATTAAACTGGACTTTGAAGTAGCATATTTAAGTTGCTGTTTTTCTTTTGAACTTTTGAAATGTTAACAGTATTAAACAAGTTACACTCCAAAATCAAAAAGAAAAAAATACGCATTTAAAGAAAGAGAATGAGTTGCGGCCCCAAACCTGACCTCTACCGTCGCTACATTAGGGAGCTTAAGATACGGACGTTTTCGGGGCGACGGCGACGTGAAGACCGATTAAGATTGGGGCGAGATTGACTGCGCATGCGGCCCCGCCGTCGCCCTCACGTCGGCGACGTGAGATCAGTGGGTTTGCCGTCGCGGTGAAAACGTGAGTTGATCTTGTTTGTTTTTATTATATACTGCCAATGTTGTCATTTGTATCCAAGTGATTGCATTATCACATTTCACATAAATCATTCCACGACGTCTCGGCCAACTCAAGAGACCTTTTGTTTTCTCTTTAGCTCAAAATGACCGAAGGAACATGTACTTCAGTGAAGTCCAAATTGTCGAAGTAAGTTTGGGCATTTATGGTGGAATCTAAAAGGCTTCAACAAGAACTGGAAACCTGAATTCTGCTTCGTACTGAGCTACACTCATGTGTAATATCCAAGCCAAAGCGACTTTACTCATCATATGGAAATTGGAGTCAGTGAGAAAACCAGTTTTTTTAAAAGGAGGTGTAGTACTAGTTGTCTGCCCCCCCCCCCCCCCCACCCCCCGCACACACACGCACCCCTTCCAACTTCTTGTTTTCGAGGGGGGAGGTAACAATAAAGCTAACGTGTCATTGTGGCATTATTTTAAAACGGTTTATCTCTATGACTGCCGCGCAAAACTTCTTCCCAGCCCCCTCCCACTCTTCGGTGAAAAAGATATTCCTACAGAAGTTCATAATAACATTATGAACTTCTGCATATAAACATTTTAGTTGTGGCCTTTACAAGAATTTACAAACTCAAGGGTTAACTTTCAAGAATGCGTCATTTTTGCCGTTTTAAGATCTGAACATAAAATTTAACAATGACTCGAAGTGCGTTACTGACGACTTCGTTACACGTCACAGGTAGTATCTTGACAGCCGATTACAAGAACAACTTTCTGTTCATTCTGTTCTCACGGCAATTCACATTCCGTGCAAAGAGATGAATTCTAAAATGTTATTGCAAACCTCTCGGAAACTCTGGTTTAGTTAAGTAACGTTTTGTAAAATTAAAAAAGAAAAACTAACGCCGTTTTGATTTTCTCAACACATTTTAAAGAGGTCATTAGATATACTGCTTTAAGATGCGTTTTGACACGTCACACCCAAACAAAATTCTACGATACTTTGTTGCTGCTTAACAAAATAATCCACTCACCGAGGAGGTTAATATAGATATTTCTTCCTCTTACCGCTTTTAAATATTTATAGAAATTTAGAGACTTAGCTCGGTTTCCGACGGCGAAGATCACATTGTCAAAAACACTCCGTGAAGGCTTTCGCTGTGCGAAACTACTCTTTTTCACTGGCTGACGTCAAGCGTTATGAGGACCCGGATTTAACCTTTTTTTTTTTTTGAACAGATAATTAATCATGTAATTCAACAAATACTTTTTTTGAAAAAAAAAAATGTTTTTCGCGTCTTACCTACAGGCTTGAAAAATATTAGTCATTCCAGGTTTTAGGATTTCCGGGTCTTGATTTCCGGCATTCCGCCGTTCCGGCATTCCGGATTTCCGGCATTCTGGCTTTTAGGACAACCCTTCTATAATGTGAATTTCCCTCTTCGTTCTCCTCCGTATGTACTGCTTGATTCTTGAAAATATCTCCGTAATTCGGAATAAAACAAGGCAAAATTAGCTTTGAATAGATTAACGTCGTAGTTGCACTTGAATAAGAAGGTTAGACCGCCATATTTGTTGATAAAATAATTGGGAAAGCCTTCCACTTGGTGTTTGTGCCAACTAGAAGCCTGCAAATCCAACTCAGTTAATCGCAACGATTTGACCATTATGCGGAAGTTCATAAATGTTAAGCCTCCATCAGAGGCTTAAATTTTAAGATAAATAGTTTGTCTAAGTTGAGCTTGCATTTTCTGGATCACAGGTTCAAGAACAGTTAAAATTGAAGCTGCATAAATCAATTGAGATTTAACACAAAAATACACCCACTGTCTTCGCCAGCATTGAACGACCGTACTGTGAGAGATTGCCAAATGTTCAGTTTCGTCTTCATTTCACGAATTTTACTAGATGAAATTTTCCTCAATGTTTTTGGCTTCATCGTACGATAAAAGCTGGCGCGCCAGGAGCCTTGATTGGTTCCGTTATACACTTGAAACCCATAATTTATCCCTTATTACCTTACTGAGAATTATCTTTGTTTGGTTTTGTTAAAGTTCGCACCCGATATTGCACCGGAGGTATTCAGTGATTCAGTACCCGAAGTTATGTCTTCAGAGATGCTACAGTGCTTGAAATCACAGCTGTATCATTTACAAATTGCGTCAAGCTTTATTCGTGTTAAGTAGTGCGATACCCTAACAGTCGTGATCACGGTGAAGTTTTATTGCCAGAATTTCCACAGCAAACACAGAACCTAACGGACATCCTTGCCGCACACCTCTCAAAACTTCAAATTTATTTGTTATGTACCCGCCGTTCATCACTACACTTTCAATATCGTTGTAGAGAACTGAGACCCACTTTCGGCCCGAAGTTGAAGATTTCTAAGCCTTGGTGAAGGAAACTTCATTCTGAAGTATCACAGCTGGGCTAGAAGTCTGCAAAAATTATTTCACGGATTTTGGTAACGTCATTAGGTCATCTAAAAGGCGGATGTCCTTAGCTTCCTCAGTTTTATAATGCCCGTTTGATCTGAGAGAATTAAGACGAAATCCGTTAGAAAATAGAGCAATTTCAGGTTTTAGTGGACAAAAATCAGTACCAGAATAATTCTAAGTATTTTTCAGTCATTTTTACATTTGCTTCTCAAACTCATTAATAATTCATTAAGATAAAACAAAGAAAATCATAAGCGTGAAGGAGGTTTGGATACCCGGTCTTAATTAGCATAGATTTTGACGATTTTACTTCTCTGTTTACTCCTTAGTTTTTCTTTTGATTGAGAAGGTATATCAAACACTCGAGACAGTGTTTCATCGGCTATCCAAACACCTCGAATTTCGTCAAAAATACTCCGCTACGCGTCGTATTTTCAACTCTCTTCTCGGTGTTTGGATATCCCGATGAAACACTGTCTCTCGTGTTTGATATATTACTTAAAGCTAAATACATTAGTAATTACCTGCAGTAACACCGAAAACAATATCCCATGGAAACGAGAGAAAATAAATTTCAAAGTTCAGAGAACGTGTGCAAACACACGTGAAATTTCATCATCAGTTTTATTTCTCCAGTACTTTCAGCTGTTTCAACATTCGTTTTCGACGTTTGGTGTTGGTAGAAATTATTTCTTTTTAGAAGATATATAAAACAGTCACACAGAAGTTTGCAATGCGATGCAAATAATCTTGGTACTAGATATTTGTCCACTTGTTACTAGAACCTCTGGTAGATTCCGTCTTAAGTACAGAAGTGAAGGTTCGATGCGCGTTGCTAATATCCTAGCGAGAATTTAAGAATGGTTATTGGGCATCAGCATGTTATTTCATTCAAGTTGGTATCAGGGAAATGATTCCTGTTCTTTTTGATATTGAGAGTTGGTTTTCATGGAAGGCTTCATTGTAGCAATCCAGAGGATTGTAAAGCTTCCTCGAATTCTTTTGGCACCATGCAGCTGTGTATTGTATTTAACAGATCTTCACCAGTACCGGGTCTTAATAAGATACAGTGTTTGACGTTATTGTAGTTGTAATTGTTATCAGTCATAGTTGATAATTGACGTTGTTTTGTTCCGTCTTATATTTGCAGCCTTGAATATCAGTAAAATGATGGGCTTCCAAGAGGGAATTTTTGAAGCCATTGTGCTCAAAATGTTTACCGGTGAAGTAACTGGTGATGTTCGAGGTGCTTTTCAACTGGCGGTATTCCTTAAGACTTTAGACTTGAAGGTAAATCAACTGCATGATGTCTATGCAAAGGCTACAATACTTACGCAACAAGAAGTAACGCAACCTTACCAGCTTACGAGTTGACTAAGATAGAGATTAAGAGATGCGTCGTCTCTTGTGAAGTGTATTTACTGTCTCACAGTTAGTCGATACTCTAACTGGATAGATAAGATAACACTCTTAGTTTGGAGTTAACTAAGAAACTCGTCAGTGCTAGTATGTTGTTAGTTTTCCAAGGCGATGAAAATTAGAACGGTATTATGTTCTTGTTTATGGGAGAAACGACTTGAGCTGGACCTGCCCCGATTCAAACGTCCTGGAGTACGGTCCATTAATTGTCTTACTGAGAAAGGGCATCCTAATCCTTTAATTCAATTTTGTAGTAAATAAAAACTTAGAACGGCCTGAGAAGTCTATACAACGACTATACTTTTGTTTACCTCAATAGCAGATTGACGTACGCGAGTGACGTGCTTCGAAATTTTTGAGTGCGTTAAAGATGCTCAGTACTAAGTATTTCTGTTCTTATTTTAGAGGGCAATATCTCATGTTAGGAGACTCAGGGAGAATTTAGAAGGAATTTTCCAAGAGGTTTGTTTCAGTGTACTTCTTCCGTATTCTAAGTTTCACTATGGAGCTGAGGCTTGCTATAGTCTTGAACCCTACACGTTTTGCACGCAGTTAATTCAAAACAACATTAAACTATAAAATAATAAATCAAGCAAATTTAGCTTTGTCATAATTACTTATCAGCCATGACATCATATCAATCCGAAATGACGTCACATGTCCATGTCAGGAACATCCATAATTATTTTTAAAAATAAAAATTAAAATGGCAGCGGGCCTTATGAGTGAGGAAATATGTTAAGCTCGAACCGAGAAATAACTCTTAGCCCTTTCTCTTTATCCCAACTAGTTCATTTTCTTTCTTCTTTTTTAATGTACTTTGCAGGACCCAACACTTGCTAATGAGCTTGGAGAGAACCTCATGCGTACTGGAATTGAATTTTTTAGAAACAACTGTTTTAAGGAAGCCGCTGAATATTTCAGTGAAGTTATTCGCCTTGTTTGTGAATTTAATTTCGTCCGCGAGGCTTACATATACCAAGCCAAATGCCAAGTTGAGCTGGTAAGCTCCATGATAGCTATTCATAAAATGTGTTGGACTCTGACAACTGGAGTAAGTTGCAATGTCAGATATTGAGTTGAACTGATTAGAACGTGAAAATTTCTCCATTTACTAGGGTGAGTTCGAAAACGCAAGAGACCTATGTTCGAAAGGTAAGGACCTTCCTTCTCCAATATAATAAACCCACAGAATGTCAGCCATATAATAATAACAATAACAATAACTATAGCAATAATAATTATAGCACACAACAGAAATCACTGAAAACCAGTAGCCCTCAGTTGATTTTAGGCATTCTTTGTTTTGTTTCCAAAATGTTTATAGTGCATGTTTGCACTCTCAAATCAATACGATAAAGACAATGGGTTTAAGGCTTAATATTATTACCGTCTCCTACGATTGCAGCTTCGTCTTCAGCTGAAGTTTATTATTTAGACGAGTGTTGTAGACTTAGCTTTGTCTTCAGATGTCGCTCAACACTTGTCTCAACTATCCGAGTTTGGGTTTGCAAGCTTGTATGGACGTGTAATTTCACAAGCAAGCTGCTAAAGTAAATCGTAAGTTAAGCATGCAGCTACAATTAGTGGAATTTTTATTGCGGGTAATTTTTTTTCGCAACCGGCCATACATTAGCTTCTCTTTAGTTCAAATATCGCTTATCTTAAAAGACATTTTCCTTCAGAACAGATATATGTATTTAGTATATATACCTCACAAATGAGTAGTAATTTTTACGCACGCTGATTGGCTACCTCGAAGGTGATTAGCCAAGAACTAATCACCTCCGAGCAGCCGAAGAAAAACCAAAATGGTTTTTGTCGGTATATTGTCACAAATAAAGTTACTCTTTGGTCTACTAGTTATTCAGCTTGTATGGTATGACTAAAACAGTTATTCACCTCAGTATCGGTGAAGGTGCCGGATATATATATTTATTAAATTCTAAACCTCGGATAATGCAATTCTAGCTTTCTGATTGGTTCACTGTTACCAGCGGTTACCAGCGATTATACCTACGTTTGACCTTATATGGAAATTAATGCGGCAAATGTGGCTTGGCATAAAATTTTATGTGGGAAGCCAAGTTCCGTCGGCAAAAAAATTGGATGAAACAAAACAAATTCGGTGAGCTGTCTACGTAAGAAATACAAGAAATTAAAGGACAATCCCATCCAAGTAACAACAAAAATGCCATAAAGTTAGGAATGCGAATATTCATTGGTACGTACTCGTTAAGTGTCCCTTAAAAGCTGTGAAATTTCAGACATGAACATCGAGATGTACGCATTCATGAAGATTACGTAACGACAACAATTTTTACCTTAATGTTACTGAATGGCTTGCTAGTCCTGGTAGCACCAAATTTTCGAAACCGATAGAAGAAATGTCAAACGAGGAACTGAATGTTTTTCGGAAAAGTTTTTGCACGTCTGTGAGGAATAAAGATGGCACAATGTCAGTTTACAAAAGTTCATCAATGAAATCCATCTGAGAACCGCCATTGATCGTTTCCTTCGCTCGCACCCAGTCATCAAACTGTTTTCCACTATCTCTGACCCCGCTTTTACTGAGGCAAACAAAGCATTAGAGCATTTGCAAAAGACCTCAGAAAAACAGGCAACATTGCCGGCCTAATAGAGCCCATAAGAAACGGTCAGAAATTAATTTCCAATGAAGAGATGAAGAAACTGTTCGAGAGCCGTGAGCTCGGACGGACAGAGAGCAAAAATGCCGCAAAACTACAGAGGGTGACCTCGTTTTACCTTAGTCTCCTTTTTGGCTGACCACGACAAGAGATTCAACGCCAACTAACGCCAACAATTCTGTGCTTGCGAAAAATCCATCAAGGAGTTGAGTATTTTGATGAGCTGAACCGAAGCGTCGGCTCGAATCTTTACCAGCCACAAAAACCATCAGGATCTCGGAGATTCTGAAGATGAACCCGATGCTAAAATAGTTTCTGTCCCTGACTCTAAAACTGGCCAGCAACAATCTCCACAAATACAGCTCGAACTGATGCAAGGGCAGCCACAGTAAGGGAACGCTGATTGAGTTCTTGTCGAGAATAATTTTGACACAACGTCTGTCACATAGCAATCAAAGTTTTCCGCAGTACTTTTACAACTGTTATGTGCACGTGCACAATTAAAACTCTTCTCGATGACTCAAACTTGAACGCTTTTCAAACTTCCTGATTAAGGTTGAATATCCTTCGTTTGCCAGACGTTCCTTACATTATAGATGATGGTAATTTTCGTTCAGCAGACTCGCCGGCTTCGCTTTCAAATTTTCATTCAACGAAAGTTTACAAACGGCGCGCATGCCATGTGACTTCCCACTTGCTGTTGTTTTTGCCACATCAACTTCCGGTCGTTTTGTAAAATTAAAAACTAGTAAAATTTAGCTCTAATTCCCAAGCATACAACCGCACAGAATTTAATAAAACAATTATTCCATTCGCGCTTGTTGGATATGAGATGGTTATAGCCAACTCGGCCCTACGGGCCTCGTTGGCTATTTACCATCTCATATTCAACGCGAGCTCATGGAATAATTGTTAAATATCCATCACTATTCACCACCACTTCGGTGAATAATTGTTAAATATTTATGTCTGGATTTATGAAAATGGTGTTATAGAATTAGATTTCACCTTGTTTTCACTACTCTTTTAGGCCACCTAAGAGCCACGTAAAAGGGAAAAAAAAGGAAAGAACGGCAAGAAAAGGAAGATAAACGGGTGGAGGAGAAGAAAAAAGACTGACTTTCCTTTTAATTTTTATATCGTCGACTTTGGAGTGCGATTTCACTTCTTTAGCACCATTTTCATAAATCCAGACATATTTATAATCCATCAAATATTCTCGCTCGCGCGCGATTGGGCTAGACACGTCACATGACCAAATATTTTCCAGTTAAAACTAGAGAATATCCGAGAATATTCCCGAAATTTCAAAACTGCACGTGTTGCGAAAAAGAGTTCAAGGATAATAAACACGATAGCCTCCATTTGACGCGAAAATATGCTCGGATATTTGTCCTTGGACGTTATCTGTTCCTTGAATCTCACAGTTTTCCTTGAGTTCCGCTCCCGGAAAACCGTTTGCTTCCCGCGGACAAATCCTAGCATATTTTTTCGCCCCAAATGTTTATATATTGTTTATATATATCACCCTGGTAAAGAAGGGGTTGAATGTTTTCAATAGTTTCATTAGGACACTCGTGAAATCAGACAATGATGCTACAACTTATAGAAACAAATCATTCTTTCACGCCGGTAGTTTTACAACGCTTCCCTGAAGATGAAGATGGAAAAACTCTCCTCGAAAGCATTAACACAAAAATCTTGGAACGGAAGCGGGTAGGCGCGAAAAAGAAAAATTCAAAAATGGTGAGTACTTGTTTTTGTTTTCCCAGGGTTCCTTGAAAGGTCATCAAGGACCCTCAAAAATCCTGCAAATATCGACCTAATTCTAATATTTAAAGAGGAATATCTCGCAAAGATTTTCACCCAGGGAAGAACTGCTCACGGCAAGCTGGCTGCTGTTTGGTTAACTACCCGTCTTGTCGACCAACCGACCGACCAACAGACTAGTTGATCAGATCATGACTATGCACAGACCGGCCTTAGAAACTAAATGAATGTATGACTTACATCTTACAAAGAATTCGCATGTTATTTGAAATTTTGCTTATAACAGATGTGGATATAGAAACCAAAAGTGGCGAACTTTCACGTCGACTGCCTAATCCTACTTTTGATTTTTGCAGCCATCCAACTCTCAAGTGCTTGAAAAACAAGTCGTCCCTGAAAAGAAACGCGTATGTATATATATATATCTTTTGAGTTTTTTTTTTTTGTTTTGTTGTTGTTGTTGTTTTTTTTTTTGGAAATAATAATATTTTTATTTTACTCAACATTACAATACGATACACTGCATAACTACTTACTTACACTAGTAACAATACACTAAGTCACGTACGGCTTATTACATACATTACTTACGGTATTTACAATACTGGTTGCTTACATCACTAACAATTACAAAACTCTTGTTACATCTCTTGTTTTCCTTAATCCGGCATTAATATTGTTATTATTGTTATACTATGGGGAGCCATATCAGTCAAAAGTGGTATAATTTTAAGACTGATGATCCAGAAATCGATAGCTATGGTCGAGTTCATCGATTGGTGATTGAAAATGTCGATCGCTATGGTTGAGATTATCGATTGCTGATTGAGATTATCGATCGTTATGGTCCAAAAAGCGATTGAATATTAAGACTAACGATTGCTATAGTGAAAAAAAGATTGGTGTCTGAGAACGATGACGCAGACATTGACGATCCAGAACATCGACCGCTATGATCGAGAATTTGTGCGGCAGTGAAGAGAGTGGTCAGGTGGCAGATTATTCATTAAATCTTACATGAAGTTTTAAGTTGATTCCCTAGTAAAAGAACCGGCCATAGATTTCCGATGAAACTTGGTAAGCTATCGTTACAGTACAAGGAGATGTTAAAAACGTAATACAAAGAGGAGGTCACCGTGCTTGTTTTCATGCCACAATACTGACAAATATGTCGAGGGTTATGTATGTGCACGCTCTTGACCACGTGCTCATTTGCACGTGCTAATGACGCCAAAATAGTGCGCAGTAGGGATGCGCAATGCAATGCTATGGAATTTCCCGCCATAGCACAAGACTTATAAGAAAATATGGCAGCCAGCAGGAACACGTCTTCCAAGACAGGAAAAAGATTACTCGAAGAGCTACAACAGAAGGCACCTGAACTGTCGACGCTCCTCGCCAGTGATGTGGCAGTTACGCCAGCAGCTGCTCTACCTAATCAAGCTGGTCAAGCTGGGCCTAGCAGCTCCTCTAGCCGTCACATGCCAAGTTTCAGAAATCAGTTCATGTCAAGCTCCATCCCTTTTCGTGGTAAGGGAAAAGGAAAAGGAAAGTCCGTCGTCAAGGGACCATTCATGAGAGATGTCATATTATTAACTGGCCCTGATGTCAATACTGTTCCCCGGCAAGCGACGCGAGTATAGCTGATGGAGAATGACTTTGCTATTTCAGATTTTCAACTGCAAATAGAATGGTCGGAGTGTATAGTCGAGGTTTCCCTACGGGAAGCATTTGAGGAAAAGACTCCAGCCGGTGTTGACTTTGAGATCCTTTTGCCTGTTCACAGTACTCTGGTTAAACCCACTTTAGCCCCTACAATAAAAAGTTCCACTAAGATGATGAACAGAGAACCCCCTTTAAGTCCCCATAGAGCCATATGGCACAAAATGTTATAATAAGCTTAATATTTGGCCTATGCATTTCAAATTTGGACACTTAAACTTAAAATCACTCAAACTTAAAATCAAATTCCCTCCTGAACTAGACTTGATTAACCACCCCTCAAGTTTTTTTAAACTTTTTTGGTGTACAATTTTTGAGTCAAGTGAATATCTGTCAAAAATCTCCACACCCAGAGCTGCAAATTAAGCTATTGTTTAGGGGTATACCCAATATATACAAGGAATAAGGTATTTGTTAACGTTTTTTCGTTAATTTAATTTATGCCATCTTGTATGTCTGTTGTGGCGATTTAGGACATTTCCCAAACAATACCTTTCACTGGTATATTACTTGTGGTCTTTTGATTCACTGTTATCATTTTAGAAAAGTACAGTTTTTCTTGGGGGCTTAAAGGGTTAAAGTATCTTTTTACACATTTGAAAATTCTTAAAATTCAATTATCAAGGCACGTCTCGCATTATTTTTAAAACCTCACAAACTTTGATGTACAGATCGATACCACAGTTGCCGTCATCCTCTAAGGGATCTGGAACATGGTTCCTTAGGATACTCAATTCTTGCTCAGTAAGTTGGACTTCAGACTCTGGAACAACAACATAGCATTGGAGTTATCATCCATCTCTGTAACAGTTGACTCAAAGTCAATGCCATAATATTCCGGTTCACAGAGCACTGCAGCATCCATACTGTGCATAATGCCGGCATGCCATAATGCCATTGGGGATTGGTATCCTGCAGTACGTATCCCATGAAAGTTCCACTGCTTTATAAATTGTTCAAGGGGTGCATTGATTCTTGGTAAAAAAAAAATGAGCTCCAGGGCAAATAGGTCTAGCTCACTGTTTTAATCAAGCAAGCAAGAAACTTCTAAGAAATTAAAGATATCTTTGTAAAATGCGATCACAACTCTATTCAGTTTCCTCCAAAGTCTCTCAATTCTGACATTGTGGACACTGCCTCCTGCTATGAAGCTACCCCGATTGTTACCTCTGGTCTCAACCATGAACCTTGCAACATCCACGTTTTCAACACCACGGTCTCCTCTCACACGTAGAGGTAACCCAAAATCCTGGGTTCCTTCAATGAAGTATCTTAAAAGTTGTTAGTTGCACATCTTAGGTACACTATAGCCCTACTATAGCCATCGGTGCATCCATGAATCACGAACCTCCAATTCACAAGTTTATGATTCCCATCAATGTGCCACAAGTGGTTAGGGGCTCTCACATTGTATTGCCTTCGTTGAATGGCAACTCTCCTCCGCAGTGCTCTACCGACAGGATTAATGTGACTTAAAATTTCTCTTATTCGGTATCTTTGAACAAAAATGCCACGGGCCTTCAGACCACCACTCACGTAAGACTCACCAGCATAGGGTGTCTGGCTCAACATTCCTGTAATAACAGTATATAGGTCCTCATAACCTATGTCCACAAAACTTTCATGAAGTCCAAATTCTTGTCTACGTCGAAATAAAGTGCTCTCACTTATTCCAAGAAAAAGTGGTATTTTTCCCAGTTCATCCCAGTTTCCCTCAGAATCTCGATCTGTTCTTTGGTTATTCTGTATCTGGGCCTTCCTCCCGTACTTGCTTCTGTAGAAGGAACCCAAGCTGATGACCTTGTGCCGTTTGTTTCCCTCTGAACCTTTGTGGTTCTGGAGCAAATTTTGCGAAAATCACAGCAAGTCTTCAACAGTCTAGTTCAGATCACTACTGGCATTATGCTCTATTGCAATTGCTATTGCGTTAACAATTTGGAAGTGGTCCTCTCGCCTACTCTCTAAGTAGTCTAATGGAATAGAAGAATCTTCGTCAGCAAGCGCATGATGCACGTCGTCAAAGCATTTTTTCATGGAGTCAAGGAATTCGTCGATCTCTTCCCTACTCCGATCATCAGCCGCCGTCTTGAAGTCTTAGGATACGTCTTCATTTTAAAATACGCGAACTATCCCCCTCTTATTACTAGACCTTTCCGGTTACAAGTCGATTTCTCGATCATAGCGGTCGATGTTCTGGATCGTCAATCTCTGGGTCATCGTTTTCAGACACCAATCTTTTTTTTAACCATAGCAATCGTTAGTCTTAATATCCAATCCCTTTTTGGACCATAGCGATCGATAATCTCAATCAGCAATCGATAATCTCAACCATAGCGATCGACATTTTCAATTACAGATCGATAAACTCGACCATAGCGATCGATTTCTGGATCATCAGTCTTAAACTCATATCACTTTTGACTGATATGGCCTCCAATAGTTATCGCTATCTAACAAATTACATTTGTTTGACTTGTCTTCGATTTCGAGTTTCGTTGTTTTACTGCATTCACAAAGTCAAGAAAGTCGATGGGCTTGTAATTTAGTTTACTGACTACAGATAAAATAGCGCATGAATAATGTGATGTGGTTGAATTTATTTGATGGTACTCTTCTCATTTGAGTTTGAAATAATTCCGAATGATTTGGTAAAGCAGCAGTGAATAAATGTGTGATCGATTGAGTCATTTTCCCCGCAAAAGCAGCATTCATCATCAGTTTTAATACCATATTTGAATAGTTCTCTCTTTGTCACCACGATTCTGTGAATAAACTTAAACTGGAATTCTTTTAGGTTTGTTTTTTTTGGGGCAAAGTTTTGGAGTTGCCATAAATATAAAAAAAATAGTGCTCGTCGTTTAATCTTTGGGTGTTAAATGAGAGAAGAAGAAAAAAGAGCCAACTTTCTTAATTTAGAGTTATGTTTTCAGTTTGTTGAACGCTATTTTTATTAACGTTGTTTCACGTTATCCAGTTGGCCACTGTACAAGTGTTGTTTCTACTGAGGGTTCCTATTGGCTGTACAATTTACGAGGGAATCGGGTTTGTGACCGACCAAAACTAAAATGCTTTGTATTTTCCAAGGTTCTAAACAAGAAGCAACGGCAGTATGAGGAATATCGGCGGAAGAAAGTAAATTGCTCCTATCTTTTGTTTGCCTTTCTTCTTTGTTGTCACTTGTATTCATACTGTGATTGTTGTCTGCGTTTCAAGTTTATGTTATTGCAATTTTGAAAGCAGTCTTGGGTAGCCATTAACTATGCCAGGTAATGCCAACACTGTGCCGTCCCTATTCATTTGTTTTAAAGGAGACGGAGGAAATTGGGAAGGAGATCCGAGATCAAATAGATAAAGATCGGGAAAAACAGGAGCAAAAGCAAGAAAAGGTAAACCGTGGTAATTCATTTCCTTGCATAGGTGTGCAGAATGATACTCTCTATTGCTGTCATTTGTTTCAAGTTTAACATCAGTACATACAGTGTTTCATTCAAAAACCCGAAAGCTCGATTTAGACCGCTGCCTATTTCAACAGCAAGGACATGTAACTTTACCGACGTAAGTTCAGTGTTTCCGGTATAATCTCGATGATGCCTTGGACACGTTACCCTTTATCTAGCTCCCCATTATGATCCCCATTTGTAAATAGAGTCAAATCAAATAGCTGAATGTACTGTGGGATGTGAAATAAATAGTTCAATTTTCCGAAACTAGGCTTTTGGAAACAGTACGATACTAGGGCATATTTGCCATTCTGATAATTTCTCAATGCAGGAAAAAACAGTGGATGGAGCAAAATCCCGTCCGATGCCCTCGTTTGACGTAAAAGCAGGTAATGCAACGCATCACTACAGCTCTTCGTCTTTCATCCCCCTTGAAGTATTAGGACTTCCCGTGATATATGTACAAGGCAGGATCGTTTTCTTTGGGGGGAAAGGAGTGAATCTTCCGCACACTCAGGCCTTTCAGGGAATGCCTTCTCATCATCTTACATTAACTGTGATCCCAAAACATTTACAAAGCGTAAACTTGGAAGTGAAGCGTTTTAGTTGTTCGAAACCATCTACAGTTCTTCGAGTAATCTAAATATATAGGATAAGGGATACTAAACAGTTTACTTTGCAGTACGGCATTTGAACGTTGACAATTTTGTTATTATTTTTACTTTTGTAATATTTTTTAATTTTCTGTTATGCACAAGCCTTCTATGCATCGAATTCCAGAAGAGAGACTACAGATAAACAAATCAAAGTTCAAGGTATCTTAAGATTTCTATATGCATTCATTAATTAAAACACTTCAATCCTGTTTTTTTATAGGGCAAAAAACAAAACACGTCAACCAATGTAAGAAATTGTTGCCAATTGTTACGTCTATAAGTTCAACAAGTCGCAGCCATGTTTACATTAATTTTATTTTTCTCAAAAAGTCTATATTAGTTAATGGGCATTTTTCTAAGGATACCCCTTCCAACAAAATTCTAGGAGTGGCTGCTTCACTTTTTCTCTTGCCATGCGCCCATTAATTCGAAATTGCCCGAGAACTACTTTTTATTTCGTACAGACCTCTCTTCCTAAAACCGTCGCCCTGGAGTTTCTCTATAGCTCGCGGCAAAAACGTAGGAAACTGATTCTTGTTGTTGTCGTCGTCAACGTCATCGTTCCTTTTGTTGTTTTTTGCTTTGTTTTTTGTCTTCTAAATGGATGCTTAACTAAACAAAAGCGTTAGCACTAACCCGCTGTCTGTTTCATAGCCGTAGTTGGACCTGGTGCAAGACCAAAACAGAGGAAACCGATCGAGATATCCAGGAAAAGTCAAGACAAAGACAGGGAGAAAAAGAGTAAGAAACATATTGGTATGATGATAAAAAAAAACAAAGCCGCCATGTATAGCTGACATAAATGAAATAACAGGTCATTATTAGTGCCTAAGGGTACATCAGTGGCGATACCGTTTTCATTAGCTGTCCTCCTTTTGTGGAACTAATTGCCACATAGGCTCACATTGTTAGTATCAAACAAAATAAGAACATCATTTTAAACGCGCTTTCAATTTGTAAGTTAAAGGTGGCTCAGTACATTATTCACCGCTTCTGCTTTGGTAGGTTACTACTTACAATCATTTTTTTTCGGTTGATGCTACGATATTAACATATACGATACAGATGAAGACGTCAGAAACTTGCTAGTGGGTTGAAAAAATTTCTTGGATCAGCCTTGCTCCTCCTCGATGGATCACTCACTCGTGCCCGTTATTCTGGCTGATATGTAGGGAGGCAGCAAAGGTACCCCACTCCTAGCTGTCTGTTCTGGGCCAGCTTCTGAACGGTCCCCCGGGTGTGATGACGGGGGCTCTTGAGCTCCCCTTCTACAGTTCGACGCCAGGTGTTCTTGGGTCGCGCTCGCTTCCTCTTTCCCTCTGGTGCCCAGTGAAGTGTTGTGCGGGAGATGGTTCGGTGGGTCTCTTCTCATCACAACACAGGTAGCTCAAGCTCAGCGTCATAAGATCGACATACACTGTGTAAGATTTCAACCCTAATTAAATATAGGGAGCGTCGTTAACAATAACGACATGGCGTTCGTTTTCAGAGTATCACAGGTAGCCCAAGCTCAGTATGTATCAAAATTACTGCGGCTGACTATTCTTGGTTTCGAATTGTCACAGTACAAACGACCCGTAACAGGGGGGTCAGGTTTCAAATTGACGTTGACGGTTGGATTTCGTTGCTGATGAGGTTAGGCTCGATTTCCGCCACTTTCTCGAGTCCAGTCTACGTTCCTCCCCGAGAAGTTTTGTTTGTTTTAAAATCTAATTTTGTCCGGCTTCACCAGAGACTGGTGTCTCTTTCCTTCAAGAAGACTACCGTACACATCAATTTGCTTGAGTATTTTTCTTGAGATCGATGTAACTTGCGTTTTTCTATCTCTTTGTTGACTTTGTTCGTTATCTGACTTTCTGGCACCACATGATCCAAATATAGATTCTCACGCATAAAGTCTGTTTACTATTTGGTGCGTTGTATATGCCGCTCTGGTTTACATCAGGCGTTATTTCATCAGTTGAAGGTACTTGGTTGGATGTCCCGCTAACGTGATCGCTCTCCATATCCCACAACTTCTTTGCTGCTGCAAGAAAGATAATTTATGCAGCCTGCTCGATTCAAGCATGCAGATTTTTTATTGGTCGAAATTAACAATGTCAAGTCCACGCGTACAGCCGTGAATTTGAGGGAGTGAGTGCGGGCTCCTTTCCCGAACAGCGGCTGGTAATCGAGCCTACCGAGGTTCGGCCACAAGTGATCAATTCGTCCAAAAGTGCTTTCTGTTGGCGATTTGCAGCCTCAAATATCGGTCTCCAAAGACGAGAAAAGTGGAAAAGTTAGAAAAATCCCCGTGGCGTAGATTTTACGAGAGTTTTCGCCTCCGAAAGAGAACCCGGTCCTGACAGGGATTCCAACCTTCGCTTTGGTTCTTGGGGTGGAAAACTGACCTGCTCACAAAAAGTCTTGAACCGCCACTAACAAGCTTTTAGCGCTTTAAAGTCATAAGAAACAACAAGAACACAACTTAGGTGAGTTTAATGGGAAAAATTGTGCTAATTTTGAGCAATTTTAAGCGACAGAAGTATTTCTCATACAATCTCTTACAACGAAGGTCAAGTCTAATTATTAACTACGCTCCGCTTCGATGTTATGACGCTTTATTGCATACTGAGCTTGGGCTACCTGTAGCGAAAGTCGTGACCTTCTTGGACACGTCACATGAAATGTTGTTTTGTATACAATGTTAATAGTAGCTGACCGTGCGATGTTGGGAGTAACCTGTGGTTAATTACGATCATTTGAAGCTTTTCACTAAGTTATGTACAGTTTGATTTCGTGGTCGATAACGTTGCTGTTTCGCAAGAACGGAAAACATAAATGGCCGACTCTCCTTGGTTTTGAATTGTCACTGTACAAACGACCCGTGGGTCAGGTTTCAAATTGTCGTTGACGGCTGGATTCCGTTGCTGATGAGGTCCGGCCACGAGTAGTAAAGACGGCTTTCTGTGGGCGAGTTGCAGCCCAATTTTCGGTCTCCAGACACGAGAAAAATGGAAAAGGTAGCTAATTTATCAGGAAAGCCGGCATTTCTAGTGGTAAGATAGTTATTATGTCAACATCCACTTATACACAAATCCCTATCCACAAAACAAGGAAGAAATACGACATCAGCAAACTACACAGAAAACAAGCTATTAGCTCAGGGGAAGTGCTATCCCGGTTTTCATAACTCTAGGTAGACTTGAGTAAAGCTGGTGTAAAGTCGAGATTTACACCTCCTTTAAACATTCGTGTGAAGATGGGGTTAAGGCGCTTTTAAACCAACTTTAAATTTCGCGTAAAGACAATTTAATGTGAACTTTACGCTGGAAGAATGCCACTGGAGTGACCTTACCTTTGTTAATTTTTCAAACTCCTCATTACTAGCATATTATTGTAGCTCATTTCAAACCAGTAGAATATAATATCATAAGTATCTCAATTATCATAATCTTGTGTATGTTCATTTTTAGATTATCTTTAACTTTTTCTGTGACTAGATTTTAAATATCCAATTCGTAAAGAAGTTGGCCCAGTAAGCAGTCGAAATAAATGGTTCTTGCTGGAAAAAAGGTTTGCGTTCCTTTACACAAACTTTAGGTAAACATCCCTGGTAATAAGCGTAACTTTACGCAAGCTTTGCATTTGCTTTACATTGAGTAGAGTAAAGTGTGACTTCTGTCTTCCTCTGGTGGATCTGCAGGCCTTCTTGCTGTGCAAACATGCTGAGACGGGTGGTTTTCTCTTGCATATACTGATGAGGGTGTGAGACCAGCGCTAAGGTCATCAGCGAAATCTAAATCTTCAAGGGTTGATAAGAGGGTCCATCTGATTCCCCGTGGTCGGTCCGATGTTGCTTGCCGCATCACCCAGTCAATCTTCAGGTTGATAAAAAAGGCCGACATAGGACTTCCTCGTCTAACACCGGTGTTCCCGCCGAAGCTGGATTCGCTGTTTCCCACTTTGCACTTAAAGTTGTCATTTTAGAAGCTGTTGATGACAAAGACAATCTGTTGTGAAATTCTATATCCCCTGAGTATGCCAATAGACGTTCTCGGTGGATGCTGTCGAAAGCCTTCTCAAAATCCACGTAGTTGTTACTACGACCGTGTGACGATTGGTGCTACCATATTAGCATTTATACACCCGTACATTTTACTTCGAAACTAATCAAATTCGCTTTATAGAAATATAATTGTTAAATACCAGAGCTCTTCCTTAAAGGTTAAAACAAAAACATACAAATAAATTTCAAATGGCTTCCAACAATTTTCAACAGTTTTCAATCCTTGTTCTGTAATGAATAAATGTTGTAGCTTTTTTCAGTTGATGCTAGAAAAATGATATTAAAAAAAAAATCACAATTACTGGTGTACAAGTAATGGTAATTTTTCGTGAATCTTAAACGTACTGAAGCAACCGCCAAAACCATTCAAACCACATCCTGAACGTTCTTTAACCTTACTTGCTTAAACTGAAAAAGAAGATAAGTCTTGAATTCGTTTTCTAAAAAAAAATGGGGTCACCAAGCTCTTCTAAGGGGAACGACTTGAAGCGGTAAAAGTACAATATAAATTTCTTTTGCCTTATTTGTTACATGCTCTATGAAAAAAGCATGAATCAATAGTGAAGGTCACTTGAAATGTCCATTCGCCTTTGCAAAGTTAGGTTTTTTTTCTTTTCTATAAAGAATTATTTTACACACGAAAACGTGGTGCACGAGTCGGTGCCTAGATACTCCCGATAGCTAATTTGTAGGTTTATTTCAAATCCTTGATACTAACAGTATAATTACAAAATAAAGCATCAAGCTAACAGCAATACATTCGGAGTTTAAAGCATTAAATTGACCTTTTTTCATACATTCTTAACAGAACACAAGGACGTAGCCTGCAAAAAGAACGGCAAGACTGCTAGCGAGAAAAGTGGCCCAATAGAATTACAGCCTCAGCGCCAAGGACCTGGTAGATTGAATGTTTCAAATGCCGTGGAAGGTCGGCGACCCCTTCCTGGTGAATCATTTGACTCAAAATGGGATGTACGTAATATAAACCAAACAGTTCATACATCAACCAAAGAAGAACATGGATGGATTCCGGTGACTTCAAAGAAACAAAGACTAAAGTCAGTGGTCAAAAGTTCTTCTAGTCCCGACTGGCCATCATTACCGGTACCTTCCTTTCTAGAAGATAACGGTAGTCTGCAAGGGTCTAACTCGACTGCAACAAAACGTTTTCCCGCTAACCGTGTCGGACTTCAGGAACCTAAATCCGAACAAAAAGCAAGGCCCCAATTAAGGAGAGGGTTTGTAGAAGACACGGAGTACGTCCCTCGACAATCAAACAATTCATCACGTCACTTGGAATCTCCAGGACTAGACTCTATACTTCAGGAACCTAAATCCAAACAAAAATCAAGAGAACATTTCAGGAGAGGGTTTGCAATCAACACGGAGTACGTCCCTCAACAATCACACAGTTCATCACGTCACTTGGAATCTGCAGGACTAGACTCTTCTCGCAGCCATGCAGATTCGACAGATTCGACAGATCAAGAGTCCTCTCCAGATGTTGCCTTCAACGGACTCTCAGAACGTAGAATGCCTGTCCGCTTCAGTGACCCTTCTCTTAAGGCATTCCCAGAAGCTAAGACATTGGACTTTGAAAGGACACCAGTATCACAATGGGAGTGTCTTGAGCAGATTTCGCCTCTCCAGATTCACCACAACTTGGATTTAGGAAACAAAACAAAAACAGGTGTTTTGAATACCAACGCTGAGTCAGAACCGTCTCTTGATACAGATGTTTCACCACAAGCAGGATTAAATTTTAGTTGGGCTCCTCCACGAGGAGTTTCCACTCTTTGTGAGCATTTCCTACAGGATAACAGAAAGGGACAACCTTTTCGACATCCAAAACCTTGCTCAAACTGCACAAAGCGTTCGAAGATTGCGTACGGAATTTGGAAAAGCGACACAAAAGAGTGGCAGGTGATGAGACCTTACCCAAGAGACGTGAGCCCTAATGTTCCTTTTCAGCTCTGCTGGCACTTCAGCAGTGGCGTAAAATGCCAAAAACGTCCCTGTACATTTGCCCATGGCATTGAGGAGCTAACGTTCTGGACTTCAGAGAGACAATCAGGTAGATTATTATATCTCTAAGTTAGTACGCGCGCTGTGATTGGTCAATTTAGCGGGCCGTACTCTCCTGCAAGGACCGCTAAATTTTTATTTTCTTTGTTACTCAACTGCTGCGGGATTTATATCGCCAAATTTTCTCAACTTATATAGCAAATAAAAGTTTAAAACTTTCTTTTACTCTAAATTATGTACTAAGGCGTGCGAACGACTAAAAACGATTTCAAATTAATTCGTTTTGCTCTCGACCTGCTTCAGAAATCTGAAGCCGCTCCTCATGAAGGGAAACCGTTGCCGAACCCTTCAGACACACAACAGAGGTATAATAAATATCTTACTGACCTCGTCTTCTCGGCCCGTACTGTAAGTGACGGGTCCCCGTCCTTTCCCCTACGATTTATGGCCCGCGCGCTCCGCGCTTGGGCCATAAATCGAAGGGGAAAAAAACTCAGTCCGTAACTTACGGTACGGACCTCGAACTCGATTGGTAAGAGATATTTACAACCTGTCCTAAATTTGACAGGCACAATAAAAAAGCCAAAATACCTTTCTGTTCGTTTGTTTAATTGTTTAGTGTGGGTAGGTACATTAATGATACATTTCCAATGGATAGTATAAGCAGTGAAAAAGGTTTATTAGCTTTTCCTTCTTTGGGACTAATATTTAAATTGAAAAACCACTCAGTGCAGTATATTCATAAAGGCTGATGTTGAGGTTTGAAACATGGGAACATGCTCTGAACTGAAAAGCGGTGTTGCGTTTTTAAAGATAATTCAATCATTATTATTTTTGTATTATATGCATGAACTAAGTGCTATTTCCTCTGCAGGCCGTGCCCCGTTTGGACAGATTGCTAGTCCTGAAGGTTCGACTCAAGAGAATGATTTTCAGGACGTACCAAAGCCCCAAGAACGTATCCGGGGATCGTTGATCATTCGTGATATAAGGTCAAGTAAACCAAGGCCTCCCCCAACTGGGGTGTACAATGGACAATTCCAGTTGTGCAAATGGTAACGTCCAATTTTTGAAGGATATTTTGCTGTTTTGACTTACTTTAGCTTTAATCTATTATCACCCAAGTGTTCTTCATTAATTACATTTAAGAATGTTAACAATCTTTGTGCACTTACAACATAGGTGGAAGTCTGGTCGAGTATGCAGATACGGGACATATTGCACTTTTGCTCACGGTGAAAACGAACTGAAATCATGGATGGGATATCAGAGTGAAATTCAGGAAGCTAAATGCAAAGAATTACCCTGCCAAAAATCAGA
>CM042751.1:21337822-21354304 GCA_022496165.2 Catalaphyllia jardinei | reverse complement strand
GAAATTCAGGAAGCTAAATGCAAAGAATTACCCTGCCAAAAATCAGAAACGAGTGCAGACATTTCAAGAAGTGAGGTACAGGTACTGTAACAAGTCAGCAGTAGATAAAGTGCTCGCCCATAGCCCAGAAGTCATTAGTTTAGTCCCTGAACTCCCCTTTCTTCCCGCCACATATAGGGGCTGAACCCGGGCGGGCGAAAGAAGAGTCCAGGATAACTTGCATGCACATGCTCAGAACGCCGCCCTTCCCCCCCCCCCCCCCCACAAATCGGGGGAAAACCATATTTGGAAGTATTTTCCAGATTTGGCTTTTGGCGCGATTTTCTGAATGATAATAGCGGAGCTCCGGCGACCCGAAGGGCCGCCAAGCGGAGCCCCATAACCATATAGGAAAAAGAAATCCATGTATTGGTTTTCTCATGGTTATCATGGGCAGCGGTATTGCTCGTGGGTGCGTGCGCACGACGACGGTGGAGTTGCGCAACATGGCGGCCATACTCCAGATGATAGGTTGATAGAGACATGCAGCCTTGGTTTACCGTGTACTTCTTTGATATTGGACATCCATGTTATGAGCAATTGACACCCGTCAAAAAAGGGTACCTGCTGATCAGTATCACGTGACCATATCGCGGGCTCAAGTCTACAACTCATCGAGATTACGTGTTTTTTTGAAGTTAAGCACTGACTAAGTACTGGTTTTCGATTGGATCGCGGGCTCATGTCAGGTTAACTTTATGAAAACAAATGATGTAACAGAGAATTAACTCTGAAGTGTACATTTTAGTGCTAATTTAACCCATGAATAACCCACTGGGCGTTAGCCCTAGTAAAGGGAATTAGGGAACCACACGAGGTAAAGAAAAAATCTTTTGACCTCGGTGGGAATCGAACCCACGACATTCATACATTCATATGTACCCTTACTTTCTCTTCGCCGCGATTCACAACCTAAATCGACGCCGACTTTAACTTTATGAAAACAGTTCAGGATTGTTCGGAAGCCGGCTAACGCCAGCCTAGGATTAAAATTGATTCCAATTATAACGTTTTCTTCTTTACAAATTGGTTCGTTCTGAGCATGCGCATGCAAGTTATCCTGTACTCTTCTCTCGCCTGCCCGGGTTCAGCCCCTATATTAGGGGCGGGAAGAAAGGAGAGTTTAGGGACTGGCATAAGAAGTCATGTACAAAATACTTGGAATAGCTCAAGATTACTTGGTGGTTTGTTCGCATTCCTTTCTCAGACACCCGTAAAATCAATTAATCTCGGTACATTTGTTTCGTTTTGACTTTGTTGTTCTTGGTAGATGGTTTACAGTCTCCCTGGCGTAGAGGTCACTTGTAATAAACCTGCGACAGTTAAAATCATCCTTGGAGGTGATGAAAAGCGCCATATCCTTCATTGGGAGTTTACGGTCAAATTCAAGGTAATGAGAAAATCAGCTTCATTCCAGTAAATTGAATGGCATTGTAAACACAAGTATATGAATGAAGTTCAGTTTCATTGTACGTCACTTTCCTTTGTCCGTAAGCCATGGGCATCACAGCTGTTTCCCGTGTATTCTATCTACGTCCTTATTAAGTGCGTCTTCTTCCTACCTTGCTCAGCTATTTAGACTTTAAAATACCATGCCTCCATTTTTTGTATAAAGCCGGTATGTGATAGAGCGTGCCTTGAATTCTCCCCCAAATTAAAGGCAAGTGTAGTGAACCCTTACGAGGTGTTTTGATTTGGTAAATGCGTGTTTCTTAATTAAGCGATCTCCCTCCGAACGGTTCATAAGTCTTACCAAAATTACATAGTGTCACTTTTTCTTTATTAGATAAGTGAAGTTGGCAAGCTATGTGAAATTGATCTCCTTCATCGCTATCACGACTGCTATCGATTGACAAAGATTACTGGCTTTATTAACAACGTCGAGATATTTTCAGAAGTTCCAAGAGCGCGATGGTCGTACAATCTTCCAAATGGCACTTGGAATGACACTAAAGAAGGCCAAATGAAAGTTGTCGTATCAGTCTCCTTTGAAACCACGCCGAATAACCAAACCTTTACGCAGTGTCTGAGATTTGACTTTGGCAAAAAGCCCTTTTTATTGCAAGGATTAAACGTGGACATAGCAAGGAAGGAGGCCTTGGACACACTCTGTGCCACACGTGAAGAGCTGAAATTGCATTCTTCGGTTTGGAGAGAGGGGTCAGTGGACATTGTTCGATGGTCAGAGACCACCAACATGGGCAGTCAAGATTTGCTGCTACTGAAGAAGTACAAACTGCCTGAGAGGATTGAAAATATCATTCCAGCGCAAATAATCGACGGAGAATTGTCGGTGCAAAACTATAAAAGAGTGATGCATCAACTGTTGTTTACTGAGGAGCTCTTCAGGAAAAAGGCGATTTCAAGGTAAATGTTAATGGGTGCTTCAATTAAAATTACAAATAACGGACCATTATATCAGTGCAAGTGCATTTTACAACGATTGTCAAGGTCTCAAGGTGCTATCTAGCTTATTGTCGTTTTACTTTCCCTTAAATATCCACATTCTTCCCAATCTCGTCTTAGATCCTGTGCGTTTTTGAATGAAAGAAACCTAAAACTAAGCGGGAACTAGAAACTCGATCGTGGTTCCGGTTAGATTGCTAAAGCTCCAAGCTCGTTAATGGCTTTGAAAATGCTTAAAGAAAATAATAAATGCTGCGTTAACTTCCAAAAGCACCCAGAGGCCCTGACTCTGGGTGCTGACCAAAGTGACTGACGCCTCTTTAAACGAGATTGCATTTTATAAAATAACGGAGCTACTACGCGCGCTCTCATTGGTCGATAGGTGTGTTTAGATGAGAGTATGTAAACATGGTTGTGACGTTTTAGATTCGCGCGTACTTTTGAGAATTATTTTATAAAAGCAATAGCCACTTTTTCTATGTTTACATAGGCTCATCTAAACGCTCAGAGTGTTGGGAGATTTCCCGAACGTCATGCAAACCCTCGACTACGTCTCGGGTTTGTATTGTTCGGGTCCATTGTTCTATGTTAAGTAAGGGTACATGCAAATTTCTTTCCGCTTGGCCCAGCCACTTAGCTCGATTAGCTTAGCTATTTCTAAGTGGCTGTGCTCTTTTCCTTTGTAACTTTTTTCTTTCGTGTAATTAAGTTTATGCTATATAATTTCTGGGCACAAATAGATATTGTTGTTGTTGTTGTTGTTGTTGTTGTTGTCATAACTGTCTCGATTTATCCCGACCCTTCTCGTGATTACATTAGGCTATGTAAACACGGAAAAAACTGCTGTATTACTTAAGTTCATATCATTTTCGTCAGACAATCAACGACAGCAAACTGCGATACTGATAACAGAGTACTAAAACTGTACTAATAGAGTAATATTTTTTGTCACAGGATTTACTAACTCCTACCTCCTAGGCTAGTGTGTTCCGAGCAAACGGGTAACCAATTTAGTGAATAAAATGTAAAAACAATAGTTTTGTTTCTTTTTCACAGCTTCGTCTTTCAGAATGTTCAGTTAGATTGTCAGCAGAGTATCAGCAATGATTGGTCTGGAGTGGTTTATGCTGGAAGTGGCGAATTGTTTGGAATCGTTAGGTTCCAAGACAATGAATCCCTCCAACCAGATGATGCAGCAAGTAGACTTCTCATCAGAAGTGTAAATTCTGCTTGGATAAAGATTGTCGGTAGCAGTTCGCAAAACGTTTACGAGACTCTCGTTCAGGTCGAGAGCGAGTGCGTGGCCTTTAAGCTCTCCTCACAGATGTGTTCAGAACTGAACGTGTCTGACGGTGGTCAGATTTCTGTTGATGTACAGTTTCAGCTCAATCGAAAGCCTCTTTGCGACTGGCATGCTGCAATCGACAGGTTGGGACCTATCCAGCTCAGATTGTTGTTTCCCATACCAGATGCACCGCACATGGAGCAGGAGGTATAATATATTTAATACTAAAAACCTAAAAAAAAAAACCGTGAGGCAAATGTGGCTTAGCTTCAAATAATTTTCCGGTGGTTGGCGAATGTTTATTTAGAAATTGTTAACAACAGTAGATTTGGCAAGCTTTTTACCGTGGGGAAATGCAACAAATAATGGGCTATGCCATCCCAGAGACTGAAGAAAGTTCACTTTTCACAGTAAACACAATCAACCACTCAGTGTTGATACGAAACATGTAATTGATAAGGTTTATTAATGTACAACGAAATACCAAATGAAGAAAAAAAGTTACAATAAATTTCTGGAAAGATCCAAAAATCGACACAGTTGGTCACAATTTCATTTAGAATGTAACAATCAGATTCCCTAAATAGAATCAAACTTAGGCTTCCCACTTACATCTGGGTCTTGCCCTTTTATGAATTTCACCCACGTTAATTTTCGCTTCATTTGACTTGACAAACTGTTAAAGGCGTGTGAGTGCCTCTATCACCTCGATCTTCCCTTAGATCTTATTTGTCATTTTCAAGGCTATAACTGACTACAACTGAGTATACAAGGAATGTAATCTCAGAAAGTTATGTCTTGGTCACTTTTCACAGAAGCCTCACTCCACTCACACAGGAACACTGAGTCAACACTACGCAATAAATCAGCTGCTCTTTTGTGACATCGTGCTTTTACCTTGTTTAGATCAAACTAAAAAATATTCAATTAGCACTAAAATTCACACTTCAGAGTTAATTCTCTGATACATCATTTGTGTTCATAGTGCTACGCGGCACAACATTCACATGTACCCTTACTTTCTCTTCGCCGCGATTCACCATCTAAATCGACCCCAACTTTCTCTGTCCGACCTCGCAGCTCAGTCGGCAGAGTAACGGTAGATCTAATCCGGAGATCGTGGGTTTGATTCCCACCGAGGTCAAAAGATTTTTTCTTTACCTCGTGTGGTTCCCTGATTCCCTTTACTAGGGCTAACGCCCAGTGGGTTATTCCTGGGTTAAATTAGCACTAAAATTTACACTTCAGACTTAATTCTCTGTTACATCATTAAAAGATATTCAGTCGATTGAAGAATTTAATGGAGCAGTTATCCCACTTCCCCTTCCTAGATATGATGGTGCTAAACCCCCCTCCCATCCAATAATTAATGAAGGGACACAGTCAGCTTTGGGACCGCGCTGACCTGGACACTAGTTTTCTCACTTTTAAAAACGTTCACCCCAACCTGAAATCAAAGTTCATCTAAAAATCCGCTTCAATTTTCACAGTGCCTTGCCTTTTTTCATCGTGATTGCCTTTTGAGCATCCTATGATATTTATTTTATCATATCCGGTTAAACACAGTATGGATCGCGTCTGCGTTGTATGCAAAATAGCTATGGAATGTATCCAATGCGCATGTGCGCCAGCTGACTATGTCCCTTTAACCTGGCGTAAGCGAAATTCTGTATCTGCGGTTCACGTACACATAATTTAGATTAGGTGTGACAAATCTGGGTTTTAACTTTAATCTGCTTTCTTGAACGCTGTCGAAACATCATTCGATTGATTTACCAGAAGTGTTAAAAATTGAACGATTCCTTAACATCTGTTTCTACTTTTTCCTGGATTTAAGGATAGACGCCCATGGAACTGGATGCCTTTAGACCCCAAACTAAACACCAACCAAAAGGAGGTACTTAAACGTATTTTAGCGCCCGGAGATACTTCCTCACCGGTGGTGGTGTTTGGCCCTTTTGGAACAGGCAAGACATTCACTTTGAATCAGGCAATCCGTCACCTAGTAACAAAGAAGCACAACCGCATCCTGTTATGTACACACACAAACAGCGCCGCGGACATACACGTTTCACTTCTTCATGATTACCTGACGAAACAGAACGGGCTAAAGGCTACCAAGCCACTAAGGATTTACCACACAAATAGAAGGTCAGTTAGTAGAAATTGTAGGCAAATCAAGCAGGCTTTAAAACGAGACATAAATTCGTGTAATCCATCTCAAAGACTCTCAGCATGTTCTTGGGAAATCGCGAATTTGATCAGATTTTGGTTTCTTTCCTTAAAGAACACGTTCGGTTGCGTGTTGGCTTTGAAAGAGAACATTACTCTTGAACTAATAGGTTACCTTTAATACTACGTACCAAAATAGTTACACTACTCTCCGTCGTATTGTATTACTGATAGTCAATTCGGCTGCGCCTACTTTTGGCTCATTGTAAACAAGAGATCTCTTTTGCTGTCTCATTAGGGACCTCCACATTTGGGTAGGAATATGAGATTCAGGACAAGTACACAACGTTACAAACTTAGTCAATAGCTTTGATTCGATTACCACGTTTCGCACAACGCCAGTCCATGACCGATAGCTTCCTATTCAACTGTTTAACAATAGGGGGAAGGATTAAGATCTCAAGAACAAAATTGGATTGAATTTCAGAAGTCGCTGTTATATTCGCGCTGATGTATTTGAAGGCCACTTATTTTAAGCTAAGTAAGACCTTAGCTGCACATAGTGTCTTTTTTGGAGCGGATTGCTCACCTTGAACAACTAGAGCCCTTGTTGAGTGAGCTGAGAACTACGTCAGAGAGATTACTGTCTAACGTTGCGCCTTGTTGACGCAATACGGACCATTCTTCAGTTACAAATTACTAATCCTGATGTTCACGAGGTCGTCTGAATTCCGTAGTATGCCAATCAGGCGGACACCTCTCTTGTTCTTTCGACCACCAAGGTACAATAACCATGTTATTATAACCATACTATTGTTGCTAAGATTGGTCTTAGAAACACTTTTCTATAGTCGTGCAGAATTAACCTTTTGCTCGGGTCATTTCTTTAGTTTAATTACTGATTCAGAGGAGGCGAGAATGTATGGCTTAATAGAAAACAACACCTATGTTCTCCCCAAGAGGAATGATGTAATCCGACATCGTGTTGTGATCACCACCTTAGCTATGTCTCAGCATTTGCTCGAACTGCAGCTGAACCATGGCTTCTTCACACACATTCTGGTAGACGAGGCTGCCCAAGCTTTGGAGCTTGAGGCGTTGATACCGCTGGCTTTAGCTGGGCCGAATACCAAGGTTGTGGTTACTGGAGACCACATGCAGGTAGGCACTGAACCTCAGCATCACCAAAAGAGTGGCACAAATAATACAAATAACGGTCTAGTTGAGAAACTAATTACTTGTACAATATTAGGTGGGGATTTATCCAATTTGATGGTAGCCATGTTCTACTGACCAAATTCTGCTGAGTTTCCGATCTGAACTGAGAAAGAGACAGAGATTACCAGCTGAAAACGGAAAATTCTTTTAACTTCCTTATTATTGTTTCCTCTTGAACTACCATGATATTCGCTGTATGTCGGTTAAAACCAGTAATGTAGTTAGGAACTGTAGACTTTAACGAAGCTGTAATGTTTTTAGATGGGCCCAGAAGTTTACTCGCATTATGCACGAGCCTGGGGTCTTCAAAGATCGCTTCCTGAGAGGCTGTTTGATCATTACTGTGAAAAAGGGCCCTCGGATGACAGCGTGATGTTCTTGACAGAAAACTATCGGAGTCATCCCGACATCCTTCAATTTCCATCCGATAATTTCTACGGAAACGAGTTGATTGCCCGCAGTGAACAAGCCTCGCACCCAAGGTTTGGACCACTGTTGTTCTTTGCAGTCCATGGAGTTGAAGAAGCGAGAGAAAACTCATACATAAACACAACCGAAGTTGACGAGATTGTCAAGAGGGTCAAGTTGCTAGCCGATGACTGGCCGGCGGAGTGGAAGAAGAAAGATCTTTCTCAGATTGGCGTCATATCCGCTTACGGGAGCCAGGTAATATATTCATGATAGCTTTACCCTTCGTAAAGGTCAACTAGGCATTAATAAAAAGGTTTACAATCGTGAAAGGTCTGCTAAAAGTTGAAATGATGTCTTGCTCCAGCGATATTGTTTGTTTGCGGCTGGCCATTGCTGTCCTCGTTGCCAGAATGAAATGGTTATTGCCGCCTATGCAATGAGCTTGCAATTGTACTCGGCAATACCATGTTCATCTTCACTTGTTTAAAACACAGGCACGCAAGGCGTGCAAGAGTTATTATGATTATTACTTTTTTGGGAATAACAAGTTCCTGGAGTTAGTAAATAATGCTGCTACCAGTTTGGTTCGTGAAAAGTGGTCAGTAAAGTCTTAATGGTATTGGCTGCAAGACTCGTGTAAAGTTAGTCATTGGTCATCGGTCGGTTTCGATCCATCTATTGTTAGTCAGATCGGTCTGTTAGAAGTCCGTTCGTTTTCGGGTTGCATGACTTCGTTTTCGTATCGTGTTGCACAGCTTTAAGACAAAAACAAACGACTAGTATCAAGTTACAAACGCTCGCGTTTACTAGTCAACGTATAATGGAATTTAACTCAGTTTATAACAAGATTCAATTTAGCAGGTTCTGTTGCCAACAATGATCGCAAATTTTTTCCGGGTTTAATATTCCACGAAACCATTTCAACTTGATATCAAAAACAAGAAGACGTTATGAAAGGCAACCTTGAACTTAAAACAACGAGAAACATGAAAAACTGTATAAATTTTATAAGACGCCACGAAATCTGCAGAATTTGGAACATTTCCTTGTCACATTACCCTTTCCAATGCCTGAGAGTTTTTTGCCACCTTATGAGAGACTGTATTTCGCTAAGCGCGCAACCACTGTCACCTCAAAGTCTAATCGAATTAATTTGCGGTTTAACTCGCGGCCAGGAGTCTTTAGGAATACCGCAAACCTTAACTTTAAGAAGATCTCCCTTAAAAATTCCCGTTTTTAACAATTTCCCTTAATGCGAAATATTAAAATGCCCCTGAATACATTAAGAAAAGATAAGTCCAAACATTTTTTCTGGACTTTCCACTAGATTGGCTTCTTGTTTGCCGGTTTATTCTGACCGTGTGAGCAAGAGTCAGATTTTTAATAGCAACCACTTGTCCGTGAAAAACAAAAGTGTCAGGTTACCATTTGAAACTAACAAATAAAAATACCATGTTACATGTATCTGCAACAAAAACAAGAAATTTGATTCGTTGTTTATAGTAGATCCATTCTGACTGGTGTGACAAACATAAATCTCTCACTCACTCATCCATTGACCCGTACATAAGCATACCCGACGCGTCGACTAAGAGGTATTTTTTTTTTTACAAAAAAAAAGAACTCAAAAAATTTTTTAAACAAATGCTATCAGCATTGTGAATACTCCTATACCTTGCGTTTGCAGGTTCGGGCTATTCGACGACAACTCAGAACAAAAGGACTAGGGAATGTAACAGTGGAAAGTATTCATAATGTGCAAGGTGATTAAGGAATTTTAATTTAGCTTAAACGAGCTTTGTCTTATTTTTTTCCATGGTACGTTAGTGAGCCTTTCAGTAGTGGCTTTACAGCTGGAAAAATCTAGATCTCTCCGTGATTCCGGCAAAAAAATTAAAATTTCCTTACCACGTGTGAAAACACATTAAGGTTAAAACTTCTTAAAATAGCGTTCAGAAAACGAAACCAACTTATACATTTTCCTTACCCTTACCTACACTTAGTCGTTTTAGGGCTGGCTCGTAACCTCCATGTTCTCTATATATGTACTTCTAGCGGAGAAAGCAATGGCAGCGAGAGCCCATTAGAGAAAAAGATGGTATAAGTGTATGTGCTTTTTGTTGCAGGAAAAGAATTTCGGGCATTATTTATCAGCACTGTCCGGACATCTCTTACCTGCCACAGTTTTGACAGATGTGAATCTCAGTCACTCTACTGGGAATTCTTGTCTGACCCCAAGCTCTTGAATACGGCAATAACTAGGGCGATGTCCTTGGTTGCCGTTGTCGGAGATCCAGATTCGTTGAGCACAGCTGGTGATTGTAGGGGAAACTGGAGAGACTACATCCGAAGGTGCCACGTACGAGGAACTTTGCATGGAGCATCGTACGAAGAGATAATAAAGAAAATAGACGCCCCTCTCGCCAAAATCAGTTTAAACCCAGAAGCAAACGAATTTGTTCCACAATCAATGGAAGTCAGCAGCAAAGAGCTAAAATCCTTGGAGTTAGTCTCTCAACCACAAATATCCAATAGTCAAGTCTCAAGGTCTGTAGAAGAAAGTGATTTGGAAGTTGACAGAAATGAAAAGGGCTCGGCTTTAGGAGTCGAAGACAGGTGTACCATCCCAGCGGAAACGTACAGGTCAGGAATTGAAACAATTGACACAAAAGAAGAGTTGGCGCACCGAGAATCTACGTCGAAGGAAGAAGAGGAAGAGATAAAGGCAAATCAATTCTCACCAGATTCTACAAAGGATAGCTTCAATTCTGTTAAACAACCAGAAGATTTTTTATATCAACAACAAGGCGATTTTGCTTCCCAGGACGAACTTCAGAGTGGAATTCAGTCTCAAGAAGAGGAAGATGACGTCGAGCAGAGTGCTTCAGATAATTTTGAAGAGTTACCTCGGGAAAGTTTTGAAGACGAAACTGTTTTTCCAAGGTACTTAGATAAGATAATCAAGGCGCTCGTGGAACAGTGTAGGGCGACCAAGGAAAAAGAAGCCCATCCTTGTGGATCATCGGAAAATGAGACGTTCCCCTCATTACAGACAGCTACAAAATCAACCAACATGAATTCGAAGTCAAAACCTGGCAAACGTTCAGGCAATCGAGATGGTCAGGAAAAGTCATGTTCTTTCGACCATTCTGAAGATTACGAAATGCGCGTCGTCATTGGCCGCCAGGAAGTTCGTATTGTAAATCTGGGATTTCACCAGAGGCCCACTGCTCGGCATCAGAGACTCACTGCAGTCTCTAGGCAGGAGGATTTTCCTGACCCACAGATATTGCAGCAATGGTTAGTTAAAGAGCCCGGCAAGTATCTACCTTGTACACTTCGTCTTAATTCCGAGACCAGTCGCGCAGCGTATGCGGAAATATCGGATACGGAGACCCCAGACATTAAAATCAGAGGAAGAGTCCGGGGAGCGTTCGATATGGATCAAGTGGTTGTCCAGAAGATGGAGTCCCAACCTTCTCCGAGTGATGGTGTCTCTCGATGCCATGGAAAAGTAGCTGGTAAGTTCAATAGCTTAGCTTTAACGTTAGCCTCATTTTAAAGGAATAATAGTAGGTAAAAGTTAGTGAAAAATGATTTCTTTTTCGTTTTAGTTAAATCCCTTTAAATCCCAATATTGATGTACTTTTTTTGTGGTTTTCTTCCTTAAAATTTCTTTCCACGTTACAAATTACACGAAACACAAGTCAATTTTCAAGGTTTCATTGTGGAGTGTCTCACGATCAGGGTTCTGTACTAGGCCCACTTCTTTATTTGTAATATTTTAATGATATACAGAAATCATCAGATAAGCTTAGTTTTTACCTTTTTGCGGATGATACAAAAATCCTTTTCGCTGATAAAAATCTGAAATCGCTGGAACTCTCCGTAAATCAAGAACTAAATAAAGTACATAATTGGTTTATTGCAAACAAATCGGCCTTGAATATAAAAGAGTAATTTCGTTATATTTCGCCCTGCCCAAAGGAAACTTACTTATCAACCTAAAATCGTGATATTCGATAACAAACAGAACAAGGTGGCCCTGGAGCATAAAGATTATGTCAAATATCTCGGGATTTTAATTGATGAAAATTTGTGTTGAAAACATCACATTGACCATATAATCATTAAAGTAATTAGAACCGTAGGATTAATCACAAAATTACGACAGTTTGCCAACGCATACCCTCTTAAACATATACCAAGCTCATATAGCTCCTTACTTAATATACAGTCTGACAGTATGGGGTCAGGCTTGTAAATCTTACCTTGACAAGCTTCTAAAGTTGCAGAAACGAGCTCTTCGCTGTATCTATTGCTCTGATCATAATGAGCATGCAATTCCTTTATTTGTTGACGCTCATATCTTACCGCTAAAGCTTGTTTATTATGAACCTATAGCTAATTTGATGTTTGACCTTTGAAACGGAATAGCTCCATCAAATATTCAAGACCTATACCAAGATATATCTAATGTTCATTCTTACAATACACGTTCTTCTGCCTCTATTAACTTCTATACCAAACCTTCTAGGCTATCCGTTCAAGCGAGGTCCTTCTCTCGAACAGGAGTGAAAGTGTGGAATGCAATACCTCAAGCATTAAGAAATCTTTCCAAAAATGCCTTTAAAAGAAAACTCAAACACATTTTAATCAACATATTAGCTTCACAAAACTCTTATAGATTTATCTGAGATTATACAAAATATTTTTATGAACAGTAGCTGTGCCTTCAATATTTTAAATTAGGTCATTTTAACGGTTTTTCTTGTTGTTATTCAATACTGTCTCTTTCCCTTCTACTTTATTAGTTAATTTCTGTTTTAATATATTAAGGTATGGCCCGCCTAGATTTGCCTTTGCTAGTTGCGGGCATGCCATATTTTGTAAAACTTTAATTGAAAATTAATAAAGTGTAAGTGTAAACAACTCGTCAAATAATTATCACATCAATCAATCCGTGTATTATTGTGTGTAGTGCCTTTTCAACCAAAAGTAAAATTATCCTTTGAAAATCTAATCCGCAGGTGTACTGAATCATATCATTAGCCCACACGAACGTCAATACGTGTGCAAAGCGGATTACGAAAGTCCTGGAGTAATGATTCCAATCAACAAGTCCATGTCCAAAATAGTGAATCTGTCTGACAAGAACTTGAACGGTTTGCCTCTTTACAAAGAAATACATGATGGAAGTGAGAGACCATTTAGGGTCGAATTGTTGGACTTCACAGAAGCACTGAGTGGAAAATTCTTGTTTCTTGTCCAGTACCTGCAGTGGAGATCAGATTGCCATAGCCCTCTGGGAATCGTTATAAGGAAGCTAAGTCAGGGGAATACTTTGTCTGACAGCATGAAAATTTTACTCGCCGAACATGGGGTGAGAGATTGCTTTAGCAAGGAGAGTGAAGCAGAAGTTCAAGCAAAGTTCCCACCAGGATGGTCAATACCAGTTGAAGAAGATAGAATCCGCGAGAAGATTGAAGGGGCGTTCACGATTGATCCAGACAACTCCAAGGATCTAGATGATGCACTTACACTGGAACAGCTCTCAGATTCTGTGAACCGGGTGGGAGTTCACATTGCTGACGTGAGTTATTTTGTGGAGCCAGACACCAAGTTGGATAAAGAAGCCATGTTCCGATGCACGTCCTACTATCCAGGTCACGACTCCAACAGCGTACCTATGCTGCCACGTGAGCTAAGTGAAAATCACTGCAGCCTTCTTCCTGGTAAAGATCGTTTGTGCGTATCCGTGTTTCTTGACGTGTCAGAGGAAGGACGTCTTGTTGGCCAACCCAAAATACGACGCACAGTTGTCAGCTCCTCTTGTCAGCTCACTTACCCTGAAGCCCAAAAAATTATCGATGGTCAAGATTCTTCGCTGCATCACATACCACAGGATGTTAAAGAGAAAGTTGGAGCTCTGAGTTGCCTTTCCCAAAAAAGAAGAAAGCTGAGACTTAGCGACGCCAGTTTTGATCATTGGTCAAACAGTGATGATTATGGAGAAGATTTTGAGGCCCATGAGTTAGTAGAGGAGATGATGCTTCTTGCCAATGAGGAAGTTGCCAAATTTCTCTCAAGATCTCAGCACATTTCAGAGAGGGCCCCATTACGAACCCAGCTGCCACCTAAAGAACACAAATTGAATGATTGGGTTAGACAATACGGACAGTTTATCAAGTATTCTCTGTTTCTGCGTGGCGTTTATTCAGAAGAAACCCTTAGCAAAATGGCAAACAAAGCGATAATTTCAGAAGCTTCAGAATTTAAAGTTCAAGAGTCAGTCTGGTCCGAGCTCTGTAATGCTGCGGAAACCGGAGACCAAGCCAAGCTACACAAATTGATTTGTAACGAGAGCAATCATCCTCAGCTGGCTGTGGCAAATTCACAGTTTCGGCGAATTCAGCCCAAGTCTCAGTACGTCTGCAGAAGTGATCAACCAGAAGAAAACGTAAGGCACTTCTCTCTGGGGATGGATTGTTATACGCACTTTACGTCACCCATACGACGTTACGTAGATATCCAAGTGCATCGACTCGTGCTGAATTTAATCTCGCAAAGCCCCAACGGAAAGATCTCTTCGAAAGACCAAGTTGCTAAGGTGTGCCGCCGTTCCACGTTTGCTCAAGACAACTCCAGAAAGTTTGGCAAAGCAAGCAATAAAGTGCATCTGGCTGCAAAGCTGAAGGAGAAAAGCCACGAAACTACAGCAGTGATTGCCTTGATCGACACTGATAAAGAAATTACTTTAGAATTTCTGAACCGTGAATATAACCATCTCCCAACGCGACAGAGAAAGGTAAAGCTGAGCAGTCTTAACCCGTTTGCGGTTGACATTGTTCCAAATAGCTTGGAAATAGTACTTACTTGGAAGCTAAGATTATACATAGCTCCAGAAGAGAACGTCATCGAGGAACCCGAGACGGAAAGAGAGAAAATCGCATTGCTTTTATCGAAAGGAATGGTGAGGAACAGAGAAGTCCTGAACTTGCCAGCAAAGAATTGGCTAGAAATTCTGGAAGCATTTCAAGAGGGTGACTATCGAAATCTTATAAAGATGATTACACAAACTGAGAGAGTTCGTCAATTAGCTTCACGGGTACCTGAATCAAACCGGCCTGGCAAACCACCTAAGTCATCTAAAGATGAAAAATCTGACAAAAATATGGAACACTTCTACGAGAAAAAAATATCCCTGAGGAAGTTTGATATCGTCCACCTTCAATTGACCGCACACATGACACAAGGAGTTTTTCACCCCGAAATTCAACTGTTCAAGATCAACCCTAGTGTAAATATTTGCATTGAGCATCGCAAGTACCCTAGGGAGTGTTTTGCAACGACAGCAATGTACCAAGCATCACGAAAGACGTACGCCAGTGTGGACAAGTACGTTGATGCCTGGGAACCCGTTCTTGCCATGGAAGCCGCTACCTCGGCCGTCGAAGAAAGCGACGAGTTCACCATACACCGTTTGAAGATTGAGTGGAAAAAGGATATCAGTGGAAGCCTTGAAGGCTCTTTTAGCCTCCAAAACGAATACTGCTTAAGTCGTCAAATAGAATTTCATGCTGGAGATTTTGTTTGTGTGCGTGTGCGGGAAGATAGTTACATGAAGATAACGGGTTCAGAACACAGACCTGAGGAAACCGAAACAGAGGTAATTAAGTACACTTTGCTTTCATAGAAGAAATGTTCTTATTTAATAATATGACTGGATTTTTGAAAGCCCTGTCAACAAGTTGCATCAATCCCTTATGCAATTTGATTTTAAGACTTCCAAAGGCCTTAAAACTACTCCGAGGGATTAAAAAAGCGAGAAAGGAAGATAAGAGAGTGAAAGACAGAGGAGGGCTTCCAAATCGTTCCCTTTGGGGAGAAAAAAAGCGCTTGAGGAGTACGCAATTTTTTTAACATTGTTTCCATAAATCCATTCATTCATATGCCTTTTTCTGAGGTAAATATATCCACATATAGAAAGTTACGCGGTAAATCTGTTGTTGAAAGATGAACAGGGGTCTTCGATTGCCGAATAAACTTCCGTCGTGGGTTCTTTCAATTTTAGCTCTAGGGTGTGTGCGGGAAGATAGTTACATGAACGTTTCTGTTTTTTAACTTATATGATGGAGGCTGGCCATGATTACATTTAAAATGTAAATGATGAGCTCTAAAAATCGGAGCTACAATAGATAGTTTTACCTGATAACTTCGTTTGTGATCGCTTTCAAATTAACCATGTTACTAAATGTGCGGATAGATTTGAATCATACATAATGCGTTTTTATTCAACATGAAATAAGAAAGCCTCCTGATAATCATATGTTTTGTTCTTATTTAAGGGAGAGACAAATCTTTCTAATAAAGACCAATTCAGCGTCACTAAATCAGCAGCTTTCCCGTCCGTTAGAGGCAAACCCTGTCATGACACCAGTTGTGCATCAGAGAGTTTCTGGGTGGGGCACTGCATCATCAGTCCCGCTAGTGAGCTGTCAAACACAGATACTTTGAAAGTCAAGATGGATCTTCATCAGTCGGCATCCGATTTTCCCGAAGAGCTGCTGAGTGTTGGTGACCACCTGAGTACCGTAACTTTTATTCACCGTTCACTTCCCCACAGGTAAAAAGTTTAATTAGGTTTTGAAAGGCAGCTCTTTATATTCTCCTTCTTGCTTGTATGTGTGTCATTGCTATAGTTCTAGGTGGCTTCGAACTGACAGTTTGAATTTTTGTACATTTGATAAATTTGAACGGCTCAAAATGCAAACAAATCATATTTGTGTATTGAAGTCCTGGCCCGGGTTGTTCGAAAGGTGGATAACGCTATCCACCGGAACCATTTATATCCAGCATCTAGCATGGTTTGTTTTGTTAACACTTATCCACTGCATAGCGATTTATCCGGTGGATAGCGTTATCCAGCCTTTGAGCAACCAGGGCCTGGA
>CM042751.1:21304754-21319168 GCA_022496165.2 Catalaphyllia jardinei | reverse complement strand
ATTGATTGATTGATTGATTAATTGATTGAATTCTTTTTGTATTTTCCCGCGATGTGTCACCATAGAATTGCTTGGTAATTTACGTGGAACAGCAGCATGCCTCGTGGTAAGGGGCATAAGATTGTCTCACCGAAAGGACATGGGTGAGCTAAGCTAATTTTTTTAATAACAGTTTGTTTTGTTGCTATATTCGGAGACACTTTATTCCAGTGTTATCTGGCATCACAGCGTTTCTCTATGTAGCTTTTTGTATTGCTGATCAATGGAGTTGGTAATGGATTGCTCACTGGCCAGGCTAGCATAAACCATTCTCGTCCCCAGAGCCCACGATCCTTCTGGCCTGTGGCAGGGATCGAGAGCTCTGGTTTGGTCCAACACCGGAAGTCCGCGATTCACGGACTCATTGTCAAATCTAGCAAATACGATTGGTTGAGAATTCGAAACGAATACTCTGCGCATGCTCAGAAAATTGGGTCCGGCCAGAGCTCTCGATCCCTGCCACCGGCCAGAAGGATCGTGGGCTCTGGGGACGAGAATGAGCATAAACAAGTCAAATCACTATGTTGCTAGCTTTATTTGGCTTTGCATGACATAGCTTCTTTGGTTTTGTCAGGTCACCTTCAATACAGTGACTATATATCTTCTTTAAAAAAAATCAATAGGAATGACAACAAGGGAAGCTAATACGATGTGAATATAAATTAAAGATAAAAATGCATAACGAAAAGGAAACTTAAATCTGCTAAATAGCAATGAATTTCATGTTCAAAGCAATTCTCTTAAATGGCTGAAATCACCCGCTTTGGTTTTAAAACCTGGATCGCAATATTTATGTCCTTAATTGTTATTTATAAAGCAAGCATCATACATTCCGTCTGTTTGTGTGGTTGTTTGCATGATGGTTGGATTGTTTATTTATTTGTTCAGCAACATGCAGGTTTATTACTTTAGGTATCGAGATCAGGATGAAATGGGACGAATTTTTGAAGCGGTAAGTCTGTACCTCTTTTAAGCTAAGCCAAGGGGTCTTGTGACAAATAGTCTAGGGAAAGGAAAAAATGTTACCCAAACCTAAATTTATACCGATTACCCTTCACTGATTTTAATTTCTGTTGGCTTTTATAGAATCCAGGTTTGTACTTTTTTTCACAAGGAGAATCAGAATTTCAAAACTTTGATTTTCTTGGTGCCATACAAGATTTCAGCAAAGCTTTGAGCATGCTGGAGCTCGTATCTACGTCGCCTCCTCGATTGACAGTAAAAGCGTTTCTCAGGAGAGCACAATGTTTCTTTTTCCTGGTAAGACTTTTTCTTTGGCAAATACTAGGCACAGATCTTAAGTAAACAAAATAAACGTTAATGCCTTAAGTACCAACTTTGAAACAACAAAATGATAGCGTTACTTTAAATTTTATTGTCTGATTGCCTAAAGGAATTTGTTCACCAAACGATAATTCAATTTACCTGATACCCTATTTTATAAATTTCATCGTTTAGTAAGGAGGTACCCACCTTATTGCCGGGTAGAAGGTTCCTTGATAAGATCTATTAGATCATCCCCAGAGCTATTGCAAAAAGCATTCAATAGTTTCCCTGCAAAAAAGTGTTCATCAGTAAAAATTAAAGGAAGGAAAATGCTATAAAGACTCGCTCGATTCTAGGCATGGATGCAACAGAATACTCACTGTATTATATGCACTGCTAAGGCACATGTGTTAGTGTACGTACGGTAACGGCGTTTCTATTCCTTATACTGACATAAAATATAACATCTTCCCTCGTTCGGATCCACTGCCTCAGTAAAAAAGGTTATTGCAACTCAGTTTCTTATAATTTATATGAACTTCTTCCATTTGCTTTCTTTTGCACAGGGTCAACTTGACCGATCCGTACGAGACTGTACGACAGGTTGGTGCATTCAGCGCTTAACATTTAACGCTCCTGCATTTCATGAAGTCTGCTATTAAGAAAGCTCACACTGTCCTTAGCAGATTAAAGCCTCTGAGTCTCCATCAAATCTGTGATGATGACAAAATAAACTGAGCTTAAACCGCATAAGCCTGTAATGTTGCTTTTCTTGCGATGATATTATAAGCATTCGAGAAAGCTTTTACACTAATCTAATTTAATCTGTTAATGTGCACCAAATGTCAATTCATCACTTTGATCCTAGGTTATAAGATATAGCGTTTTGAAATTTGGACTAACTAATGTGAGCAGTTTTCAAATTGTACATTTAACTGGTGGCAAAAAATTAATTTTATTTTGACTGCTGTTTTGATAATAATAATAATAATAATAATAATAATAATAATAATAATAATAATGAAATCGAACTGAAAACGCAAAAAAAACTGTAACAAATTTCATTATCTATTGTTTAATTAAACAACAACAACAAAAGAACATAATGCAGCTTCCTTGAATTTATTGTTACTCTTTTATTGTATTATTTTTTAGCAGAGCTTCACCAATAGGCCACTTTATAGTTGTGTGCTTTGGTACCTGGCTATGGATGCAAGCGAGGCTGGAGTTGACCTTGCTTTGATACAGATCTCTCTGCTTTTCTCATTTAAATGCAAACTAGTTAGCATAAGAACAACTTGATTTCCATAATAAAAGCAGCGAAGTCTGTATGAAAGCAAGGTCAACTCCAGCCTCGCTGCCACTCAGAGCCGAGGTCACTGAGCCGACAAATGTTATTGGTCAATGTTGATAGTTAAAGCTGTTTTGTCCTTGTTCCCTTCTTTGTTCTAATGTTTGCAGCATTGAATATCAGTGAGGCGATAGACTTCCAAGAGGGGATTTTTGAAGCAATTTTGCTCAAGATATCAACCATTGAAGCAACTGGTGATATTCGAGGTGCCTTTTTACTGGCGGTATCCCTTAAGGCTTTAGATTTCAAGGTAAATAATTCATATGATGTCTATGCAAATTATACAGTACTTCTGACCTGGCATGAAGTAGTGTACTGTTACTTATCTCTTAAACGGACTTTTGTTGACTCAAAATGGCTTAGTTCATGTATTTACTGTTTTATGGTTAGTTGATGTATATTCTATGTGGAGAAGAAAGACAATGCTGTTAGTTCAATGTCTACTCATATTGGGTCACTAAAATACTTGGCAGTGGTATTGTGCTCGTTGTTTTTTATAAGGACGGCATTTTCTGTTATTTTGTTACTTTTGTTCTTTACATATTATTCATATATATATAAATAATTATTTATATATATATAAATAGTTGTTCCTGGAAAAGTCCGAGAGTAGGGTCCTGTAATTGTCTTACTTAGAAAGGTCAGCCTACTTCTGAAGATCAATCTCGTAGCACATGAAATCTTAGAAGAGTCTTTGAAGTCTCTACAACAACTATGCTTATAACTTTTCTCTTGAATTGTAGATTGACGTACGTGACTGACGCGTTTGATATATTTGTTAGTGTTAACGATGCTCGGTACTAAGCATCACTCTCTTCTTTTAGAAAGCAACATCGCATGTTGGGAGACTAAGGGAGATTTTGGAGCGAATTTTCCGAGAGGTTCGTGTTAGTCTCCTTCCTCTATATTATAAGTGTAATAATTATTCATTCAGAATATTTCCCCGTTTCTGATTGGTTAAAACCAGACACATAATTCACCATAACCAGCTGTTGTTGGAAGGAACTTTGCCATATTGAGCCAATGACGTCAAGCGCTTTGTCATATTGAACCAATGACGTCAGAAGTGCAGCCCGCTGCAAGTTATTGAACTGTTGTCGAGGAAACCTTATGACGAGGTTGTATTATTTTTGGTGAGCAGATAAACAAAGAGCGAAATGTCGAAACTCCTTTACGAACAGGGAAATACTTTGAATGAATAATAAGCATCCTCCTAGATCTGCAGAATTCTTGATATCCTACGAAAGCCGAATTCATTAGCTGCTAAATATAGAGCTAGGACTCTCTAAAGTCGTTTCGACCCTACACGTTATTCCTGCATTGAATTCGAAGTAATATTTGACTAAGCTTAAGTCAGGATTTGAAAGTTAAGTAATGTATATGGATTATTGACCAAGTATGCGGTCAAGATGGATGGATATTAGCCAAATTCATTTTTTTTTGGCGTGTTTATAGACCGAGACGGAATCGAGGTCCATAAACACGCAAAAATAGAATTGAGGCTAATATCAAGCCATCTTGACCGAACAAGCTTGGTCAATAAGAAATTTCATGGTTTTCGGAGAAATAGGGAGTTTACGAAACCACGACGGGGACGCCGAGGAAAACGTCAATTATAAAATCAATTTATGTTTTATCTACGAATCTCGCGATACTCTGGAGTCATTTGCTCTGTTTATCACTGTAAAAACTATCGCGAAACTATCCAGAACGCAGCGATAAATTTGAAATAAAAATATAAGAATTAGCCGTCGTGGTTCACGTTCCCCAGACCACGCAAGACTTGGTCATTTCACGTTGTTGACTTGCAGAGGACGGCAAAGAAACGTACTAAGAAGTATACTGCACGTGCACAGCAATTGTTCTACTCATTAAATCTTTTGTTCGGCGACGTTCCCGTTGCCGATGCCGTCGGGGTTTCGTAAACTCCCTAATGTTTCTTGCAGGACGCGGTGGATAGTCCGCAGCGGGCAAGATAGCTCCATCTTGCCCGATCAGGCAGCCAATCACAGCGCAGGATTTGATTCATCTTGCCCGCTCACGGAGCTGGCCATATAAAAACGACGTTGACTAGCAATAGAGTTATTTCGGTAGAGTTATGACTTAGAGTTAACGACGGCCAAAATCCTGAATTCAATATTTCGGAAGGCCAAAATCCTGAATTCAAGATTTTGGACTGCCAAAATCCTGAATTCAAGATTTTGGAATGCTAAAACCTTGAATTTAGGATTTTGGCCGTCCAAAATCTTGAATTAATGATTTTGGCCTTTTAAAAAAAATTCAAGATTTTGCAACTCTAACTCCACTCTATAACTCTACGAAGATAACTCTAATAGTAGCTGTGCCATATAAAGACTGAGTTAAAATCTTACTTAGCAAGCCCTAGGGAGTTGTGATGCGTATTTCAACGTATCCATATATAATTTTCGCACTACAATTTTTTTATTATAATTAACTGAAAGATAACTTAAGTATCGATTTTTATTGTGTCAAATTATTTCTTACTGCTTATGCTTTGTGTAGTTATTCAAACTCAAAACTGAAGGATAAACAATATTTACAGAGAACCCTACGCAAAATAACTGAAATCAAAATTCTCGCTAATCCCAGCATAGTTTGAATGTTGTATAGACTTGACCACGTGACCTAGTCTGTACATTGAGCACGAACGAGGAAATAACTCCCGGTCCGTACTGTTCTGAAATTTTCTATGCCTATACGGCAACTTAAACAACAACATGTAATTACCACAATGATCATACGTAACTGACGTTGACTGTAGATAACGTTTGTAAGTAACAGATCAACTGAATTAAGGTCCGTGGTCGTGATATCTCCCTTTTTAAATGTATTTTTCAGGACCCAACACTTGCTGATGAGCTTGGAGACAATCTTATCCGTAATGGAACTGACCATTTCAGAAACAACCGGTTTAAGGAAGCGGCTGAATATTTCACTGAAGTTATTCGCCTTGTTTGCAAATTTAGTTTTGTCCGCGATGCCTATGTATACCAAGCCAAATGCCATGTTAACCTGGTAAGGTCCATGATAAAAGAGGTAGTGCATACGAGCCAATTGGCCCGTCAGGCATGAAGAGACTATAAGCATTTTCTAATCCTGCCCTGGTCCATCGCAGTGTTACCCCCAGTATTAAGTTCACCGGTACCCAATTATACACCTGGGCGGAGAGAGGCACTTTGAGAGTCAAGTTTCTTGCCCAAGAACACAACGCAGTTTTCCTGGCAAAGGCTCGAACCAGGACCGCTCGATCCTGAGACGAGCACACAAACTGTAAGGCCATCGCGCCTCCCAATAAGTTCCATAAAATGTGTTGGACCCTGATTACTGGAGTAAGTTGCAATGTCAAACTGTACGTAAACATTTCCTTCATTTATTAGGGCGAGTACGAGGAAGCAAGGGACCTTTGCACGACAGGTAGGGATTTTACTTTTCAAACAGTCCTAGTAAACTTATAGAGTGTCAGCCATAATGGATTTTAGGCAAATTTTAATCCCTCTTCAAAATGTGTAATAATAATAATCATAATCATAGTAAATGTCTTTATTAATCATAAGATAAAAAATGCATATCTTATGTTACATATTTGAAATCATAATAATATGTAATATTACATCTTATTATTCAACAAATTGCAACATTATCCAAATATGGTAATGATGCTCTCGATATCTGTCATCCGTAGGTAACAGATATCCGGCGGTATACGTAACTTCGTACGTGGGAAGAAAAAATGAAGTGAGAAAATGTCGACAGAGAGATTTTAAAAAGTTACTGTTTTTTTTTTTTATCAATTTGCTGAATAATAAAACAATTATCCTGCTCAATCTCGAGCAATATCGTCTAATTTTAGCCGACTTGGCCTACGGCCTCGTTGGCTAAGTATCAGACGATATTCCGCGCGATTTCGCAGGATAATTGTTAAATATGTGGAGATCGTATAATCTATAAATAAGCAAACAACTGTACTCTCAAGCTCGATAAAAAGCAATGGGTTTGAGGCTCAGCATTATCACGGTCACAAACGATTGTAGTGTCGTCTTCAACTTCTGTTTATGAGTTGTGAACTGGGTTTTGCCAGTTCAGACGTCGATCGCTAAGTATGTTGTCTAACTGTCCGAGCTATGATTTGCGAATAAATGTGGAGGTGTAGGTTTGAAAGCACGCTGCTATTTTGTTTTTTATTCTATTTTGATCTTTTTAAGTACAATTATTAGCATTCAAAAAATACCAATAAACTTTAAGTTAGGTAATTATAAACGGTTGGATATTTTGGCCGCTAAGTAACCAGGTCAGATCTAAATGTTGCAATGGTGCCAAACATGCCCACATTTTCTTTTACATGGACCAGCAGTTTGATAAGGACACTTGTGAATTCTGACAATCGTGCGGCAAATTACTGGAAGCAAATCATTCTTTCACTTCGATAGTTTTAAAACGCTTCCCTGATGATGACGAAGGCAAACTCCTTCTCGAAAGAATTGACACAATAATCCTGGAACGGAAGAAGGGCACGGAAGAGGTGAAAAAGAAAACTTCCAAAAAGGTAGGTACTTGATGATGTTTGTTCAGGTCCTCAAAGATGCTTGAAAAACCTAATTCTAATATCCCAAAGAAAGATTTTGCAAGATTGCACACCAGGGGAAGAACAGCTGACGGAATGCAGGCCGGAGTTGTTCGCAATTATGTTTGCATGCTTGTTTAACTGCATGACCGACCGACATACAGACCTGTCGACTGGTTGACGCAGACTAGCCTAAGAAAGTGATTGAATGAACGACTTAGACCTTAAAAAGAAATTGCATATTATGTAACAAATAAAGAAGCCTCGACTGATATGTCGAAAAGCACATTAGGAAGCGGAGGAGCCCGAAATAAGTGTAGGGAGCAGAACAAGCGTAATTTTTTGCATATTTTAGGGGGACAGAGGCGAACGCGAGGCGAGCGCGAAGCACAAGTTGCGTGCAAGGGGATGATCGCTAAAAAATCCTGCCTGTCCGCAAACCATTGTTCAAGCTCTTCCGCCCCCATACACCCTAAATGAGCAGCCAATCACAGTGTTAGAAAAACAGTGGTGATCACACAGCTCGTCGTGGGCCAAATTTTACATGTAACACTTCCAAGGTCTTGTTCTCATCCCTAAAACGGGTAATTTACTTCTTTGGGACTCAAGTGCCCTTAGAATGGAATATCAGGCAGAGCAGAGTCCTCTCAAACCTTTCTGGTGAAGAATTTTTTCTTCAACAGCCTCGAATAATATTACGATCTGTGTGCTTTGAAATCCAGTCGCGGATTTAAAGCAGCTTCCTGGACTTAAGAAAACCAAAATGGTAATGTACGTTATTATTACAAAGTTGAATTCAGCTTTCGGAACGAATGGTAAGGCCCCGGACGTAAAATGACTGCCAAAGTTGTCGGTAAACTCAAGCTTTCCCTTAAGAAGCCAATTTTTTTGGAAAACCAAATGGATCTGCACTAAACAAATACACCACGTTTATTAACTCATTGTGTCCCGTTGAAGCCCTGATTTTTTTCAGGCTTCTTCTTACCAATTGCTTAAATTGGAAAATTTACTGCGATGATCACTCTTCACTTCCAGTATTTGTGTACGCTGAATTTCTGAATAATTAATTTACGGCGACTTCCGCGGTTTGTTTGTTTAGTTTATTCGCTTCGTTAAAATATACATTTTTTTAGTCTTATTCAGCTACTACTAACAGAACCCCTGAGAAAATAACTAAGTGGGTATTAATTTAATACGATTTATCTCAAAATAGCCGGCTTGTTTCGTGGTCATTTTTTTGATTTACACCCGATTTGCAACTTTCATCTTTCTTTCGCTGCGCTGTTATTTTTATTACGCGGTGCGTAGCGAAGAAACTATCAGATTTCTTGTTGTAAATTGGTTTTTATTAGCGCCTTTCGCTCTTATTTTCCCGTGTTTTCTCCAATGTTATTTCTTTTAGTTAGAGAAATGGAATGTCTGTTTTATTCGGTTTCCTTTTGTCTTCCGAACAGTCCGTAGTCAATAACTAACTCATTTAATTTTGCTCATTCAATTTCTTTGGCTTTTGTCGCAGGGAATTAAGAATGGGTCGCAGGCAAGTTCATTCAGGTGAGGAAGGAGGCAACTTCGGAAATACACGAAGAGCTACAGGGAGCAGATGAGTCCTATTGGACCATATTTCCAGTTAAATTCACCGAACAATTTTAGAGCGAATCGATTTGTTGTTGATTCGAAATCACTGTGCGTGATCGTGTTACGTCTTGGAAAAACATTCGAGGATCAGGTGTTCTAAAGTAACCAATTAGGTAGCCGCGTTCATATTTGAACGCCGGAAAAGCTTGAACAATGATATGCGGACAGGCAGGATTTTTTAGCTGTCCTCCCCTCGCACGCAACTCGCGCTTCGCGCTCGCCTCGCTTTCGCCTCTGTTCCTCTGAGATACGCCAAAAAAAAAACCACGCCTGTTCTGCAGGCTATGTAGGGAGAAACACGAGAGGTAGTCGAGGGTTTTTCTTTTTAGTACTTTACCGCTTCCTACGTGCTTTATAGTACAGTCGAGGCTTCTTTATTTGTTTTATGATAAATAATATAGTCCATTAATTTTTCCACACAGTCACATCTGTTCTCTGATGTAGAATGTGTATCTAAGCCAATCACAATCCTTGTTAGAATTGCAAAAATAATCTGATTGGCTAAAAATAACGACATGATAGCCGTCAATCACAAACTGGACGTCAGTTAAACTTTCGGTTTCGGATGGCTTTCGAGAGAAGTACAATCGCTTCAAAGTTCGTTTTTTAGTCTGATTTAAACAAATGGATCTAAAGATCTCTAGTCCAGAGGAATCCGGCCACATTATGGCTCCCGAAAACGTGAGTTAAAAATATGTTTTTAGATGTCTTTTAAAATTGTTAGTTGAAGAACTAAATCTTAGTTCTCGTAGGATCGAGCTCCAAAGATTTGGTGCCGCCTCAGCAAATATTCTCTCGTCATGAGTATTTAGTCTTGCTTTCGGACTCGCTAGAAGGTGTTGAGAAGACGATCTTGTGTCCGTCGAGAGTTGTGATAATTAAGTAAGTTACCGAGGTAGCAAGGTGCTGCTAAACCGAGAGCTTCGTAGACCGGAAGGGATTTTATAAAAGATACGGTAACGGAGAGGTAGCCAGTGGAGCTTTTAGGATAAGGGTCATTCGGTCAAGTAACAGATTCGAGCTGATGTATTTTGAACGGACCTTAAACTTGAAAGTAGATGCCGAGGAAGATCACTTGATAGCAGTGAGTTGCAGTTATCTCATGATTTCGAAGTAATAAAGGCAGGAACAACAATTTTGTCACTCTCATCATTACACCTTCTAATTTTGGCGATATTTCTTATGGGTTGGATGGGAAGATTTCCAAAATCGATTGTATTTGTTCCTGAAGGTTAAAACAGTTGTCAAAAATGACGCGGAGATCATGTGCCGAGGATGATGGTACAACGGTCATGTTGCAAATTCTGAGAGAATCTGAAGTGGGCCTAGGACGATATCTTGAGCTGATATTAACTACTTCAGTCTTGTCTTTTATCGAAGCATTTGCTAGCTTAACGAATTTTCTAATTTGGTACGTGATTACCGTTTTGTCGGAATCTAGCAAAACTTAGAACAGATTTAACACTGCTGTTAACAATGGCCTACGAGCAGCTACTGTTTACCGCAGACAAATAGCTCGTCTCAACTGGGTTTTTCTGAGTCACAGAGAACGTTTAATTTAGCCGTCAAAATTTATAAAAAAGCGGAAATAAGCTTACCGTGCATGTGTTCTATGATGAAGCACTCTGTTTCAGCCAATCAGAACGTGTATTCGTGCATTATGTTGAAACTTTAATATAATTCAAATTATGCTCGCTATAACATAAATAAATGAAAACCAAAAATAGTGAACTTTCACCCCGACTTCATAATCCTGTTTTCTTATTCTGCAGCCATCCAGCTCCCGAGTACCTGAAAAACTGGTTGTCCCTGAAAAGAAACCGGTACGTCAAAAAGAAAAAAGAAAAGAAAAGTTATTTTAGCGTCCTTTTTGAGGTTTTCCGGCAATATTTGCTTTAAAATTTAGGTGGTAACTGGAAGTGTGAACGATCAAAACTAACAACGAAAATGTTTTCTACTTTCCATTAAAGGTTCCGAACAAAAAGCAAAGGAAGAAAGAGGAATATAGGCGGATGAAAGTACATTGGTTTTATGTTTTGTCTGACTCATTATTCGCTGTCTAGCTTTATTGCAGGTTTTAGTAAAACAGACAACCTTGACTACCCTCTTATTAATATTGACAGGGTATACCAACGTTGTTCCCCTCACATATTCAATTTGTTTTATAGGAGGCAGAGGAAATGCTAAAGGATTTTCAAAGCAAAATAAAAGAAGATCAGAAAAAACAGGAGCAAAAGAATGAAGAGGTAATGTGTGGGAAAGCATGCATACATATCTCTCCACAGCTGTGATGATCAGATACACCCTATTGCTGGCACGTCTTTTGGCTGGCAACAACAACTAACACACCATATTTATTTATCAAAATAGAAAAAGCCCATAGTTACAAAAAAGTAACAGAAAACTGTTAGGTAAATTTACCTCCAATCGCTTCAAAGCTAATCGTTCAAGTTTACTCAAATTCACCATCGGTACATTTAAAAGCTCGATCGACAGTACGATTTAGACCTCTGTCTGTTTGGACCACCAACATGGTATAACTTGACTGACAAGATAATCTCGATAATGGTTTGGGTATTTTCAAACCTTATCTAGTTTTTAATATGGTTTGCATTTGTTAATGGAGTAAAATCAATTATTCAACTTTCATACACTGTACGAGTTCCGATTTTCTGATTGGTTAATTTGTACCACTAGGTTGAGACGAAACAACCTCCTTGACGTCATTATCGTGGTGTAGTAGCCGTGGGAAAAATTCAGCACACCGCTGTCATTACACCATAGCTTCGGCTGACTCAAAGTTTAACGATTTTTGTTCGCAGTGTATTCAATTTGAGTAATAAAAATGTTAACGCACTCATTGCTCGTGAATTATTAGGATTTACTTGCGCTCCTTCACTGACAATGAACTCGAAATTTTCAATACCGCACTCGGCGGCCTCGTGCGGTATTGAAATTCATTGTTAGTGAGCTCAGGCAGGTAAATCCCGATAATTCAATAGCTGAGTGCGATAACCTGCAATTAAAGTACGTAGGATGTAAAATAGTGGAATAAGCAGTGCAATTTTTTAAAACTTTTGAAAGAGTGCGATTATGTAGAAGCTACTAGGGCATATTTACCATTGTATTAATTTCTCAATACAGGAAAACAGAGAATTGGACGGAGCCAAATCCCTTGCCACTCCCTCATACGACGTGAAAGCAGGTAACGCAACGCATCACCACAACCCGGCCTCCGTCTTTCATGATCATCCCCCAAAAGTATACACTGAATTTCCAGTAAAATATGTACAAACAAGTGAGATTGTGTACTCTTCTCTGTTAAAGGAGTTTTGACTTTTATTATTATATGGCTTTTTCTTGTAGCCGATATAACGAGCACTCTGATTGGCTACCTTAAGGGCGTTATTCTTCCTCAATACCTACGGGCTGATTACAGCTTGCAAAAGCAAAGCAAAAGCCATATATTAAACCAGATATGTCCAGGATTGACCGTTAATGAGAATCAAATTCCTTATGATAAGAATCACAACGTGTCCTCATTGGTAAAAAATCACCTCAACACACACAATTTTCTCAAATATCAAGTAATATGAAAATGTCAAAGGACCCTGTCAAATAATATTTTTCATGTTACGCACTAGCCTTGGATGCGTCGAATTCCACGAGAGTGACCACGGATAAACAAATCAAAGTTCGAGGTATTTTGAGCTTCATTTACGCATTAATTAATCTAGTCTCCTATTTTCCTTAGTTAGAAATAAGTGACTTCAAGCAAAGTAATAAGTTCTTACGTATGAATTCTTTTACAGATTTTAAGTGATACGTCATTGCGAGAGAATTTTCAGGGCAGTGCCAAGTATTTGACCAACGTCTGACGTTTTTTCGGCTTTATACCTAAGTTTATTTAGACCACCACAAGCAGGTGTTTAGGGGCCGACCATTTTTTTTTCGTGAACGCCAAAAAGGCGTTATAGACATCGTCGTTTTGTCTCTCTTTACGAATTTATGAATTTCCATAGAAGTCACTGGAAGGTTTAAACACCTTTTTAATACTAAATATTCTCAAATTAAACTGAAACCAGTGAAATAAAGACATAAATAAACACAAGTGAAACTCTGCGAATTGTCCTGAACGGGATTTGAACCCGCGTACTCGGCTGTCTTTCTTTCTGTAGTTAACCACTACACCACTAAGACAACCACGCTGACGCGCAGCCGAATTTATGGCTTTATGGCTCACGGGACTCCCCAGACAACTTTTTCGAGTTCACAGAAGTCACTGGAAGGTGTAAACACCTTTTTAATGCTATATATACTCAAATTAAACTGAAACCAGTGAAATAAAGACATAAATAAACACAAGTGAAACTCTGAAAATTGTCCTGAACGGGATTTGAACCCGCATCCTCGGCTTTGTAGAACCGTGTTTAACACATGGCTGGCACTAACCCCGTCTGTTTGTTTCACACCCGTAGTTGGAACTGGTGCAAGACCGACGCAAATAAAACCGATCGAGGTATCTGGGAAGACTCAGGACAGAAACAGGGGAAATAAAAGTAAAAAAACACATTCATCCATTAATAAAATAGCCTGAAGATGACTTAAGTTGTCAAAAAGGTTTCATTTTTTTGACATTTGTAGTTTGTAAGCTCTGTCAATAGCATCGTAAATTGATTATGCATTATCAAACAGTTTGGGCTACATCTGGTTTTGTTTTTTGTTTTATTTTACTCTTCTTTCTTTTCCACAACTGAAATCGTCATTGTAGAATCGTAGTATTTTCATCATTTGCCACCCAATTCTCAGAAGAAAGGTCAAGGAATATTTCGATAAACTGTTGATTAACAAGCGTCCCACGAACTTGGTGATCCCCATATTTTCATGAGTGAATTCAGCATTCGTGTCCATTTTTTAGTTATTAAGCACTCAAGGCTTAATTAAGGGTGTTTTTGACGCTCTTTGAGCAGCACTGGGAGCCGCGGTGGCCTCGTGGTTATAGCTGTGGTCGGGGATATTGTGGTGTATTCTTGGGCAAGACACTTGAATCTCACAGTACCTCTCTCAACCCAATATATAAAAGGGCACGGGCGAATTTAATACTGGAAAACCAGGATAAACTCCTGTCTGGTGGGCCACTTGACTCGTATGCAGACTTAAACTTAAATGAGTAGTGAACGGAAAATCTTTTACCTTACCTTACCTAACCTTAACCTACCTTTTATTTTTTAACGTGTGTTAATTTAAGAGTTTTTCTTTGTTGTGAAAGTAGTTTTCTTTAAAACACAACAACGCTTTTCAGTTTTCGGAACAAGTTTTGATGCTTTAATCAAAAATCATCAGCCATTATGAAATATTTCATAATGACCAGTATACATATAACTACTCATATGCAATAAACCTTTTTGAATTCAAATATTCGTTAACTATTCAACTTACTTAAACTAACCAATAAAATGAAAGATAATTTGGTTTTATCAACTGAGTTGATAAAGTGAATTAGCCACCGTAAAGAGATTCAGAAGCTGACGTTTCGAGCGC
>CM042751.1:21293946-21304654 GCA_022496165.2 Catalaphyllia jardinei | reverse complement strand
AAAGGCACAGACAAGAAATAAGAAAAAAATTAACTAAAACTCCCTGTAAAGAGCAGTAGATCATTCCTGTTGTGTTAAGTTGGTTGTCCTGTGGAAGGTGTATATTGTCCCGTGATCTCAAGGATCACGTGTAAAAGTACTGGAATAAAGCTCTTAACGTTGAAGCTTACAGACGTGTATTTTCTCGCACTCATAACAATGCCAGCACTTATTTTGAATTTAAAATAAAGTTTTTATATTGAACAGTTAAACCCCAACTCAACAAAAAAGTTGAGAAAAGTAGTCTGTCGTTCCATTTCTTTTTTTTTAACTTCTGCTGTTTACGGCGAGTTTTAGTTTACTTTATGTTACTTCTTGTCTGTGTCTTTCATTTTACTGGTTAGTTTAAATAATTTGAAAGTGAAGAAATTGACCTCGCTTTCAATGTGTGGCTTCATAGCTCAGTTGGTAGAGCATCGCACCGGTATCGCGGAGATCACAGGTTCGAATCCCGTTAAAACCCTGATTTTTTCAGGCTTCTTCTTTCCAATTGCTTAAATTGGAAAATTTACTGGGATGATCACTCTTCACTTTCATCTACAACTTTAGTACAAATAATTATTTCATATATACTTCACATTAAATAATTTTAACAGTTAACGGATATTTGAATTTACACAGATTCATTGTATAATTACATATACCGACCATTTTTTTAAATCTTTACTATACATTCATAATGCCTGATTATTATGTTTTAAAAATGAAAAGCGTTGTTGGGTTTTTTAAACATAACTGTTACATTTGTGATGAACAAGACCGCTTGGAAAATAAAATCGTAAACGTGGGGCATTACCAACAGATTAAAAATTTGCTTATTCTCTGATAGCTAAATTGTTTGTATATATCTTATTCTTGATATGTACAGTCTAGTTACAAGTAAATCATCAGACTGATAGCGATACCTTCAGAATGTATAAATATAAGCCTAAAACATTAGATTATCACATTCTGCCTTCAATCCTTACAGAACAAAAAGACGTAGGCTGCAAAAGGAACGGCAAGGCTATTAGTGAGAAAAGTTATCCGACACTGAAATTAAAATCTCAGTGCCGAGGATTTGCAAGTCTGGATGTTTCAATCGAAGGCAGGATGCCACTCCCTGCTAATTCAACTAACTCTGAACGGGGTGTTTCTAATACAAACCAAACAGCACCTACGTCGACCGATCAAGGTGATGGATGGACTTTGGTGATGTCAAAGAGACAGATACTAAAGTCAGTGGCCGAACGAACTTCTATTCCCGACTGGCCATCATTACCAGGACCTTCCTTTGTACAAGATGAAAGTACTTTGCAAGGTTCCAATTCTACGGCAACAAAAGTCTTCTCCGCAAACCGTGTCGAGCTTCAGGAACTCAAATACGAACAAAAACCCAGTAGACATTTTAGGAGAGGTCCTGCCTTCGCTTCATCAGGGTTTGCAGGTAAGACGGATTACGTCCTTCAACAATCCCCTAGTTCATCGCCTCACTTGGAATCTGTAGGACTACACTCTTTTCTCAACCGTGAAGAGTCCCCGAGACAGGACTTATTTTCGACAGATAAAAGAGCCTTTTTCCCGTCCAGATGTTAAATGCACTGAATTCACAGAATATGAAAGAACAGCTTCCCGCTTCAGTAACATCTCTTTTGATTTCATCTACAGAATCGAGGGCAGTGGACTCTCAAAACTCACCAAAATCGCAATGGGAGAGTCTTCAGCAGATATCTCATCTCCAGATTCATGGTGTTTTGGCTAACAAGGTTAAGTCGGATCCACCTCTCCATAGATTTATTTCACCACAAGTGGCATCAAATGTCCAAGGTTGGGCTCCTCCACAGGGAGTTTCCACTCTTTGTGCGCATTTCCTGGAGGATAACAGAAAGGGACAACCCTACAGATATCCAAGCCCTTGTTCAAAATGCACAAAGCAATCCAAGCTTTTGTATGGAATTTGGAGAAGTGACACAAAGGAATGGCAAGTGATGAGATCCTACCCAAAAGACGTCAACCCGAATGTTCCCTTCCAGCTCTGCAGGCACTTCAATAATCACGTCAAATGCCAAAAAAATCCTTGTACATTTGCACATGGCAAAAAGGAGTTAATGTTCTGGACTTTAGAAAGACAAGCAGGTAGGTGTAAAATCCCGTCCAGAAGTTGACACGCAAATGCAACTGCAGAATGTTTGTTTAATTGTTTGTTTAGTGTTTATGATACAAACATTCCCAATAGACAATATGACTGTTGAAAAATATTATTACTTTTTCCTCCTTTGTGTTAAATAGTAAACTTGAAAGACTAAACTAATGACGTACATTGTTTTTAGCGCCTTAAAGAACGCGTGAATCTTTATCTTACTTTCGCTTACAGGCCGTTCCCTGTTTGGACGGATTACTGATCCTAAAGATTCGCATCATGAGAATGATTTCCAGAGCATCCCCAAGGCCCAGGAGCGCGTCCGGGGATCATTGACCATTCGTGATATAAGGTCAACTAAGCCAAGGCCTCCTCCAACCGGGGTTTCCAATGGAAAATTCCAGTTGTGTAAATGGTAACGATCAATCATTTTTTGTTGCTTGAACTTTATCCTTAATTAATTATCATCAGAAGTGCACTTTCGCGATTATATTTTAGAACATTGACAATCCTTGTGTACATACAATTTAGGTGGAATTCTGGGCGAGTGTGCAGGTATGGGGCACATTGCTCCTTTGGTCACGGGAGAAACGAACTGGAATCATGGATGGGACACAACTGGGAAATTCAGGAACCTAAAAACGAAGAAGAATTATCCTGCCAAACACCACAAACGAGTGCAGATATTTCAAGAAGTGAGATACAGGTACCGTACCAAGTCAGCAGTAGGTAGATCTAGCTCTCGTTGCATGGCCTAGCGTCCATGTGCACATACTTACTTGGCATTAATAGCTAAAGATCATGTGCTAGCTTGTTCGCATTCCTCTCCCTGCTCAGCGACCGTATATTTTATCCATCTATGCATCTCAGTAACTTCATAAGTTTGATTTGACTTTGTTGTTTTTGATAGATGATTTACAGTCTCCCTGGTGTGGAGGTCTTAAGCAATAAACCTGCTACAGTAAAGATCTCCCATCGTGGTGAAGAGAGACACAACTTCCATTGGGAGTTTACTGTCAAATTCGAGGTAATAAAAAAATTAGCCTTGACTTAAGGACCTTCGCGCCCAAAAACTTCCCACGTATTGATTTTTTTTAAAACTTTGACTGCAGGTAGAAAATGATAAAATTAGATTAAAAACGTAAAACAAATCAGGGGTCACCGAACTCGTTTTGAAGATAAGGCGTAGCACAGACCATAGCACTTTTAGGATTTCCAGTCACTCGAGGCGATTCTGGAAGGATTCATTTACTATCGGCATATATTTAAGTTGAAGAATCATATCTAAGTTATGCGTGTTTAACACAGCAGATATAGGCCTATTTGATAGATCTTTGCTACATGTGTCATTAAATCAGTTAGAATTAGCCTTAAAAAATACAACTTCTAAGTTACGCACACTTGTATTCATGTACCAATTCGACCCTATTTGGATAGTATATGAGAAATAGAGATTTACCAAACAGACAGTAGGTCAGTGACTAATAAATAGCGTGCGCACTAGAGATGCGCAGTAGCAATGGGCGCGAACGTCCTTAAGTAAACTAAATCGCATTTTAAACAGAAGTGTATGGGTGAAGTAAACTTTTATCGTATTTCACTTTCCAAACTATATTCCTCGTGTGTACTTTCCATGTTCTCCTTACGTTTGTCATATTTTTGACTTTTTAGGCATTTAGTCTTAAGTCCTGACGCGTGCTTTTTTGTATATAGTCAGTATGTGAGAGTGTCTCATTGATTTTCTGAATAAGACAAGTGTACTAAACCATTATGAGGTGTTTTAATTAATGTGATAAATGCGTGCTTCTCTCCCTCAAACCGGTTTATATAACTTACCAAAGTTAAGCATTAAGTGTCCCTTTTTGTTTTATTAGATAAGTGAAGTTGGCAAGCTATGTCAAATTGATCTGCTTCATCGCTATCACGATTGTTATCGATTGACAAAAATTACTGGCTTTCTTAACAACGTCCAGCAATTTTCAGGAGTTCCTGAAGAGAGATGGTCGTACAATATTCCTAATGGTAGTTGGATTGACATCAAAGAGGGCCAGATGAAAGTTGTCGTATCTGTCTCCTTTGAAGCCATAGCGAGTAACCGAACCTTTACGCAGTGCCTAAGGTTGGACTTTGGCCAGGAGCTCTTTTTATTGCAAGGATTAAATGTCGACATAGCAAGTGAGGAGGCCTTGGACAAGCTGTCAGCCACACGAGAAGAACTGAAATTGCATTCCTCTGTATGGAAAGAGGGTTTAGTGGACATTATTCTGGCGCCAGAGACAAGCGACATGAGTAGTCAAAATTTGTTACTACTGAGGAAGTACAAACTGCCTGAGAGGATTGAAAATGTCATTTCAGCACAAGTAATCGACGGAAACATGACGGTGCACAACTACAAAAGAGTGATGCATCAACTGTTGTTTACTGAAGAGCTCTTCATGAAAAAGGCGATTTCAAGGTAAATGTCGATAAGTGCTTGAATATAGGCCATTTCCGAGTTGCCTTTGCACGAGCCTTCGTGCAAAATCATTTATTCGGAAATGTTTCCCCTAGAGGTTCATTTTCATGCAAATCAAACTCATTTTCGTATGAAAAGTTTTGCACGAGGACTCCTATTTAAGTAACTCGGAGAAAGCGTATTGATATCACAAACAACAAACTGTTATATGAATGTATGTTAATATGGTCCTCAAGTTGCTAATTATCATTATGCTCGGAGCGAGTGAAATCAAAAACTGAGCCCAAACAGGACAATCCAGGTTTGATTGTAAAGGCCCCAAGCTCGAAAATGGCTTCGGAACGTGGGCAGAAAGTGATTTCTGAAACACCTAATGCCCCCGACTCTCTCAACTGACCAGACTGACTGTGGCCTCTGGGAAGAAGATTACATTGTTCATATCATTCTCATTGGTGCATGACACCAAACTGCGATATTGATAATTCAGTAATAATACAGTAATATTGTTGTCACTGGGCTTACTACCTTCTTAATTCTGTGAATGAAAACTAAGAAAAGCGAGATTTGTTTCTTCTTCTCAGCTTCGTCCTTCAGAATGTTCAGTTAGAGTGTCAGCAGAGCATCGGTAATGACTGGACTGGAGTGTTTTATGCTGGAAGTGGCGAGTTGTTTGGAATCCTTAAATTCCAAGAAAATGAATCCCTACGACCAGATGATGCAGCAAGTAGATTGCTCATCAGAAATGTAACTACTGCTTGGATAAAGATGGCTGATAGCAGTTCGCAAAAGGTGTACGAGGCTCTGGTTCAGAAGGTTGAGAACGACTACGTCGCCCTTAAACTCTCCCCAAAGATGTGTTTAGACCTGAATATCTCTGAAGGTGTTCAGATTTTAGTTGACGTACAGTTTCAGCTCAATCGAAAGCCTCTTTGCGACTGGCATTCTGCAATCGACAGGCTGGGGCCTCTTCAACTCCGTTTGTTGTTTGCAACACCAAGTGCGCCGCAAATCGAGATGGAGGTATATGTCTTCATAGAGATCTTTATGAGATTGGGTCTGACTACGAATTTGAGGACGATTAGGCTAGTATGCTTGTTGTTGTCCACTAATTGCGACAAATTGATAAAGTTGCTTAACGATGTGATAAGAAAAAGTATGCTCAAATGCGCATATGGAAAATTTCGTCCTCGAAGTCATCGTCGAATCTAAAGGTCTCTAATAGCTTATCTTTCCATAGCAGCAAGTAAAATTTTCAATTTTAATCTCCCTTGCAGTTTGTCATTTGAATCCGCGCCAGTTCGTCACCGCATCTGCGTGACGGGGAAAATGATTTTCTTGTGCCAAATTTTGCTGCGATAGGTAAAATTTACAAAAACCTGTTACAAGTGTTTCATTGGAGGAACTAAGGGCGGAACAAAAAGTTATAACAAAAACCTTTTCCTTCGCGATGCATGTTGTAAGAGTGGAAAAATTAACGAATATATGCAGGTGATAATCAACCATTTGACTGAGTCATAAAATATAACTGCTGCAAACAAGGGGAAACAGTATTGTTCTCAGTGAACTTTTAAAAACTTGGCAATCGTGTGTAACGGTTCGGGGCATTAAGTTATGGAGCCTAATTATTATCCAAAGACAGTCGATCATTTAACTGAAGAATTCTTCGGGGGGGAAATCAAACTTGCATGTTACAAAAGAATCGAAGAATCGCGGTTTATGCATAGAGAATGCAAGGCGACTACTGACTTTGTAAACGCTGTCTAAACGTCATTCGAGTAAACTACCAGGTATTCAGACAGCGAGGTAGCTAGTTTTTCAGTGGATTTTCGCATATGTTATTGAAAATTTCTGATGTCCATTTTCCTCTCTTCTGGATTTATAGGAGAGACGCCCATGGAACTGGCTGGCTTTGGACACCAAACTTAATACTAACCAAAGAGAGGTAATTGAACGCATTTTAGCGCCTGGGAATACTTCCTCACCTCTAGTGGTATTTGGTCCTTTTGGAACGGGCAAGACATTTACTTTGAATCAGGCCATCCGTCAGCTGGTAACGAGAAAACACAACCGTATCCTGCTATGTACGCACACGAACAGCGCCGCAGACTTACACGTTACACTGCTACATGATTATCTGACGGATGAAAACGGGCTTGAGGCTACAAAGCCACTAAGGATTTACCAAACAGACAGAAGGTCAGTTAACCTCGAGAACTTGTGGGCAAATTAAGCAGGCTTTAGAAGAAGGCGTTAAGAAAATTGAGCAAACCGCGCCAACAACGCCAACGAGAACGTCAAAAAACAAAAGGTTTTATGAGCCGAACAATGGATTTGCAACTTCGTTTTGATGACTAGTGCGTAGACCTTGAAAGGGAAAGCTATTCCTGATGTTTGTTTACCATTTACTCGGAAAAGCCGGTTGTTCGACAGTAGTAAATGGATCCCGTCGAATTCCAAATGGAATTTTAACGGGGATGCGCGACTTTTTCCCAGAAGACAGGATCAAAGGGGATCCAAGCCAAAAGGCCAGGAACTAGGTTAACAATTGGTTCATGCTTTAGCGTGTACTATCGAGTTATCGAGCACGCGGGAGTTTGGAGAGCACGAAAGAAGCGTAAGAGTTGCCCGAGGCGACAGCGGAGGGCAACTCCAGCTTCTTGAGTGCTCTCCAAACTTCCCAAGTGCTCCATAACTCGATAGCGCACAGCTAAAGGCATGAACCAATTGTTTTATAACATAGCCGGTGGAATTGTGCATCAAATCCGACGCGAAAAACGGACAACAATATCAGAAGTGATTGTTCGCGGGAAGCGAAATAGGAACTGGTTTTATTTTTCTGTTGAAAGCTTGAGTTTTATATTTAACAATTTTAAGCTTACCTTTAAAGGTTGAAACAGACCAGGTTGTCATTTGTTTGATGTTACCACTGTGTCTTTCTCTCAAAATTTGTTGCATTTCACCCTCGGACAGTGAAGCGAATCGTGACGGCTCTGATGCCGAGTGTCCTTTTCTGTTGTTTTTCTCCTTTTCTTCCTCGTTTAGAACTCTAGCCCAAGGGAAAAGTCGGAAAATTGTCTTCTTGTCGAGACTAGTGCCGAGTCTCTGTATCCATTATTGTCGCGAAATATAACTTGATTTTCCCCACGTTGACAACACAACCTCGAGAGAAAAAAAAATTCTGGCGAAGCGATTTGCTAACGCCATCAGCGGCCACTGTCGAGATTTGGAGCACGCTTATGTATACTGAATTTGACTGCGTGGCTCTCGTAGCTATGTTATAATAAAAACTAGCAAATGAAACTCACATTTTCCATTCAGAAATTCTGTTTGGGTAATTTGGTCTACCCTTTAAGACATCCGGTTTCCCGGAGAAAATTTCCGTTCGGGGTGATAAAATTAATCTTTCCATTTCTATTCTATCCGAAATTTTCCGATTTTTTGGGTAAATGGTAACAACCAACGTTTGCCTTAAAAATTATTAAACTTATAGGTTACCCCCCATAGTGTATACTAAAGTAATTACTCTGCTATTCGCGTCCTCTAAGCGATAGTCAATTCGGCTGCCTAGGTAAGACCTTAGCGTTATATTTGTCGACCCTTCCTTACCGTGGACCATTAAAACAGTGGTTGGGCAGGGAGAGTTTATATTCTAAATTGCGCCTCGTCGCCTTGTTGCCTGCATGCAGTAGAGGTTATTCTTGTACGTTAATTATAATACTGATGGTAAGGAGTTCGCCTGAATGCAATACCGCGTGACACTAAGTTTTAGCGGGTTCTAGTTTTTGTGAATTTTTTGTTCATAATCCGCAATAACTAGTTAGTAGTATAGTAGTTGGGGCAACGAGCACATTTTCAATATTGTTTTCTATTTTTGATTTTGTGCTCGTTTCCCCAACCACTTATTTTTGATTTTTATATACCACTAAATCTTTAATTTTTTATTGTTCATTTTTTTCGATTGGATTTTAAAGACTGAAATTTTTCTATATTATTTTTCCAACAATTAAACACTGGAAAAAAACAAAATAATACAGACTAAAGAAATAAATATTGAAATCTAATTTTTATCCAGACCAAAACCCGGGACATCAGTCTGGAACTAAAACCTTGAATTATACTTTTATAATGAAATCAATATCAACAGTTGTGGTATGATGTGATATATAGTGACAAAAATATGAGATTATAATATAAGATGACTTGCAACACTGTTATCCATGATGAATTTATTAATGATGGTGAAACGATGTGTCCATTCTGTGATCAACAATTAACAACAATTACTAAAGCAGTTGAGCAATGCTGTAGTGAACAAGATTTGAAAACTGTAAATGGTATGAATACCTGTATAAATTGTGGTTTAGTTCATGGTTATGATTTTGTAATAGAGAACTTCAACTTTTATGACAAAATGTATTTGATACAACAAAAACCAATATATCATCGAAAATACCATATTGAGAATGTGATAAATAGTATATATTTTGAGACTAATATTCAATTGACTTTTCAACAAAGAGAGAAGATCTATAAAGTATTCATTGAGATTGATAGTGTTTTTAATAAGGTTAATGATGAGCGTAAACGGATGATTAGTATTAAATTTATTATAAAGCAATTATTGGAGATGCTCGGGCTTCTTAACAAAGACATCAATGTTACGAAGTCCAAGAGGACAATTAGATATTATAAACAATTTTGGAAAAATGTTTTATCATTGGTTGGTGATAGAATCCAGTTGATAATTAACAAGTGAATTTTTCATCGTATTTACTAAGATACTTATCAATAATAGGACTGTTGTCTGTCACATAATCATCAATGTTCTTCATTGTATTATGAAGACATGAATTGTAATTTCCACTTCTCATCATATCCCTTATCTCATTCAAAAGATGTTGATAGCTTTGGTAAGCATAAATACAATTTTGGATCTTGAGATCAAGGTTTTTATGCGACATCCAACCCTGAATCAAAAGTGCTGCTGTACTGATTGCAATCAAACTGATGCCACCAGTTGCTATGCTGCTTGCTAAACCTCCAGATGCAAATATGATGGACAATGAGTTGCCTAATAATTTCCATTCTTTGAAACGTTTCAATGCTTGTTTGTGAGCCCAACACTTTTTATGATATGCGTGGTAGTAAGATTTTAATTCATTTACCTGTTCTTCTGTTAGTTCATCTGAAATGTGATTCCAGTTGAATATACTTTTTCGCGGTTCTTTCATATATATTGTTTATACTATAATTTTGTTGGATACACAATTAAACTGTTGTTCCTTGACTCTTTTCATATTCTTTAACATCTCCATAAGCATCACTAATCAAATTGTAGATATTCTTGGTTATCAAACCTCTCAGAATAGTAAAAGGAGAATCTGACACATGTATTAAGCTTGAAATTCTATTGTTATTTTTAATATCAGGATAAGTTACAGTAGCCACATTGGAGAGACCACTGAAAATAATATTGATAGCACCATCATCAATGAATAACCAAAAATAAAATTGTTTCCCCATGGCATTATTTGGAATTAGAATTGATTTTAAACTTGATTCATTAATTAATGCATTTCTGGTGACAACAACTCTATTTCTAGAGACAAAGATGAAAATAGTGCGAATACCACCTGTCCAATGTAGAGCCATTATCATGCTGTCATGTGTTGAAGCATTATGCTGAAAGGTTAAATAAAAAGTCACATCTCCACTATTATGATCATTTGTTTGAAATGAATAATTATTTCTAGTTCTTTTTTCAACAGAATCAGGGAAATAAAGCTCTTTTATTAATGGTAATTTTGAATCATTTCTTATTAAATTTCTGTATATATCTTTAATTAAATTACTATTTTTGTTAAATTGCGCTTGCAAATCTGAATGCACTGTTGATATAGAACCTTGTAAATTGGAGACAGATTTTTGAAAAGATGTTTTGGAATCAATTAACTGTTTAAAATTGACTACATCACTGTCTAAAGTACCATCAGATACTCCAGTTATTTTTTTATTATCCATATCGATTGGTACCTCATATTTGATGTAATCATTGTCATAATAATAAAGACGATCCCATAAATTTACTGATACAT
>CM042751.1:21275590-21284566 GCA_022496165.2 Catalaphyllia jardinei | reverse complement strand
AAAAAACGGGAAAAGCCGTCGAGTGAAGAAAACTGGCAAGAAAAATTAGCAGATGAGTTACATACACCCATAAAACGGAATTTCACTCGGCGGCGTGTAATCACAAATCATATCGATGAAATATGGACAAGTGATTTGGTTGAAATGCAGCAGTTCAGTAAATGGAACAAAGGTTACAGATATCTTCTTATGGTTATTGATGTATTCAGCAAATATGGTTGGATCGTTCCATTGAAGGATAAAAAAGGTGAATCTGTCACTGAAGCATTCAAAACAATATTCAAGGAAGGTAGAAAACCACAATATCTATGGGTTGATAAGGGAAAAGAGTTCTATAACAAACATTTGAAAGACCTATTAGAGAAAAATGGGATACAAATGTACTCAACTGAGAATGAAGAAAAGTCATCAGTAGTTGAAAGATGGAATAGGACAATTAAATCTAGAATGTGGAAGCAGTTCACAGTTCAGGGTAATACAATGTATCTAGACATGTTACCTAAACTATTAAATCAGTACAACAACACAAAACATTCCAGCATAAAAATGACACCAGTTGAAGCTTCAAAGAAAAAGAATGAGGGAACAGTTTACTTCAATTTATACGGTGATATGGAAACATCAAAACAGAAACCAAAATTTGAAATAGGTGATAAAGTCCGAATATCTAAGTATAAACGGAATGTGTTTGATAAGGGTTATACACCAAATTGGACAGAAGAAGTGTTCATAGTTGATAATATCCAATACACTAATCCAATAACATATAAAATAAAAGATCTCAATGATGAATACATACAAGGGAGTTTTTATGAACCTGAATTATTAAAAGCCAAACAGGATGTATTCCGAATTGATAAAGTCATTCGCAGAGATTATAAGAAAAAACAAGCTCTGGTGAAGTGGAAGGGATACAGTGATGATTTCAACAGCTGGATTCCAATGAAAGATTTAGGAAATATATGAAAGTGTTTTAAACACAAGTTATGTAATATTGTACTGATAAGACGATATAGTATGATTATCATATTATATCGAGAATTACAGTTATCAATACTGATTATTGTCATCAATCGATAGCCAAAAATATCATTATTTTTGGGTATTGCACTTTTTGATGTGCTTATACTTAGTGTTATTTTTGATGACTTCACTACATCTAGGACATTTGTATTCTTTATTCCACCATTCCAATCGGTGTTTCTTTTTATCCTCGTCTGATACTTTTCGCGGTCTGATATTAGCCGATTTTTTGTAATCAGCTGGTAAGTCTTCTTGCTGGATATATTCAAATGTATAAGAATGACCATCTTTCTTTGAAATACCTGATTTACAATAATTGATACCCTCACAAGCCATTTTGACGATACCAACATTTATTTGAAGATGCTGCTGGATGGCGTACATGCTGTTGAAATATGACACTTCGTTGGTGTTCTTATTTATTGCTTTCACACATTTTTTATTTTGATGATTTTTGGCAGCGAATGTATAATCACGGTCCTTTGCTGATTTCTTAAGATTTTCTGATCTAGTTAAAAGTTGAAGATTACATAAACGGTTGTCATCTTTTTTATTATTAATATGGTCAATCTCTTTACTCTCAGGTATTAATCCATTATGGCATTCATATATGAATCGATGGACACAATACCTTTTAAAACCTGATTGACCATGTTTTCTCACATTACAAATCATATAACCATTATGATTTTTGTTTCCTATATGGGGCACTTGTTTGATTATATGTATGATGTTTCCATCTTCAGATCCAGCATATAAATCATAAACTGGATGAACAAAAAAAACGCACTCATTTATTATAATTTTTGTCATTATAATATAGTTTACAAAACAAATCTTTATATAAAAATAAAAAAAATATTTTTTTGTTAGGGCTTAAAGACTTGACACGTTAGTAATATTAGTTAGATGACTCAAAAAATAGAAACAAAAAATACCGAAGCACTTTTGTGCTCACCCGCCGGACTTCGGTCCTCCCCGCCTTCTGCACTTCGGTGCTCCCCACCTTCTGCACTTCGGTGCTCCCCCGCGACCAAAATTATCTCACCTAATTATATGAACAACAGCGATCTCTCAAAACTAACCAAATCTGAACTCATTAATTTAATATTGAAGCAGAATGAGTTAATATTGAAGCAGAATGAGTTAATATTGAAGCAAGTTGAAAAACAAGACAAACCAACTCCTCTACCAAGAAAAAATGTAAAACAGATGGTTCAAAATTATGAAGACAATATAATTCAACCACCATCAGAGTTCAAAGATGATTACAAACCAGTACCTTTACCAAGGACTAAGAAACCAGTACCTTTACCAAGGACTAAAATAGAAGAAACTGCTAGAGCTCTGAAGGGTTACACAAAATCCTATGAAATCAGCATTAGAAATAATAAAGATCCTCTTAATCAACTGCAAAACACAAGAAAAGCAGTTGAATATCAAATTGTTAAGATGCTAACATCTATGAAAGGTCTAAAATTTGTTGAAACGCTTGAAGTGACATTCAAAAAATTGTCAAAAGATGAAATAATACACAAAACCGCTTATTTCAATAGCAAACCTATTACCATCATTAATAACACAGAAAACCCTGAAGCATTGCAATTATCAAAACAACAAATCTTGAATATCATAGCTCAATGGATTTCTGAAGGTTCTGGTTGGACCATTGAATCTGTTGACAATCATTATATTAATATTGTACAGTATAAGCCAATGAAAGGCTCATCATATATCGAACTACCCTCAGAACTTAGAAATAGTGCGAAGGGATTGATTAATATGAAAAATGAGGATAATGAATGTTTCCGATGGTGTCACATTAGATATTTAAATCCTCAAGATAGAAACCCACAGAGAATCAAAAAATCGGATAAAGAATATGTCAAAAATTTAGACTACTCTGGAATTGAATTTCCAGTTAGTACAAAGCAGTATAATAAAATTGAAAAGCAAAATGAGATTAATGTTAATGTATTTGGATATGAAAACAAACAACCATATCCCATTTATGTGTCAAAAGAAAAATATGACAAACATATGAATTTATTATTGATAACTGAAAATGATAATAAACATTATGTTTTAATTGAAGACTTCAATAGGTTTATGAATAAACAAACAAAGCACAAAGAAAAGAAGCACTTCTGCATGCATTGCCTTCAATGTTTCAGCTCTAAAATAGTATTGAACAATCATAGAGATAATTGTATTCAAATTAATGGAGTACAAGCAGTAAAAATGCCTGACAAAAACAACAATATATTAAAATTCAACAACTTTCATAAACAACAGCCAGTGCCATTTGTTATATATGCAGACTTTGAGGCAATAACAGAAAAGATATCTGGGTGTAAACCTAATAATGATAAATCATATACTGAAGCATACCAGAAGCATACAGACTGTGGATTTGGTTATAAGGTTGTCTGTTGTTATGATGACAAATATAGTCAACCATTAAAAGTATACCGCGGTGAAAAGGCTGTGTATACATTCATGGAATACCTGTTAGATGAAGTTAAATATTGTAAGAAAATAATTAAAAAAGAATTCAATAAACCATTGAAAATGAATAAAGAAAATGAAGATGAATTTCAAAAAGCTAATGAATGTCATATTTGCAATAAAAAATATACTGATAAAGATATTCGAGTCAGAGATCATTGTCATATTACTGGTAAGTATAGAGGCTCAGCTCATCAAGAATGTAATTTACAACTTAGATTAAATCCAGAAGAAATAAAAATACCAGTTATATTTCATAATCTGAGAGGTTATGATAGTCATTTTATAATGCAAGAAATTGGGGCTATAGTTAAGAACAATAAATATATAAACAAAAATGGTCAAGAATGTCAAATGAATATTAATGCTATTCCAAATAATATGGAAAAGTATATGGCTTTCATGCTTGGTAATCATTTGGTATTTATTGATAGTTTTCAGTTTATGAGTTCAAGCCTTGAAAAACTTGCAAGTAATTTGCCAAAAGAATCATTGAAATATACCTCAAGAAGTTTTAAAGGTATCAAGCTTGATTTGATGTCAAAGAAGGGTGTTTATCCTTATGACTTTATGGATAGTTTTGAAAAGTTCAAAGAACAGCTACCAAAAAAAGAAGAATTCTACAGCATATTGAACAATGAACATATTTCAGATGAAGACTACAAACATGCTCAAAAAGTTTGGAAAACATTTAACTGTAAAAATATGGGTGATTACCATAACTTATACTTACAGTCAGATATTCTTCTACTTGCTGATGTATTCGAAAACTTTAGGAAGACTTGTCTTGAATATTATAAGCTTGATCCATGTCATTATTTTACATCACCTGGATTGTCATGGGATGCTATGTTAAAGATGACTAATATTAAACTAGAATTGATGACTGACATTGATATGTTTCAGTTTATTGAAAAAGGTTTACGAGGTGGAATAAGTTACATTGCCAATCGATATGGAAAAGCAAATAATAAATACATGAAAGAATATGATGAGAAGGTGCCCTCAAAGTATATCATGTATCTTGATGCTAATAATCTATATGGTTGGGCTATGAGTCAGTATCTACCCACAGGTGGATTTAGATGGATGACTGAAAAGCAAATTAATAAGATCAACCTTGCTAAGTACAAAGAAGATAGTAACAAAGGTTTGATATTGGAAGTTGATCTTGATTATCCAGAAGAGTTACATAATCTTCATAATGACTATCCACTAGCACCTGAAAAGATTTTAGTAAAAAAAGAAATGTTATCAAAGTACTGTGAAAAAATTAGAGACAAATATAATATATCAACAGGCTTAGTTTCAAAATTAATTCCAACCTTAGGTAAGAAAGAAAAGTATGTACTGCATTATAGAAACTTACAATTATATCTTGATCTAGGTTTAAAATTAACTAAAACACATAGAGCACTTGAATTCAATCAATCACCATGGTTAAAACAATATATTGATTATAATACAGAAAAAAGAAAGAATTCCAAAAACGACTTTGAAAAAGATTTCTTCAAATTAATGAACAATAGTGTATTTGGAAAAACTATGGAAAATATAAGAAAGCGTGTTGATGTAAGATTGGTTACTGATGATAAAAAACTATTGAAACTAACAAGCAAACCAACATATGTTAGTAGTAAGATAATTAATGAAAATCTTGTTGCAGTTCATAAGATCCAAGATACACATCCCAACATATGCCGGCCTGTTGAGAGTGAGTGTTTCTTTGATCTTATGAACTGCAACAAGATTTTCATTATAGATATATTAAAAATAAGTATGGAAAAAAAGCTAAGTTATTATTCACAGATACTGATAGTCTTACTTATGAGATTAAAGCCAATGATGTTTATAAAGACTTCTGGAAAAATAAAGACAAATTTGATAATAGTGATTATTCAGAAGACTCACCATATTTTTATAAACAAAACAAAAAAGTCATTGGTAAGTTTAAAGATGAAGCTGCTGGAATTCCAATTGTTGAATTTGTAGGTTTGAGATCAAAGATGTACAGCTATATTAAAGATAATCAAAAAGGAGGAAAGACTGCAAAGGGAATAAAGAAGAGTGTAATCAAAAAAGATATCACACATGAGAATTATAAAAGTACTTTATTTAATGATGATCAAATGTATCACCGAATGAAAACAATCAGAAGTGAGAATCATCAGCTTAGTAGTTATGAGATCAATAAAGTATCACTGAGTTGTTTTGATGATAAGAGATATATTCACGATGATGGTATTACTAGTTATGCATATCGTCATAAGAATATAAATTAAAGTAAAATAAATTACAGTAAACCAAATTACAGTAAACCAAATTACAGTCACCAAATTACAGTCACCAAATTACAGTCACCAAATTACAGTTGGAAAGAGAGTTAGTTCCAGACTGATGTCCCGGGTTTTGGTCTGGATAAAAATTAGATTTCAATATTTATTTCTTTAGTCTGTATTATTTTGTTTTTTTCCAGTGTTCAATTGTTGGAAAAATAATATAGAAAAATTTCAGTCTTTAAAATCCAATCGAAAAAAATGAACAATAAAAAATTAAAGATTTAGTGGTATATAAAAATCAAAAATAAGTGGTTGGGGAAACGAGCACAAAATCAAAAATAGAAAACAATATTGAAAATGTGCTCGTTGCCCCAACTACTATACTACTCTAGTTCCCGCAAAAATAAAATTCCCTCCAAATTTTATTCGCAGAAATTTACTCCACTGGCGAAAATATACATATAAACCTCACGTAGAATCCTGCTGATGCCATTTATATAAAACGTTTCTCATAATAAAATCATGAAATTTCCAGTCTTTTACAATTGTACTTTATTAAGGTGCGCATCTCTTAATTTGTTTTTAAGACAAACTAATGGTAGTACGTGTTATTTGTGAGTTTTTTTGTTATTAATATCTGAAATAGTTTTTGATGAGTCTAGATAGTCGTCCAGAATAAAACTTTTTTTCGAATTTTTAGATTAAATGCTGATTCAGAAGTTGCAAGAAAGTATGGTTTAATATCAAACGACGCTTATGTCCTCCCCACAAGAGATGATGTCATCCGACATCGTGTTGTGATCACAACTTTAGCTATGTCTCAGCATCTGCTCGAACTGCAGCTGAACCATGGTTTCTTCACACACATTCTGGTAGACGAAGCTGCCCAAGCCCTAGAGCCTGAGGCGTTGATACCACTGGCTTTAGCTGGGCCGAACACGAAGGTTGTCTTTACAGGAGACCACATGCAGGTGAGTCATGTATAGTGTACTTTAACCATATATGCAATCAAGATGATAGGCTCTTGATACAGTGTAATACACGTAGTTTATCATTCAATCGTCAGCTGTCTTGTTTATTATCAATAAGACTATGACAAAAGTCACGTTTTCCCCTCGGGCTATCAATTATTAATTACGGTAATTAAGAGAGTAAATCCGCCATCTGGGCCTTGTGCCCAAGGTCAATCTTTCTTGAGTTCTTTTAGACATGGTACTTAGTTCTTCCGAGGATGTTACTCGCGCGATGCAGGGAAAGCCCAAGCGACTTTCCCACAACTACATGACACGAATTGGTGCGAACTGCAAAAAGTCATCTTAACATGTTTTGATTGTCAAAATACGTTTCGTAGCAGAGTTTTTCTGCACCCTCATCCGTGTTTCTGTTCGACTGGGCCTTCTTTTGCTTTTTGCTCGTTTGGATGTTCATTATGTTGCTGTTTATCCGGCTTTAGGTAGTTTAAAGCAAGCTACAATGACAACAGCAACGCGAAGTACAATGGCTATGTAAGCGCGCATTATTTAAGCAATAGACCAAAATTTTCTATGGTTTATTTAAGCAATAGGTCACAAGTTTTTATGGTTTATATAGTCTGCTAAACCACGCGGGATGTTGGTAGAACACGAGGAGAATTCGTTAATTATCACGAGCCACAGTTGAGTAATTTACGAATTTTCGAGTGTTCTACCAACATCCCAAGTGGTTTATCAGAATATAAACCATAAAAACTTGTGGTCTATTGCTTTTATAAAACAATTCAGAAGACGCTCGATTTTTCCATAGGTTCACCGGCACAATAAATCAAAGCTGATTGACCATTAGAGTGCGCAAATTGATTTTGTCATTATATAAATTGTTTGTTCGTTCTTTGCGTTCTTTATAAAACAACGACGTGAAATAACCGCAGTCTGCATATTCGAGAGAACGTGAACTACAGTGATTAATTTTATATTTTTTTCGAATTCCGACGCTGTCTTACTGATTCTGTTTGGAAAGTTTATGACAGTGATAGACTTACTGAATGAATCTAAATTCTCGTCGATATTCGTTAGTTGAATGATATAAAGTCGTTTTTAAATCGACGTTCTCTCTAGCCTGGTTGCTTTGTTGATTAAACTTAACTGCTTTTTGCGATTTGAGCGGCGAGCGTCCGTCTGCATTTTCTATCTGGTTGATCAGTTGCTTAGGTGTTTGAGGAAGACTAACTTGATCGTCGTGTTGTAATATGCTATCTGCTTTCTAAGAGGAAGAAATCTCTTAATTTCACTCAGGAGAGCGAATCGCTGAGAGAGCTTCTTACAGAAGTCTTCGATATGGACATCGAAAGATAGCTCGCAGTCAATCTTGACTCATAGCAGCTTTAGTAAAGACACTTGTACAAGATTACAAGTATTTAATTTAACTTAAAATTTCTGGTTCCACAATCTTTTGTCAACCCATTTGTCGCAGGTAGCGGTCTTCGTCATCATGTTGCTATCTGGCCATTCCTGTAGTCTGTTTAAGTCAGATTGAAGCCCATCACTTACAGCCTGAGGCGCTAACTTGTAATCGGTCGAGTAACCTACTGTAGTGTCATCGGCATAACTGTCTGCTACAGTGTTTCTGTAGTAGCGAAAGTAAGTCGTTAATGAATGTGAGAAAGAATACGGAACCCAGGATACTGACTTAAGGTACGCCCAAGGTAATTAATCTTACAGTAGAATGAAATGCATATCTGTTTACGTATTGCTTACAAGCACTCAAGTAAATAGAGGCAGGTAACCCAGTGTTCCAGATAAGCAAGGGGTCTCAGGTCAAAAACCCGACAAGGTCGCCTACATGACCCGACAAACTGATAGAAAATTAATGATGATTGGGTGGAAATAGCTGGAATTACCCGTTGGAAATCGTTATTGACACCCAGCCTTAAAAACATATCTGGAACCCTGGTAACCCTCGCTGAGCTTGTTTAGCAACAGGTGATCGTCAACGTCTTTTTATAGTCAACAAAAGTCAAGACCTGTAACTTTGTACCTGTCAAGATCAAATAGAACCTGATCCACAAGTCGTATCAGAACCGTTTCAGTGGGGAGTTATATTCTTGAAACCAGACTGAAACTTCCGAGGTAAATTATTTTCACTCAGGAATTTACACAGCGTTGGTGGTTTTCTTTCGCTTTGAAACGAA
>CM042751.1:21265590-21273090 GCA_022496165.2 Catalaphyllia jardinei | reverse complement strand
AAAATCTCGATGTTCAAGTTTGAAATTTTACAGCTTTTAAGGGAAACTTAACGAGTACGTACCGTTGAATATTCTCATTCCGAACTTCATGGCTTTTTTGTTGTTACTGGGATGGGATTGTCCTTAATATTTTGTATTTCTTCTGTAGACAGCTCACCGAATTTGTTTTATTTCATCCATTTTTTTACCGACGGAACTTGGCTTCCCACATCAAATTTTATGCCAAGCCACATTTGCCGCATTAATTTCCATATAAGGTCAAACGTAGGTATAATCGCTGGTAACCGAGATACAGTGAGCCAATCACTAGAATTGCATTATCCGAGGTTGAGAATTTAATAATTATTGTACTTTTTGCTTCCACTATGGTTTTTTAGATGAGCCCAGAAGTTTACTCGCATTATGCGCGAGACTGGGGTCTACAAAGATCACTTCCCGAAAGACTATTTGATCATTACTGTGAAAAAATGCCCTCGGACGACAGCGTGATGTTCTTGACAGAAAACTACAGGTGCCATCCTGATATCCTGCAATTCCCCTCTGATAATTTTTACGGCAAAGAATTGATTGCCCGTGGCGAACAGGCCTTGCACCCGAGGTTTGGACCACTGTTATTCTTTTCAGTCCATGGATTTGAGGAAGCGCGAGAAAATTCGTACATAAACACGGCCGAAGTTGACGAGATTGTGAAGAGGGTCGAGTTGCTAGCTGATGACTGGCCAGTGGAATGGAAGAGAAAAGATCTTTCCAAGATTGGAGTCATATCCGCTTACATGACTCAGGTATTATATTCATGATAGCTCGGCCAACTGGGCATTGATGAAAAATTCTACAAAGAGGTTCTAACGAAAATTGAAATCACGGTGATGTCTCGTTCTTGTGATGATTTGTGCTTGCTGCTGATACTTTATGTCAGTCGTTTCCAGACTGAAAGATGTATTGCCGCCTATGAAGTAGCATTGCAATTTTATCTGCATTTGACGCATATACAATGTTCGTCTTTGTTCACAAAAATTATTTGAACAAATGCAATCAGCATTGACAATATATTTTCCTTTATGTTACGTTTGTAGGTTCGGGCTATTCGAACACAACTCAGAAGCAAGGGACTAGGGAGTGTGACAGTGGAAAGTATTCATAACGTGCAAGGTGATTAAAAGAATTTGAACTTAGCGTGAGCGTGCCTTCTATTATTGGATGCAGTAATGACTTAACAGCTGGCGAAATCTTGATCTTACGGTGATTAGGTAAAAAGTGTTAAAGTTTCTTTATCACGTGTGAAAATACATCAAGGGATATAGTAAAAGTTAAAACTTCTTCCATTTGCATTCAAACAATAAGGAAACTAATTAATAGACTTTTCCCCGTACTCTTGGTCGATCTAGCGCTAGCTCTCAATCACCATTTTCTCTATATATGTACATGTACCTCAGATAGAAATGGCTGCCAAAGTCCATTTGAGAAAAAACGTAGCTCACAGTGTATGTGCTTTTTGTCACAGGAAAAGAATTTCGTGCATTATTCATCAGCACTGTCCGCACATCTCTAACCTGCCACAGTTTTGACAGAGTTCAAAGTGAATCCCAATCACCTTACTGGGAATTCTTGTCAGACCCCAAACTCTTGAATACGGCAATAACTAGGGCGATGTCCTTGGTAGCCGTTGTTGGAGATCCCGTCTCTTTGTGCACTGCTGGTGACTGTAGGGGCAACTGGAGAGACTACATCAGAAGGTGCCACGAACGCAGAACTTTGCACGGAGAGTCGTACCAAGATATAAAGAATAAAATCGATGCCCCTCTCGCCAATATCTCTTTAAATCCACATGCGATCGAATTTGTTCCACATTTAATGGAGGTCAGCAGCAAAGAGCTCAAATCCTTACAGTTCGCTTCTCAACTAGAAATATCCGATAGTCAAACTTCAAGATCTGTAGAGAAGAGTGATTTGGAAGTTGACAGAAATGAAAAGATTTCAGCATCTAGCATGGAAGAAGGGCGCACCATCGCAAAGGAAAAGAACGGGTCAGGAAATAAAACAGATGACGGAAAGGTAGATTTGACGCAAGAAGAATCAACGGCAGAAGAAAAAGAACAACAAGAAGAACAAGAACAAGAAGAACAACAGCATGAAGAGCAAAGAGCAGGTCAATTCTCAGCAGATTTGCAAAATGAATTAAATTCTGTGAGGAGATCAGAATATCAACAAGGAGTCGAATTTACTTTTCGGGAGGAACCTGAAAGTGAAATTCAGTCTCAAAAAGAAAACGAAGAAGACGATGACGTCGAGCAGAGTGCAGATGGTTTTGAAGAATTCCTTCGGGAAAGTTTTGAAGACGAAACTGTCTTCCCGAGGTACTTAGATAAGATAATCAAGGCACTCGTGGAAAAGTGTAAAGCGACGAAGGAAAAAGAAGCTCGTCTTCACGGATCATCAGAAAATGCGGCGTTCCCCTCATTGCTAGCAGCCACCAGCGGGAGCTACAAGCAGAAGTCAAAAACCAGCAAAAGGTTAGCCAAACGAACTTGTCAGGCAAAGTCAAGTTCTTTCGACTATTCTTCTGAAGATTACGAAATCTGCGTCGTCAATGGTCGCCAGGAAGTTCGTATTGTAAATCTTGGATTTCAGCAGACGCCCACTGTTCGACATCAAAGGCCCACTACAGTCTCTAGTCAGGATGATTTTCTTGACTCACAGCTACTGCAGAAATTGCTACTTGAACAGCCCGACAAGTATCAACGTTGCACACTTCGTCTTAATTCCGAGATTATTCGCACGGCGTATGCGGAAATATCGGATACAACAACCCCAGCCATTAAAATCAGAGGAAGAGTCCGGGGAGCATTCGATATGGATCACGTGGTTGTAGAAAAAATAGATACGTACGCTGGTGTTCCTCCGTGTCAAGGAAAAGTTGCTGGTAAGTTTTTAATAACTTTGTTTGAGCGCTTACCAAATAGTTTTCTCATTTCAAAGGAACAGCAGTACGTAATAGTAAGACACACTTGCAAAACATTTCCTTTTGTTTTTGAACACCAAACAAAACCCAATGATCCTGTACTTGTTTATTTCGTACCCTCCTTCCAGTTTACAGTTCCATTTTCGAGGGTCTTTTGGTAAACTGCGGTAAACGGTCTCCTCAAATATTGCCTCTATGTTCATTCAGGTGATTTAGTGTAGCGTTTGCTCAAGCAACAGTAAAAAGTTCTTTTGAAAAAATCTTTAATCACTCTAAAAATTCTCCTCTGTAGGTGTACTTAGTCATATAATTAGCCCTCACGAACGTCAATACGTGTGCAAAGCGGATTACGAAAGTCCTGGAGTAATGATTCCAATAAACAAGTCCATGTCCAAGATAGTGATTCTTTCCGACAAGAATTTAAACGGTTTACCTCTTTACAAAGAAATACATGATGGGAGTGAGAGACCATTCAAGGTCGACGTGATGGACTTCACAGAAGCGATGAGTGGAAAGTTCTTGTTTCTTGTCCAGTACCTGCAGTGGAGATCAGACTGCTATAGCCCTTTGGGGATCGTTATAAGGAAGCTACCTCAAGGAAATACTTTGTCTGACAGCATGAAAATTTTGTTCGCTGAACATGGAGTGAGGGATTGGTTTAGCAAGGAGAGTAAAGCAGAAGTTCGAGCAAAGTTCCCACCAGGATGGTCAATACCAGTTGAAGAATATGAAAGTCGCCAGAAAATTGAAGGGGCGTTCACGATTGATCCCGACAAATCCAAGGATCTAGATGATGCACTTACACTGGAACAGCTCTCAGGTTCGGTGAACCAGGTGGGAGTTCACATTGCTGACGTGAGTTATTTTGTGGAGCCAGGGACCGAGTTGGATAAAGAGGCCATGTTCCGCAGCACGTCGCACTATCCAGGTCACGACTACCAGAGCGTACCCATGCTACCACGTGAGCTCAGCGAAAATCACTGCAGCCTTCTCCCTGGTAAAGATCGTTTGTGCATATCAGTGTTTCTTGACGTGACAGATAAAGGACAGCTTGTAGGCCAGCCAGAAATAAGGCGCACAATTGTAAAGTCTTCCTGTCGGCTCACTTATCCCGAAGCCCAAAACATTATCGATAGTCACGATACCTCACTGCTTCAGATACCACAGGACGTTAAAGAGAAAATTGGAGCCCTAAGTGCCCTTGCCCAAAGAAGAAGAATTTTGAGACTTCGCGATGCTAGTTTTGATCATTGGTCAAACAGTGATGATGATGGACAAGATTTTGAAGCCCATGAGTTGATAGAGGAAATGATGCTTCTTGCAAATGAAGAAATAGCCAAATTTCTTTCTCAGCAAAATCCAGAGAGGACACCATTACGAACCCAGCTGCCACCTAAAGATCACAAGTTGAATGATTGGGTTAAACAATATGGACAGTTTATCAAGTACTCTCTGTTTCTGCATGGCTTTTATTCAGAAGAAACCCTTAGCAAAATGGCAAATGAAGGGATAATGTCAGAAGCTTCAGAATTTAAAGTGCAAGAGTCAGTGTGGTCAGAGCTCTGTAATGCTGCGGAGACTGGACACCAATCCAAACTGCGCAAATTGATTTGTAACGAAAGCAATCATCCCCAGCTGGCTGTTGCAAATTCACAGTTTCAACGAATTCAGCCCAAGTCTCAGTACGTCTGCGAAAGTGATCAACCGAAAGAAAACGTTGTGCATTTCTCTCTGAGGATGCGTTGTTATACGCACTTTACATCACCCATACGACGTTACATAGACATCCAAGTACATCGACTTGTCTTGAATCTAATCTCGCAAAGAGTCAACGCAAAGTTCTCTTCGAAGGAACAGGTTGCTAAGGTGTGCCGTCGTTCCACTTTTGCTCAGGACAACTCCAGGAAGTTTGAAAAGGCATGCAATAAAGTGAATCTGGCTGCAAAGCTAAAGGAGAAAAGCCACGAAACTACAGCCGTCATTGCCTTGATTGACACTGATAAAGAAATTACTTTAGAAATTCTGAACCGCGAATATAACCATCTCTCGACGCGACAGAGAAAGGTGAAGCTGAGTAGTCTTAACCCGTTTGACGTTGAACCTGTTACGAATGGCTCAGAAATAGTCCTTACTTGGAAGCTAAGATTATACATTGCTCCAGAAGAAAACATCATCGAGGACGCCCAGAAGGAGAGGGAGAAAATCGCAATGATTTTGTCTGAAGAAATGGCGAGGAGCAGAAAAGTCCTGAACTTGCCAGCGGAGAATTGGCTGGAAATTATGAAAACATTTCAAATGGGAAACTATGGAAAGCTTAAATCGGTGGTTAGTGACACTGATAGAGTTCGTCAATCAGCTACACAGCTACATGGATCGACCCGGCCTGGAAAACCGCATAGGTCTTCTAACGATGGAAAAATTGACCAAAACTTGGAACATTTCTACGAGAAAAAATTATTCCTAAGGAAGTTTGACATGGTAAACGTTCAATTGACAACGCACATGACACATGGAGTTTTTCACCCAGAAATTCAGCTGTTTAAGATCAACCCGAGTGTGCATGTTTGCGTTGAGCATCGCAAGTATCCTAAAGTGTGTTTTGCATCGACCGCAAGGTACCAAGCATCACAGAAGACGTATGCCAGTGTGAACAAGTACATTGATGTCTGGAAACCCGTTCTTGCCATGGAAGCCGCCACCCGAACGGTCGACGAAAGCGACGAGTTCACCATCTACCATTTGAAGATTGAGTGGAAACATGATATCGATGGAAACCGGGAAGGCTCTTTTAGCCTCCGAAATGAATACTGCTCAAGTCGTCAAATAGAATTTTATCCTGGGGATTTTGTTTGTGTACGTGTGCGGGAAGACAGTAACAAGACGAAAACGGGTTCAGAAAGCAATTGTGCTTGCCCTGAGAGGACTGAAACAGAGGTTAGTAAACTTTTTATAAGAACTATACTTATATTTTTTTTTATATTTCTGCAACAGAGAACTCATTTGAGTCAAACGTATAGATGTAGAAAGTAGACATAGACACTGACATATAGGTAAATTCATAGGCAAATGATGTAGGGTGGTCTCCCGTTTGGTGCCCTGTCAACCCTTACCCTGTGGCCTTCTGGTTGTTTGTTAGTCTAGATTACAATTATGTTATAACATCATAGCTAGCAAGTCGTTCTATCGTACCTAGTGTACGTAAGCGTGCATCATGGTCAATTAACATATGCTAATGACGTGAGCAAAATCTTGTAACTTCATTTCGCCACAGAAATCATTTCAGTGCACCATGTTGGAAGTTTTCAGAACACTCAAGAAAGAAGGTTGCTTTCGTCCGCACCTCGGGCAAGCAACTCCGACCATTCTTCTATCTTTTCTTGCGCTTTTCTTGTGCCCTCTAATTTACCTCGTACTTCTTAACCCGATTACGCAAGCTTAATCATGAACCATGTTGTTATTTTGTTGCTGAATAGGTTAGATATGTTAGGAATTGGATATTTCTTTCCATCACAAGAAGTATAAAAGTCAACTATCCCGATAAAACATTTGTTTTGTTCTCATTAAGGGAGACACAAATCTTTTGAATGAAGACCAGTTCAGTGTCACTAAACCAGCAGTCCCCACATCCGTTAGAAGCAAACGCCGTCATGAATTCAGTTGTGCGTCAGAGAGTTTCTGGGTGGGACACTGTATCATCAAGTACACTAAAGAGGTGCCAGACAAAGATGCTTTGAAGGTCACAGTGGATCTTCATCAGTCAGCATCCAATTTTCCAAATGAACTGCTGAGTGGAGGTGGCCACCTGAGTACTTTAACTGTTATTCATCGTTTAATTCCCCACAGGTAAACAATTTAATTAATTTCTGAAAGGGAGCTTCTATTTTCTTCTTGTTCCGTGCAGTTAACACGTGTGTCCATTTTTGTGAGATTATGTGACATTACTGCATAATATCATATAGTCACCGGTTTTGAAGGCTTGAGGGTTTTATGAAACTTGAGAATCTGCCCCACGATGAATGAAAACGCGAGACAAAATCGATTGTCGTATTGACAAAGCGGCAGACAAAATGATATTTAAAAAGTGAACTACATTGGTTGTATTAAAAACCCTTCTAAACGACTCAAACAGACCCAGGAACACAGTTAAATAATAGTGCATTTATTTTTTGATTGAGTATGTTATTACTGATACAGTATTCGAGTCCCCTGTGCTTTGGGCGAGCGAAAAGATATTTATGAACGCAAATCGAATGGGAGCTTTAAAAATTTAGGCTTGTTCTTTGGTTTTTTAAGCGGTGATGCCACGTGGGAAAATTGAGCATGGAGCTATAGGCACTCCAGTCGTTAGTACTTTAAAAGCTTAACAACGCGAAAATGTAGTCAATCCACTTGCTTGAATTCTCAGTTGTCTGGATGGTTTTTTAAGCAGTGGTTCCACGTGGGCAAATTGAGCATGGAGCCATAGGCACTCCAGTCGTTAGTACTTTAAAAGCTTAACAACGCGAAAATGTAGTCAATCCACTTGCTTGAATTCTCAGTTG
>CM042751.1:21255351-21257601 GCA_022496165.2 Catalaphyllia jardinei | reverse complement strand
ATTGTTATTGTTGTTGTTATTGTTATTGTTATCGTTATCGTTATCGTTATCGTTATCGTTATCGTTATCGTTATCGTTATTGTTATTTTTATTTTTATTGTTATAAGATGACCATTGACCTCATTAACTAGGTGACCGTAAGGTGAGGTTCCACTTTAGTAGCCAAATACCGAGCCTAACACAACAAGGCAAGTTTTCATGATCAGCAGTATCAGACGGAGTTGTCTAGAAAACTGTTTACTTGAGCTCATTATCAATAGTGTGAATTTCCCTTCACGAACAGTCATTTTTAAGTCTAGGGATTTGAAGTCCACATACCTCAATCCCAAATTGTACTTTCAATACTTGTTTCATTTTTTTTTCTATTCCTTCCCCTAAAGAATACATGCTAAAAATTCCTGACCTCAAGATCATTCGTGTGTATGGCGACCGTAGAGAACAGGCGGAGTTTCCAGTTCCCAACAAACGCCAGCCACTAAAAAATTCAACGGACGACAACAACCAAATTTCGAATGAGGATGACGAACTGAAAGCAGTCTCACTACACCACGTCATTCGAAGGAGTCCCTGTCCGTTTGCCGCGGAGCTTGGAGAGTATGAGCGCAAGTTTGATGATGATAGGAAGAAGGATCGCAGGACCAGTGACAAGGAAGTAGAAGACTACCGTGAAGTAAGAATCGTATTGCTTCGAAGAAACAGTTTTGATTTCAATGAGTCGGAGCTCTAGAACAATGACTCTGCGTTTCAGTAGCAGAACGGTACTGACTTTACGGCCTCTATGTTTGTGGCCCTCCGAAGGTCACAGACATGGCGTCTCTGGATAACGTGCCAATGACAAACCGCACAGACCTAAATCTTGGCGACATCGTTTTCATATCAATAATCTTTCATATCCCAGATTGTTGACTTAATTTATTGAATGGTTATCATTTCTCTTTTTGATGGAGCTTTGCATTGGACTGACACTTAGTTAATTGGTAAGGCCGAGATTTGGACTGTTTAGTCATAAGGAGTCCGAATTATCTGATGAGGAACATTGGCATGTTAGTCCATGCCCAATTTGTGAGTTTTATTTCTGATTTTGTTGTTGTTGTTGTTGTTTTTGTTCTTTTTTTTTCCTTTCGCTTTCACAAGGTCATCGGACAGGCCGAAAGTTGGGCTCTTCAAGAGTCTGGAGTCCAGATTATTCTTTGCACATGCGCAGCATCGGGAAAACCCAGGCTAACCAGATCCTGTGGCAATATCCAACAATGCATTGTGGATGAATGTGGTATGTGCATGGAACTTGAATCCCTCGTGCCAATCACGTCCTCAAAAGCGCGACAAGTGGTTTTGATTGGTGACCACAAACAGTTACAGCCAGTCATCCAGGACAACTTGGCAATGACACTTGGGTTGAGTGTGTCTATGTTTGAGAGGCTTTCTAAGCGAGCCAAGATGCTGGAGCTGCAGTACAGAATGGTTAGAGAAGAACCTGCCCTCAGTATATCATTATTTAGTGTTAATCTATTTTTTAGCAGCACAAAGCAATATACTTTGCACTTAAGATTTATCGCTTCAGATCCATAACCTGAAAGGTTCAATAATTCTGTCACAATATATCTCGCACACGTTTTCCCGCGTTTTGTGTCGGCCACATGAATCAATTTGTGATTCAGCTACATGTGGCAAATATCTTGTTTTCTTCTTTTTTTATGAAATCGAAATACAGAACTGTTATCAGGATGAGACGTAGCAAAAGAGCAACAAACCATAAAAATCCAAGATTTTGGCTGCCGGTCTCCACACTTCAATAGGCTTTGAAGGCTGTTGGTTGGCACTCGAAAGCAAAAACAAACAAATAGCTTTGTCTCTGTATCCGGTTTTTTTCCCTGTTCATGCTTTTTTCCCCTTGGTTATTTTACATCGCGGGCTCATAGAGAAGTGGATACCCATGAATTTCCGTGACAGTGTATACTCGATCAATGTCTTGAAGATCGATTTCATTTTTATGCGGATGATTCGCAGTTTTATATATCTTTTAAAACGTGCTGTATGAACGGCATGGAAATGAGTAAGGCTGGGATGGAAACCTGAATTTTGACATTATTTTATGGATAGTGCAAAATCGACTTATGTTGAATCGGTACATAATCCTGAAGTACGTACTGGAGATTTCATCGTCCTATCCTATGAAATTCTGCATTCTTCACGAAAATTAGAAAGCGTGCCTTTGTAACTTCAAAAATTGATTATTGTAACTCTTTGCTA
>CM042751.1:21247851-21250351 GCA_022496165.2 Catalaphyllia jardinei | reverse complement strand
CAAAGCAAGGGCGGGATCATTGCGTTGTGTTCTTTGATACAGCACTTTACCCTCAGGGTGCGTTTCCCTCAACAACGTTAACGGGTGCATAAATGAGTTCTGGCGAATCAATGCTGATGATGACTCCACAATAGAGAATCACTGACCCCATCCAGCTGGAGGGGGTAGAAATACTCCTACTAATCGGGATAACCTCCGGCGGTGTGGACCATTTGTCGCCCTTTCTTGACTATTTATACATCCCTTGACATGAGCGAACATGTTAAAGAATTGGTTCATGCTTAGGGTAAGAGTTGTTCAGAGTGCTAGCCGACATCAACTCCAGCTTTTTGAGTGCTCTGCAAACTTCCCAAGTGCATTCATAAATCAATATACGCACAGCTAAAACCTTAAGCCAATTCTTTTGTAACATGGCGACAACAACTTGGGTGCTAAAATCATGTTTCATGTATGATTGACTACAAAGTTTGTAAAATTGTAAAATATCGCTTCTTCGAATTAATGATTAATATATAGATTTAGGCTAGCCTAAAAGCGTAGCTCCATGGCCACGTTGTTAAGAACCCGATTGAGCCAAGCTAGGAAAAGGTACAATTTTGATGTGAGTACTGTACCCTTGCGGTGAGGTTTTCTGTTTTGAGTTTTATAAACACAAAACAAAGCAGAAAAAAACATTTGTATAAAGAAAACGTTATAATTTGGATAATTTTTAATCCTAGGCTAGCGTTAGCCGGCTTCGGAACAATCCTGAACTGTTTTCAATAAGTTAACCTGACATGAGCCCGCGATCCAATCGAAAATCGCCATTTGGTCATCGGTCAACTTCACAAAACACGTGACCTCGATGAGTTGTAGACTTGTGCTCGCGATATGGTCACGTGATACTGGTCAGCGGATATCTTGTTTTGACAGGTGTCAGTTGCTCATAACATGGATGTCCAATATCAAAGAGGTACACGGTCAACCAAGGCTGCATGTCTCTATCAACCTATTATTTGGAGTATGGCCGCCATGTTTCGCGATTCCGTCGCCGCCGCCGCCGTCGTCGTCGTCGTCCGAAACGCGCCCACGAGCAATACCGCTGCCCATGATAACCATGAGAAAATCAATACATGGGTTTCTTTTTCCTATATAGTTATGGGGCTCCGCTTGGCGGCCCTTCGGGCCGCCAGAGCTCCGCTATGAAAATGTAGGCAAACAAAGCCAACCTGACCACTCCATGAAAATGTACACGAACAAATTGAAGTCAAAATACCCAAGTTTAAGTAAACATTTTAGCTCGGCAAAAGGCTCAAAGTAGGGTTTGGATTGTTCAGAATAATCTTCACCTTGCCTATGAGGAACTTGCACCAAACTCGAAGAAAATTTGCAGCTAAATTGAAACTGCACATGTCATGTTATATACGCACGGTCGTGCTTACATAGAGATTTCGTTCATGATGGCTATAATAAAGGTTGAAACGTACACCCGCAAGGGTGTTTTGTTAGTTATCCTTACTCAGTAATGCTAAGAAAATTCCATTAACCTTTACCTCTTTATCCCCTCAGGTAACAAGAACCTACTGAAGATCCATCCCATGTGGCAGGAGTTGATACAATTCTATGAAAAAAAACATTGTCTGGTAGATGAATCTGAGTGGCCCAGAAACTGAAACTGAAATTGCTAGATCACCATACACGTTATCTAAAAGATTTCCATATAATTAGTCAAGGTGGTTCTATTTGTTACTGTATATTGAAATACCGAAGATAAATTTAACGCAGCTGGGCAAATGCAACCAATAGAAAAAGCGTAATAAATTATTCACCGCTACTGGTAAAATTTAGGTATTCAAAAAAATCGACGACGCCTTCTCTCATCAGTTTGTACACCTTCCCCTACACTATGCTGAGCCTGCAGACTGAGTCGACTCGAAAGACCTGGTATAGCTCATTTAATTTTTAATCAGGCAATAGTCTTAGAATTCCGAGATCTAAAATCTGCTGGACTCACGAGATTTACCCGAAAACGATCATTGACTTTAATAAGCCTGAGGTTTTATACTATTTGGTTTTAGGTGATTAGAAAAGAACGGGTTCTTTTTTACACAAACCAGGAATTAAAGCATTCTGTAAATAGTTATTATTTTGAAGGTTCTTAATAAGACAAGAAACAGTAGCAAGCATTTGCAGTGTCAATGCCTTTGCAATTTTCTCACTGTATAGATTTTCATTTTACTTTTAGTTTTAATTTTGCTTCTTTTCAATTTTTGGAAAAAAAAATGTCGATTTTATGAGTTGAGGGCATTTACACCTTGTATAGCATGGTACATAGAGGCGATTATTTATACTTACTTTACAATTTATTTATCCAGAATATGAGACAGAAAACGTTGAGCAACTTAAATAAATTTTTCTCCCGCGTTTTCATTCTGAACATCAATAGTCAAGCACAAGTGAAATTAAAAAATTGTAACATATACATAATTTGTTAATTCTGAAAATCACACGAGGCAAATAT
>CM042751.1:21225351-21237851 GCA_022496165.2 Catalaphyllia jardinei | reverse complement strand
TGATATTATTTGCTTGTATCATTGTTTGCTTGCTCAATTGTTTGTCATTTGCCTGTTTGCTGCTTTCCTCGTTTGTTTGTTTTTCTGTTCATTTGATTCTGAGTTTGTTTGGTTTGTGTTGATCTTACTTTAACAGTCTAATTAAATTGCGAAGGAAAGCTGTTGGGTGAGTGAGTTAGTTTGTAATATAGTTGGCCCAGCGGCTAGTTAATGATAAATATCTTTTTTTTTTTATTTTTTTTTTATTTTTTTTACAGTGCGAGATAACCAAAGCATCCTTCCATGATTTAAAGGAGAGACTGAGAGAAGCATTTATAGAGGTAAGCGAATTAAGTGCTGCCCTAGGCAGAGAATGCCTCAATAAGGGAGTTGGAACTGTCTACTCTCAAACATACTCTCAAACGTCACCATATTTTATCACTGCTTAAATCTGATGACAACAATTTTTGGTTTACGCCGGGATACATGGGTTTATACTGATAAATGGGGGGTTTATAATCGGCAGTAATGTTTACGATACCGAAAATGGCCTTAGTTGTTCCCACGATATATTGGTATTATTTTATACGGGTACACGTACCTAGTTCTTATTCTTTATTTCTCTCTCTTAACAGGATCGCTCTCTGGTCCATGAAGTTCTGGAAGCAATGATTGATTTTGCCGAAATGTTGAACATCGACGATAACACTCGTGTACTTGCCTTGGAAAGTTACACAGAGCTACTGGAATTGTTAGACTTTATATTTCTACATGGAGTCCTGCTAAGGCAGGCTGAAACACTGATGAACCTGGTAACAATATAATTTCAGTTATTTCAAATAAAGTTTAAGGTCATTTAGTATCCGGTCTCTCGTGATGTATCTATTTTACTATTATTTTCACAACTAGATTATCAGCTCAAGATTTTATATTAACCTCTTACTAACCGAGCGCGAGGGCAGTACTGGGGAATATTGGCCCGAGGTCGTGGCAGTACGGATCGAGCGAACGTACAAAAACGACTGAGGGCCAATATTCCCCAGTACGGCTCGAGCTAGCTAGGTTAGTAGTTTATTATATGGCACTCGGGCCATGCTTGTTTTGAATTTGTCGGCTTTCGAAGACAAAAAATACACAGCCGACGACCGTTTCCATGGAAACGGTCCGTATAGCGAAATCCTGACCAAGAAAGAACCAATCACAACGCTCGGATTTACCTTTCCGTATAATAAATATAGATTGCTTCATAGAAAGTGCGACGTAGGGATTTTTATTCACGAGTTGCAAAACTTTGGAAAACGAACGCCTGAGCGCAGCGAACGAGTGAGTTTTTCACAGTTTTGCAACTCGCGAAAAAAAATCCGTACAAAGCACTTTCTATGCTGTAATTTTTTGTTGTTGTATATATAGCGAGAATTAAACATATCCTTTAAGGTGGCTTACTACAGTTTTAGTGGAGTATAAGAGCACAACTTTAACTCTTTTGAAAAGGTTCCAAACTGTTTTTCCCTTCATTATTTACAGTTTGCTTTACCATTCTATGTGAAATTTGAACAATTAAACGTCAACAAATGGCCAAAATGAACGACCGAGTACCCAATGAGACACTGGGCACTAGTAGGTTAAGTCACGTTTTTCTCAAAATCTACCCGTACGACCCCGCCTCAAAATTTCAGGAATAAGAAATTGGGTCTGATTTAACATTCATGCAAAGTAAAATAAAAATCTGTAAGACAGATTTTTTGCAAACTAAGAGAATGTGAAATCGAAAATAGCCCAAAATCTGTCTTAAAGAATTTTTTTACAAAATTTGGTTCTAAACGTGATTCACCCCAACAAATCAACTGTGAAAATTTCAGCATAGGTTGTACGGTAGGTTTTCGAGCAATCCTTGATCAAAGACAGGTTTTTACAACCTTGGACGAGAATTGAATTGCGCATGCCCTATATTAAAGCGCGCGCTCATGTGAAGCCATGTATCGCGTGCGAGGAAGCAAGAGTAAATTAGAGCTCTTTTACCAGATGTTTATCAAACCTTTATTGCCATATTTTTTGGTCCTAGGCTTGAATACATGTTTGAACGGAGTTTGAAACCATCGCTACCTATAACAAGGAGATTTAACGCCTCTTTCAAAAGTGCTGAAGTGGTTTTCGTTACCTTAAATCGGTTTTATTTTTTCCCGATAACATAAGCTTACATGCAGAATAGCAAAAAATTCAAGACTGATGTAAATGACCGAACGTAATAAAAAACAAATTCGCTTTCCGTCCAGCAACAAGCGGACAGAAAGCCTACACAAGCTAAAATGCAATACGGGGAATTCGTATTTAGATCACAAAGAGTGAAATCTTTTCGCTTGTCCATGACGGCGCTTCGCGCTGTGCAAAGACAAATTCAGACTCTGTTGACTTACGCTGTTTATAGAAATGTTGAATGTTCTTCCTTGAATGTTCGCCCTTGAAACATAGATAACACTTGCTGAGGTGACTGTTGGCTGAACCTGAAGTGCTAACAATTAAGATGTTGAATATATTCCGCTCCTGTTTCCGAAAGTGAACTAAAACGGAAAGCCGAAGCCATGTTTTTAAAACACAAACCTCAAGCAGGCGCTGATTTCAAGACCACGCTTCCTGGGAGCCATTTGATTGCTTTGCTCTGATTGACTAGGCGATTCTACTCTGGGCGATGATTGGTTATATTTTCACATGTGAAGAATGCTTTACGCGAAGTTGATTGGACGTATCGCTTTTTCACATGTGAAAATATAGCACGTGATATTTTAGCTGACGCCTGGCGTCAAATTTGGCGGGAAGAATTGCTTTGCAGTTTTATCAACGGCCGTTTCAAGATTTGTGAATGTCTCCGATGAAGATATCTCTCAGTTTCTAAGAGAACGAAAACAAGAATATGTAATAAACCAATTTTTACATGTTAAGGACGTTCGCGCTCATTGCTACTGCGCATTTCTAGTGCGCACGCTATTCATTGGGCACACGCGCGCACCGAGTCGAAAACTAAACAAAATATAGAGCTGATGACCTTCGCGTTACCTTTGTGTAAATTATTTTTGTTGGATGCTCGGTGACCCCCACTTTTTTTTCGGCAGATCACTTCCGTTTCTGATTCTTTCCATAATACTAAAAAACAAAAAATTCTGTACGTGAGAAGTCTCTCATATACTATTCAAATAGGGTCGAATTGATACATGGATACAGGTGTTCGTGGCTTAGAAGTGGTATTTTTTAAGGCTAATTCTACCTAATTTAATGACATATGTAGCAAAGATCTATCAAATAGGCCTATAAATGCTGTGTTAAACACACACAACTTAGATATGATACTTCAACTTAAATATATGCCGATAGTAATGAATCCGGACAGAATCGCCTCGAATGACTGGAAATCCTAGAAATGCTATGGTCTCTGCTAGGCCTTATCTTCAAAACGAGTTCGGTGACCCCGGATTTTTTTGACGTTTTTAATCTAATCTTATCATTTTCTACCCGCAGAGAAAGTTTTAAAAAAATCTGTGCGTGGGAAGTTTTTGGGCGCGAACTTCCTTAAGAGCCAGATCGTTTTTATTCAGGAGTTTTTAATACCATATCGCGAACGAGCGAGTCTTCGAGCGAGTGAGCAATATGGTATTAAAAACTCCTGAATAAAAACGATATCATATATATACTTGACATCATTTCACTCCTCACGGGAGATATGGACACAATAAATTGACCTCGCTCCCAATGTGTGGCTTCATAGCTCAGTTGGTAGAGCATCACACTGGTGTTCGTGGAGGTCACGGGTTCGAATCCCGTTAAAGCCCTGATTTTTTCAGGCTTCTTCTTTCCAATTGCTTAAATTAGAAAGTTTACTGCGATATCATTCTTCAATTACATTTACAACCGCAGTACAAATATAAATTATATATATACTTGACATCACAGAATAGATATAGTGAGTAGCGTAGCCAATCACACAACGGTATTCGTTATAGAACATGTAAAACACTAGTAGATTTATACTAGTGTGTAGCGTAACCAATGAGAGAACGGCATTGGTGATAAAGCTCATGTAGATTTATACTAATTGAAGCTAGTGTATGCACAAACTGTGAATAGCGACTGCTACATTTCAAACGAAAGACTAATGTAACGAATGCATATTTTAAAAAGTGATTTGTAGTGGTTGATCTTAAAACTCTTTTTTGAAGGATTAACTTCTGCTTTTGTTTATTATCAGGAGAGATACGGAGAAGCAGAGGATATTTGTGAAAAGAGTATGTGTGCGAGCTTTTTTTCCATTTCGTACATTAAAAAATATCTTCCTTCCCTCCAATTAAGCCTTCGATTTTTCAGTGCTAATATTCAAAACAGTAGATGCCCAGATTGACTGGGTTGTCTCTGTCTTTTCTTACTGGTCAGTCAAACGGCCCCCGTCCACACTATCACGGAGAAATTCTCCGTTTTAAAGAGAGTTTTCCAAGAGCTCTGCTTTCGGGACGCATTTAGATGGGGTAGAAATTTGAAATTTACAAGCACAAGGGAAATTGTTCGCTTGCCTTCAGATTTGGACAGTAGCTGGTTTGGCATACAAAGAACAAAAACATGTTTTAAATAGACCACTTTCGATATGTTAATACTCAGCAATGCAGTGAGGCAGTGTGTCCTCAAGGAATCACTATCGAGATGAGTTTTATCGAAAGTGACCTATTGAACACTGCGCCATTTAAGTGGTTTAGTGTAAGTGATTAACAACTGGGCTAGCGTTGCAGCTTTATCACGTGAAAGGAAACACCTGCAACACGCTAATCTCTGTAGAGCTATCCCATAGACTCAAGCGGTTTCTGCATGTGGTATGCCCATCCTGGATTGATAGTTTTCCTCGATTGCGTGTAATAACGTCATGTCTTCTTTTACAGTACTATGGATAAGAAAGGGTGACCTCAAAACATTACAACTTAGGACTGAAATTATGCAACGCTTGATGGAAAGAGAACTGAAACAAGCAAAAGAAACGGTAATTACTAATAAATTTATTGTGACCATGGATTAAAATGAGCTATTGTTGATAACTTCAAAGCAGCTCATTTTCTATAGTACAAATTATCAGGCTACTCAAAAAACTGTTCGCAAATAGTCCACATTATAACAAAAAGTCGCTTGGAGATGAAAAGGATTTATACTACGCTCTGTCTTCACTAATCAGAGTCATTATGGGGAAGAAGGATTAAGCTAGGGTTACGACATGTTGTTAAAGCATTGGAAAACCTATGATACAGAAGCGCCGATAGTAAGACCTCGTAGCTCAGTCGGCAGAGTAACGGTAGATCTGTTCCGGATGTCGTGGGTTCGATTCCCACCGAGGTCAAAAGATTTTTTCTTTACCTCGTGTGGTTCTCTGATTCCCTTTATTAGGGCTAACGCCCAGTGGGTTATTCATGGGTTAAATTAGCACTAAAATTTACACTTCAGAGTTAATTCTCTATTACACCGATAGTAAGGGTATGGCTCAGCTAACTAATGCTTTCGAAGACCGAAATCTTCGTTACGCGTCACCACTGACAAGGTATGGTCCACATTCGGGTGCGCAATGTTGAATATGTGAGATATTCAGGGACGAGAGGTGCGACTTCATACATTACAGTGTCCCTCCACTCCATGTATTGTGGCCTAAGCTACTAAAACTGGATTCGATCCGCATTCCCTTCGACTGGAAAATGCTCTCAGGCTTTGCATTACCAACTACGCACATAGCCTTCACTGTGAAGTTTCTCGTAAAGAACACTAAGGAGATCAAAATTAATGATGATGTCATATTGAATTCAGAAGAAAAGTTACGAAACGTCACTTATGTCCCATAATGTCTTGGTTACTTTAAAACAGTAGCATCCTGTCGAGGGCTCCCGCGTAACGATTCGTTACCACTCTACAAAATGTAATTTAACACCGTCATATAATCATAAATAGCACTGTCTCTTATATTTATATTTCAGGAGCAGCGTTCACAAGTGACAGAAGAGAATCCTGTGGCTTTTGTAATAAATGGTTGGTAACCTGTCCTGTTTCTTTTTTTCTTTCCCGAATGAGTATGAGTTCCACGCGCCAGTTGAGTATTTCATTCATGATGGTCCTTTCTTCCACAACAGAAGAAAAGATCACCGATTCAAGCCAAACGCGTAGTGAATACGCAAAAGCAAAAGAAAATGGTATCGTTTTCCGTTCAGTCCTAGATTTTCTTGTTTAAGGTGGCTCCCTAGAATTGCAACGAGAAATTACTTCGAAAATTGCACTATGGTACGAGCTTTCAAACTCTACGCGAAAGTCGCGTGCGAGATCACGCAGTAAAGTGCGCAAAAAAATCGAGTTCAAATTTTACAAATTTCGTTATCGCAAAAGTTGCATGGTTCGGCTCTGGTTTCAGAACATTTATCGACTAAATAGGAGACCCTACTTTTCTCTGCTTCATTTAAACGAGAAATGTACGAGGTATGTGGGAGTTTAAACCAAAGAAAATGATTTGTTCGATGGTCACAATCCTCGCACGGGAAAAAACAAGGTAATATATTACCACACATATTTTCCGTCCTTGGCGTTGTCTGTGGAGCAGACACAAATAGCCAAGATACGAGAGATGAGGATTCCGTTAAATCGTGTAACGAGCCCGGCAAGAATTGACGCTTCGGAAATAGGAATTAACAAAAAACAACAAAGCAACAGTCCAATTTTAGTAGCCGCGGTCTATGTTCATTTACAACATGCTAGCCATCCGATCCATACGGTAGAATTTTCATCTGCAAAAATATGTCGTAATATTACCAAAAGTAGCATTAAGGTAGGACATACGAAATTAACACGATTCTTCTCCATCTCAAACGCGCCAAAGACGCCAGAGGGCTACTGGTATACATGCGGGCGTTGTCGTCTCGAGATTTTATGACGTCACAACAACAACAACAACAATCTTTATTTGTACTCACACATACTTGCTTTAAACTACAAAAAGTTACAATTGAACGAAATTTTTGAAAATAAAATTGGAGTACTAGCTGCCTGGAATAACCAGAAGGGCTAGCGGAGCCAGGCAGCCAGTCAAAAAGTAGGCAATGAAATTTTTTGAAAGTTTGTATACTTCATAACATAGATGCCAACTTTGCAATGTCATCTTTGACAAGATTTTATCTAGGGATTTGATTTTTACGAATCTACCAGCACAAATGAAACTATTGTCTGAAATCGTTTTTAATATACTGCGGAGTTTAAAAATATTTTACACAGGCTAACTCTGGAAAGGGAAGCAAATAAGTGGAAAACAGCCAAAAATGGTTACATCTACGATTTGTTGTTGCTATGGCAACAGTCTGCGATACGCTTATGTGAACGAAAAATGAATCCCTGGTGTGCTGCTAATCTTCACTGCTAATGCCAGCAGCTTAAACCTAAAGTCCAAGCAAATAGTTTCAGTATTTTTTGTTCTTAATCTTTCTTCAGGTGTAGATACTGTTAATACTGTAGCCAGGGAGCCACCACTAAATAAAATCGAAATTTTCTCAACGCCTGAAATGATTTTCAAAAGTTCTAGCTTGTTTTTCATCATTTTCTAGAAAAAGCGCAAAGAAGAGCGAAGAAAAACAGAAAGAAGAAAGAGAAAAAGAAAGAAAAGAAAAACGCTCAGCAACAAAAAGAAGAATCTTCAGGTAAGTTGCATTTCTCCGTGTTATCATTGTTATCAGCAAAGCTCTCCTAATTATTACATATTTTTTATAGTAATGTTTGCCCCAAAAGTGTGATTTGCTGTTAACCCCATACATAATAGACCAAAATTCAACCTAAAACAACAGACCTCAGTGCGAGGCTCTGGGGAATAAATACAGAGTTTGTGGGGTTTATTGCCCAGAGCCTCGTTCTGAGGTCTATTGTTTGAGACTGATTTTTAAAATACTATCGCATCAGGGAACTTATTTAATCCCTCAAATTTCGCCATGCGTTTTATGCCCCAGGTCGGGCATGGGTGATGCTTTGCGGTCTCCTCTTTGAAATTGCCGGGTTTTGACATCATTGATCATTGTCATTTTGCCAGCGTCGCGGTTTAACGGTGCTACCCTCGTTTCTCCCTGCATCCCTTAGCTGCCACAGTAGTCACCGACTCCTCCCATAGCTTCGCTAACCGCGATATGGTAATGAGTATGCAATGAAGATAAATTAATATCTCAAATTCTTAAAGCTGATAATGTGTGACTGAAATAGTATATCCATGGGAAAATTTTCCGAGTTCGGTGAGATAGCTGGGGGTACGAAATAGCCGAGTTTGAGATAGCAAGATTTTACGGTATTTCGATGATATTTCCCAATTGATGATTTCGTTTTTTGATAACTTATGTACTTTGCATTTGTGTATTCCTCGTCTCCTGTGCGCTTTCCATAACAATCCTGCACCTCAAGTAAAAACAATGTCCGATTTAATTTCTAAGGAGTCAACCAAGATGAAGACTTGGACGGTGAGGACTTTATACTTGTGCAGAATACTCGTCGCTCAGTCCTCTCGACTCCAAAAGCTACTACTAGCTCATCAACTGCCCAGAAACAGTTTGGGGAGAGGGCATCAGTTGCAGAGGTTAAAGCACTTCCGTTGAAGCCTGAACCGAGCAAATCACAGCTTCAGGGTATACCTCCCAGTAGTGGTTTCAAAAAGGAGGATAATGCGAACACACCTGAAATCCGTAGGTCCTTGATTTTCGGACAGTTTCCGACCTTGGCAGAGGGGACTGTCAAAGCAACTGCTAACTCGATGCATATGGGCACTTTTGGTAATGCTTGGGTTAATATTAACCAGCCCGACGCATCGCTTACAAACTCCAGCTCATTCCAGGGGGAGCTTCAACCAAGAAATCAAACAAATGAAAACTTGCAAAGCATATTTTCTCAAGGGATACCTGGTCAGACAAGTGGTTTTACCAGTTTTGCTTGCTTTACCAGTTCTGGACAGTCTGACTGGTCCTCTAATCCAGTCACAATTTCTCAAAGTTCCCCAACCAACAGTGCGACGAGAAAGCTAAGTTTGGTCCCACTACCTGGGTTAAATGATCCTACAAAGATTCCCTGGGGTGTCATTGTTGTGTGCGAGCACTTCTTGCAGAATATCATAATAGCCAAGACTTGTCAATTCTGTGAAGAGTGCGGTATACTGAAGTACGCTGCCTGGAACAATAACCACTCTCGCTGGCAAGTCATGAGGCCTTATCCCCTGCATGAACTTCCACCGAGAGCTATTTTTGATGCCTGCGTGCATTTTGCTTCTGATAGGCCTTGTTTAAAGGAACCATGTACATTTCCTCATGGGGAACAGGAAACAATTATGTGGACTTTAGAGAGACAAGGCCGTAAGTATAAATGCGTGCAATGCAACGCTTTCGAGTTGCATACTATTAAATACCCTAGGAGTGGCTTGTAGTTTCTTGACTGCCGGATATACAAGATATTAAAATACATTGGTATATTCAACGGTATACCACGAGAAAGTTTTGGATAACTATTTCATACCATACCATAGAAAATACGGAGACCATAACAATCATTGCAGCCCTCGATGGGAATGTTGGGTCAAAAAGTCTTACATTGTTATACGTTTCTATTTTTTGAACAGTTCTCGCCTCGCCTGAAGAGAGTCTTCAGTTAATGCGGGCTAACACTGCGGAAGTCTCTATGATAATGAAGCCTATGATGCAGGAAAATGGTCCCAGCAGCGTGCCTCTCAACATACCGGAAAATAGAGGCGATGCGATGGCGCCTTTAGGTTGTCCAGCTGTGGATGAATTTCCTGACTTAAAAGCTGTTTCATCCCAAAGTTCCACTACAGGTGACTCCAACAAATCTTTGGTTTCGATTTGGTCTTCTCCCCTTGAGACTTGTGGTGAATCTTTTGAAGCAGTGCCCCACTCAGAGGGCCCCATCGTTAGGACTCCTCAATTGAGTCACATAGAGGCTCAAAGTTCCACTGAAGATAGCTCTGAAACTTCCACATCTCCTGCTTGGTCTTCAGTCCTTAAGCAATCTGAGAGAACTCTTACACCATTCCCACTGTGGGAGAAACCCATCATTACGACTTCGTACGAAGGTCACACAGAAGCTGTTTCATCTAAAAGCTCCCTTGCTGATAGCACTAAATGTACTACATCCCCTACCTGGTCTGCAGTTGTTAAAGGATCTGCGAAACCTTCTGCACTTGCAGTCTCGCCTTCGACGAAAAACGCCGTTGGGGCTTCTTCAACCCAGTGTAATAAACCATGCCTGAAGAATCCGTACTCATTTGCACACGGCCAGCTAGAATTAACCATGTGCACCATAGAAAAGCAAAGAAGTAAGTGAAATAAGACATAAAAAGATTCTTTGGCCTCGTTTATTACGCAAAAAGGGGATTGAGAAAAGTGCCTGGGGTGGAGTTGCATAGGTAAATTGAATTTGCGAGTTGCGTATTTATTCCTTCAGTTAGACTCCAGCGCGAAATTCCGCGTATTTGGGCAAGCCTCAACGCTAACAGCACGTTCAATTATGCCTGATTTTAATGTGGCCTCTCCGATCCCTTGTTTGGCAAAAAAGAAAATACCACTCTATCTCAAAGCAGAAGGATCTGGAGCGAATTTTTCTACTGGCATCCGAATCGCAAACAGGTTTTAGTAGGGCACATCAAAGCTCACCTCGCCTGAAGATAGTCTTTAGTTCACAGCACACAGCACGTTCAATTACACAGCTCACAGCACGTTCAATTATGCCTGATCTTAATGTGGCCTCTCCGATCACTTGTTTGCAAAAAAGAAAACACCACTCTATCTCAAAGCAGAAGGATCTGGAGCGAATTTTTTTACTGGCATCCGAATCGCAAACAGGTTTTAGTAGGGCATATCATGAAGTTTCATTCACAATTTTTTTTCCTCTTAACAGTTGTGCCATTAGCATGTAAGTTAAGCTAGACATCAACGAGCAAGTGCAACGGTATTATTTTAAGAACGAAATAATTTGCCAAAGTTTGCCTGAAGGTCTAGCGTTTCCTGGAGTCGCAAACGTCTGGAAGAACAAGCTGCTAACTGCCGGGACATCATTTTGATCCCCGCTGTCTTTAATCATGTAGATTTATTTTCTTATACCTTCAATAGGAGAAGATCGCTTCAAAAAAACTAATGAGTGCAAGATTATTCTTACTATCAGCAACATTCTGAAAAGTAGTAACTTGCTTTCAACCAGCGCGCAAAATAGTTGACTGAAACAAACACACTCTTCATCAATCGAGCACTTGCTTCGCTTTAATTTGGATGAAACCATTACATTTCTTTAATTTTTTAATTTATTTATCTTAGATTGTTTCTTGTTTTTATCCAACAACGTATATTACAGTTTTGCTATTTTCCCCTCCAATCTAAATTTTTAATGCGTTATGCTTTTTATGCAATTTTTATGCGCGACTTAGCAAGTCTGCGCCTTATAAATGATGAATGAATATTATTATAATCAGTCTGTATAAAAGGAAGCAAAGAAACGAGTAACTCTCTTTTCAGCACTGAATATCCTAAGGTGACGTTGAACACGACAAGATTAAAACTTCCTGGCTAAACACGAGCGTGGAACTTGATGACTAAACAGAAAAGTTGCTAGAACACATCAATTTGCATGTCATTTCATCGGTTTCGGTCGCGCCTGATGTTTTCTAGTGAGTGAATACACTCTTCCATTTGAGTGAGACCAGATTTTAAAGTAAATCAGTGCGGCAGTTCTAGCACTTGTTGGGAGCGAAGACCACAACACTTCGAATACAGTGCAACCCTGTCAATCTGGCCACAACTAGTTTGGAGCCGCCACAACTCGGTGGCTTTAACAGGTTAGTAGTATATTAAAGAAAGTGGCATTTTGAGCTTTCATTCGTGCCAAGAAAAGTGGGAGCTTGCAGCCCAAACTCCCCGGAGCCCGTAACTCGGCTGACTTTCAGCAAATCGCAGCTACCAACTCGCGACTCTTTTTAATGATTCATAGGAAATTCAATTGACATCACGTTTAAAGGGTACCACTGAGTAGAGCATTGTATGCATAAATGCATAATTCTGACTTTGTACATCTAATTGACTAGTTCTTCCTACTCCTCGTGGAAGTCTTACTGGTTCTTCTGGGAGTGTGCAGTCGACTTCAAAGGAAGTATCCTCCACAATGGAACCTGCCGTACAACTACGTTACAGACCCTTCCCACCTGGAGTGACAAATGGCTCCTACAGAATATGCAGAAGGTATGAAAAAATACATTTTACTTACACTATAACAACTTAGTAGATGCTGTATCGATAAGCTACGCATCCATCTTTAGAGTTTACATCTATTTTAAAACCTATCTACATTTACAGTTATCATACACGTGAGAGATGCAGATATGGCAGTGGGTGTATCTATGCACATAGCCCTGAGGAGCTAAAGGAATGGGAACAAGAGTGCGACAGGAAAAAGAACGAAAAACTCAGAAAGGAACTCAACGAGGAAAAGGAAGAAAT
>CM042751.1:21195563-21215351 GCA_022496165.2 Catalaphyllia jardinei | reverse complement strand
TTGATGTTCTTAAAACTAGCATATTTGCCCTCGAAGCTTCGCTTCTCAGGAAAATTTCCGCGGGGCAACTATCAGCCGATAGTTCCTCGACAGAAACACTCTATTGTTTAAATGGTAAGTTAGACCTGATCGCAGGAAAGTTTAAACTCTGTTTAACGATATTTTCATGGTCAGTCATTTTGAAGTGGAGGGACCTCTGCGCTACAGACAGTTAAGATAGTACGCCAACCAATGAAATATACAATTTCGACAAATTCGGCACCTTAAGGTAGACACCTTTAATCCATTAGAGGAATACGACGACGAAGACTTTCGATTGCGTTTTCGCCTTGAATAGAAAGGACTCGGTCAGTGACCTCATAAATATTTTGGATAAAGATCTTCAACATCAAACAAGGAGAGGTCTTCCGCTGTTACTGATGCAATAAGTGGTTCTATACGACAGGAACTTTCTAGAGAGTTACTGGCGATTTAATTGGTGTTTTTGAATTTGCCGCATGCACAGTCATTCACAAGGTTTCAAGGGGCAATTGCGAAACTAAAGAGACAATTCCTGTCATTCCCAGAAAACCTCTTCACTTCACTTTTCACATTTAATGGCGTTGTCCATTCTTCACGACGATAAAAGTCATGCTCCTTTTTCGACTGGAGTTTCAGCCACCTCTAAACATCCTTGAAGCTGACTGAGGTCACGTTTGATACCGTTAGATTTCTGGGAGTTACATTTAGTTAGAATTTCTTCTCATGCCTTTGTCTTTTTTCCCAACGTTTTCCTGCATAGCCTCTCCTTTCCACTTCTTGAAAGTCTCTACCCAATTCGGCCAATAACAATTTTTTTTGTTCGCTGAAATTTGCTGTGCGACTTTTTTAGAAGCCACGTTCCAGAGACATAAACACCGTCTGGAAATTGTAATACGAAACGACTCCGCCGACAGTGCATTTCTTTGTGAGACATGGTTTAGCCATTGACTCGAGAAAACACGGTTCAGTCGCGTTTGAATTTTAAACATCGTTTAGTCGTTGTTTATCGAGACAACGCCTAGTAAACCGCGGCTCAGCCCTAAACAATGGTTAACTTAGACTTCGTTTTTAAAAGGACGTTCGCGCGAAAATTTTCCAGTCGATAGAATTTTTTTAAAGTTTTATTGCTGGCAGATAATGGGTTACTTGTGCCAGAAATGCAACAAAAATTTTGGGTCACCATCTTCGTTTCAGAGATAAAGCGTGTGGTAAACTATACTGATTTCGAAAAATTGCCCCATATAATTGAGCAGGCCTACAGGGGTTTATAGTTAAAAATATCGAGGGTGAGTCAACGGAGGCAAACGATCTTAGTCACATTTTGTAGAAGTGGGTCTTTTGCGTAAATAATTCCAAATTTTACTAACGTTTTCACATAATTTAACCCTTTAAGAGGCATTTGAAACCACACAGACGCACGAAGAGCCAATGAGAACGGAATTCGGTGGTGCATTTTGCCAAAAATTCAAACTTCTAGTCGATAGATTTTCTTCATTTTTTCCCTAAACATAGAAAATCAGTACAGAAAATGATCCAGCGAAAGAAAAATTGGGGTCACCGAAAGTCCAAGATCGTTAAATCCAGGCAAAGCTCTAGCAATGGCCATCTGCCCTATCATTTGTTTATTTTATGACTTAGCGCGCGCGCTCATGTATGACGTGGCATGTGAATTTGCGTGCGCAGTAAGGATGCGCAGAAACAATTAGTGCGAACGTCCTCAAATAATCGAGCCATTGTCTTTTGTCGACCCCTACTCACCTGGAACGAATAGAACCCTTATTGAGCGAACTGACAACTGCGTCACAGAGATGGTACCTCTCTCGTTGTTACGACCAACAAGCTATAATAGCTACAGTTAAGGTCCGGATACACGATGCAATATTGCGCGCAATATTTCGCGCAATGGCTGAATTGCATCGTGTATCCACCCCAAAATTTGTTGCGCGCAATATTGCAGCAGTAGAATCTCGTCCTACTTCTGCAACATTGCGCGCAACAAATTTCTTCGCGTATCCACCATCTGCAGCATTTCGTGCAATAGTGTGTCGCAAATTTCAGTGTTCAGCCAATTAAATCTCACATTCAAATTTAACCGCTGACCTAATTTTCGCCCGTGGTATGTTTCACGTAAAAAGATGGTTTGGACTGTAGAGGAAAAAGTTCATTAATTGACTATTACAGAGGTAAATAATCTTTTTCCTAAGCCTTACTTGTGGTTCGGTATCCAAACGTTTTGTTCTGGATATTTTCATTCACTTCTTTTATCAGCTTTTATATTACTCCCGTAGCGGCAGGGAGTAGCCGTAGCGCGCTGAAAGGCAGCAAAAGGTCGTTTCCTTTCTGTGTATATATTTATATTTGGTTTTATGAAGGTACAATTAACTGAATCTTTTTTTGCTAAGCGACGCCATTTTGGATTACGTGATGTAAACATCACTGCACGAGAGCTTGGTAACCGCTGATCAAGTATTGCGCGTAATGTTGCACGAAATGTTGCGACCGTGTAGCCACGTCGAGTAACGGATGCTGCGCGCAATATTGCGCGCAATGTTGCACCGTGTATCCGGACCTTTAGCATGTTATTTCTGGTGAGTTTTTGTTATGGATCTCAAGAAAACTTGTCATTAGGTCTTGATAATCGTGCAGAATTAACCTTTGGCTTGCGTGTTTCTTTTAGAATAAATGCTGATTCAGAGGTTGCAAGAATGTATGGCTTAATAGCAAACAACGCCTATGTTCTTCCCACAAGAGATGATGTCATCGGATATCGTGTAGTGATCACAACTTTAGCTATGTCTCAGCATCTGCTCGAACTGCAGCTGAACCATGGCTTCTTCACACACATTCTGGTAGACGAGGCTGCCCAAGCATTGGAGCCTGAGACGTTGATACCATTGGCTTTAGCTGGGCCGAATACCAAGGTTGTGTTTACAGGAGACCACATGCAGGTGGGCATTGAATTTCAGCATCACCAATTCCGGCTTATCCTGTTTTGCTTTGCTTCGCTCTGCTCTGCTTTATTTTCTTTTGCTTCACTTTCTCCATTCAATCATGAATTTTCTTGCCTTTTATCATGACCAATTGCTATGGCAAAGATTCAATATTTCACGCGGGGTGTTAGAATCAATAGGCCACTTTCGATGTATTAAAATTCAGCTTCATAGTAAAGCCTAGACGACACAAACAAAACAAATGAATAAACATGGTCATTCAATTTCTTTTGTTTTTGCCATCTAAGCCTCACTGCCAAGTTTAAATTTAATGCATCGAGAACTGTCTATTAATTATCTCCTTGGTACTTATTATTTTTTATTTTAACAATAGTAGGTATGCATTTATCAATTTTGGTCTTAGCCCAACCTCGTTCCTTGAGCTAGGGAAATGGCCCTGAGAACGAGGTTGGTCGTAGCCATAGTTTACTGACCTAAATATGGTGAGTTTCCGAACTGAATAAAAAGTCAGCTATTACCAGACGAAAACAGTGAATTTCTTTGTAGTTTTCTTTTCATTGTTTACTCTTGAGCTATTTGGATATCGCTATATGTCGGTTAAACCAACAAAAAAGCATTCAGTTGAGAACTGTAGATTTTGACGACGAAAGAGTTGCATTATCATGATAACGCTGAGCTGGAACAAATATATATCAGATATTGTTCACACTATTGTATTGTTTCCACCTATGCCGTTTTTAGATGGGCCCTGAAGTTTACTCACGTTATGCACGAGACTGGGGTCTTCAAAGATCGCTTCCTGAGAGGCTGTTTGATCATTTCTGTGAAAAAATGCCCTCGGATGACAGCGTGATGTTCTTGACAGAAAATTACCGGAGTCATCCCGACATCCTGCAATTTCCCTCTGATAATTTCTACGGAGAACAGTTGATTTCCAGAAGTGAACACTCCTCGCACCCAAGGTTTGGGCCGCTGTTATTTTTTTCAGTCCATGGGGTTGAGGAAGCAAGAGAAAACTCCTTCGTAAATGAAGCAGAAGTTGAAGAGATTGTAAAGAGGGTCGAGTTGCTAGCCAATGATTGGCCAGAGGAGTGGAAGAAAAGAGATCTGTCTCAGATTGGCGTCGTATCCGCTTACATGACTCAGGTATTATATTCAAGTAGCTTCGCTCTTCGTAAATGCAAGTTTTCGACAGAAAGGTTCTGCAGAAAATTCAAATGATGTCTGGCTTTGCGATTTTTTGTAACAGTCTATGTGTTAGTTGACAAATCGAAGATTTATTGCCGTCTGGGCATTGTACTTCTTAGCTGTCCACTGCGGATAGACAGCAGTACGATGTTTGCCTTAGCTTAGTTTCATTGCAAAAACTATGAACAATTGATATCACCATTGGCAATACTCTTTTGTAGGTTCGAGCTATTCGAGCACAACTCAGACGCAAGAAACTACAGAATGTAACAGTGGAAAGTATTCATAACGTGCAAGGTAATCAAGGAAATTTAACAATACTTTTAGTTTTCTAGGATACATTAGTAAGCTTTTCAGTATCGACTTTACACCTGCGGAAATCTAGATCTTTAAGTGATTTCGGAATAAAAAAAGTGTTAACATTTCCTTACCGCGTGCGGAAATACACAAAGGGATATTATAAAAAGTTAAACCTTCTTTTATTTGAGTTCAAATGATAAAAATTAGAAACCAACTTGTAGAATGTTCCTGATTCTTACTTATTCTCCATTTCCATTTTCTGGATATTTGTGTACATGTAGTAAAGAATCAAGTACTTTGGCTGTGAGAGCAGATCGCGGAAGAAAATAGTTTACAGTGTATGTACTTTTTGTCACAGGAAAGGAATTCCGTGCTTTATTCATCAGCACTGTCCGCACATCTCTAACCTGCCAGAGTTTTGACAGACGTCAAGGAGAATCTCAGTCACTCTACTGGGAATTCTTGTCAGACCCCAAGCTCTTGAACACGGCAATAACTAGGGCGATCTCCTTGGTAGCCGTTGTTGGAGATCCCATCTCGTTGTGCACCGCTGGTGACTGTAGGGGGAACTGGGGAGACTACATCAAAAGGTGCCACGAACGCGGAACTTTGCATGGAGCATCGTACGAAAAGATAAAGAAGAAAGTAAACGCCCCTTTGGCCAAAATCACTTTAAATCCAATAGCGTACGAGTATGTTTCACAATCAATGATCGTCAGCAGCGAAGAGCTCAAATCCTTGGAGTTGGCCTCTCAACCAGAAATTTCCGATAGTCAAATCTCAAGCTCTGTAGAGAAGAACGATTTGGAAGTTCACAAAAATGTAAAAGGCTCGGCATCTGAAATCGAAGACAGGTGTACCATCCGAACAGAATCGTACAGGTTAGGAATTGAAACAAATTACACAAAAGAAGATTTGACGCACAGTGAATCAACGTCGGAAGAAAAAGAGGATTCAGATTCTCCAAAGGATGGCTTCAATTCTGTGAAACGACCAGAAGATTGGTTGTCTCAACAGCAAGGCGATTTTGCTTCCCAGGACGATACTCTTGAATCTCAAGAAGAGGAAGATGACGTCGAGCAGAGTGCTTCAGATGGTTTTGAAGAGTTGCCTCGGGAGAGTTTTGAAGACGAAACTGTTTTTCCGAGGTACTTAGATAAGATAATCAAGGCGCTTGTGGAAAAGTGTAAGGCAACCAAGGAAAAAGAGGCCCATCCTTGTGGATCATCGGAAAAGGAGATGTTACCCTCAGCTACAAAATCAAGCAAGAAGGATTCAAAGTCAAAACCTAGCAAACGTTCAGGCAAACGAGCTTGTCAGGAAAAGTCAAGTTCTTTCGACTATTCTTCTACAGATTACGAAATCCGCGTTGTCAATGGCCGCCAGGAAGTTCATATTGTAAATCTTGGATTCCATCAGACTCCCACTGATCGACATCAGAGGCTCACTACGGTCTCTAGGCAGGAAGATTTTCCTGATCCACAGATATTGCAGAAGTTCCTAATTGAAGAACCCGACAAGTATCTACCTTGCACGCTACGTTTTAATTCCGAGATGATTCGCACGGCGTACGCGGAAATATCGGATACAAAGACCCCAGACATAAAAATCAGAGGAAGAGTCCAGAGAGTGTTCGATATGGATCACGTGGTTGTCGAGAAAACGGATTATCAACCCTCTCCATGTAATGGTGTTTCTCGGTGCCAAGGAAAAGTAGCTGGTAAGTTGAATAGCTTCGCTTAAACGCTAGCCCTAATTATGAAATATGAGATATTCAACATGACACAAGCGTGGGACAAAGAAAATAGGTGTCGGGGACTCAGATTTTTCTGTCTCACACTTGTGTCATGTTGAATATCTCATATTTCACAAGTAATTACCGAGCTCAAAATTCACCATCTTCATTCACTTATCACTACTCATGATGAATTCGGCAGTGCTGATCCTAGCAGTATGCAAGACACCTGTCACATATGAACTCAATAAACGAACTTGCTCTCCAAGAGTTCTCGTAGCTCAGTGGATAGAGCGCCCGCCCAGTGTTCGGGAGGTAATGGGTTCGATTCCTATCCGGGACTCAGATTTTTCTTTGTCCCACGCTCGTGTCATGTTGAATATCTCATATTTCACATTTAATTACCGAGCTCAAAATTCACTTATTAGGCCTAACTTGTTGCCTAATTTCAACGGAACAAGTTAGTAAAAGTAAGTGAGTAATCAATGCTTTCGTTTGAATTTCCCAGCAAATCCACTATTCATGTACTTGTTAATTGTGGCTCTTGATTATTGAATCAGTTCGCTCGTATTGCGCCCACGCCCGCTCAACTAGTCACGTTCGCAGTCACGCTCCCGCGCTTACTTGTTTTGGGTCCTTCCCCAAGGATTTTCCACGAAAAGAGCGATTAACTCTCATTGGGGGAGAGATTCTCGGGTTTCCTAACTTCAATAAGAGGTAATAGTTAATGAAGATAATAAAAACTCAAGACATAATCGGAGTGTCACATTTGCAAAGCAGCAGACACCGCCTTCGCTTTAGACTGCTTACAAAGAGTTCCCATACGTAGCCTGGTGAACAGGCGGATTAGCAAAGCGTGTGATACGAACACAAAGCGCGAGTAGAAAAATAACCTGCCCGCAGTCACACATTGTTTATGCTCTTCCAACCGTTCGCCTGGCGGACGGTTTTTGCTGATTGGTTGCTTTAAGCCACGTGATGTCAGACGCGAGTAAAACAATGAGTTTAATTGGGGTGACATGTCTACACGGACTCCTACGGCATGCGACATTTCTACATTTGCCGTTCTCTTATGAATTCCAGACTATCGACATTTTATTTTTCTCCTCACTTGTCTCTGAATGGGACTTAATGTTGTGTTATCAAGAGGTAAAATAAAGTTGAACCGTTGGACTGTTAGACGTCAGAGCTCTGCATGGTTTGAACTGTTTTTTATTGCTTTGCAGACTCGACACCTCTGTAATATGCCATGTGCCGAGTATGGTGTGTCCTGCCTCATTTCTATTACATAAATGTACGTTGCATCTCTTTAATTATTCGCTCTGGAGGAACAAAGTTCGGTTATCATGTTGATTACTTACTGTGACCGCGCTTTTCCTGGTAGTTAGATTAAGATTGTCTGGCGTGGCCAGAGACAGCTGTACTGTTAACTGTTGTTAAAGTTATGTTTCTTACATCTTGAATTTGTTCAAGCTTTTCATCTCCTGGGCCGGGTTGTTCAAAGCCCGATTAAGTTAACCCAGGATTAGCGAGAATTTTGATTACAGTTTTATAATTTTTTGGTGAATTGTTCTGTTAATATTATTTGCCCTTCAGTTTTGAGCTGTAGCAATCTCAAAATACACCAAACATTAGAGGTGAAAAACATTTTTAAACAAGAAAACAAAATGCTTTACCTAACATTTAAACCTGGGTTAACGTTAACCAGCTGTCGAACAACCCGGCCCTGGCCTCGATGTTTACGTTTTTGCTCCTTTGTTCGTCCTGACACCACATGATTTAAAATTTAGATGTTCACTTCTGTCGACTCTTTTGCGTAATGTATGCATTTTTAATTGGTTTTTTGAGACACTTTTTCGCTCCAATCAATTGAATTGTTTTGCTCTCTCTCGTTCGTTCATGCCAATCATTTAAGAGGGGGGGGGGGGGGAGAACATAAACACTGGTGTGACTACAGGCGGACGTTTTTCGCCTCGCACCTCGCGCAAGTGGTCGGGCTGTGCGCTCGTGTATCGCGTTTCCCTCTCTGTCCCGCTAACCCTCCTGTTCTGCAGGTTATCCCTTACGAAGAGCGCGTAAAATGGAAAATGGTTCAATATTGAGGGTAAATTATAATCCGGTAAAATTCAATAAACAACTCCTCAGATACTTACCTCTTGGTTTGATAAGGGTGTTTAGTGTAGTGCTCTTTCAACTACCGTACCAGATTGGCGATTTTTGAAGTTTGCGGGAACAGACTTTTGCGGCTCGAATTGACTGAAATTTCCGCTGAGAACTAATTTTTTAGGTTTCCTTTTTAAGCAGCGAGACATTACAATGTGTAATATTTTCAAGCTTTTTTCACTGTTTCAGTTAAAACAATAGTGTACCCTTCTCAGACATTTCAGTGAACTACAATCCGGTCTTAACTGCTTTGAGTTCGTTTCTTGTGCTTCACTGAGAGACTGGTACAGTATTGACTTAAACTTGTAACGTTTCGTTTTGTTTGTAGCAAGCTCCAATTCCTCGTTGCCAATAGAAAAATGAGCGTTCTTTGTTATAGTATAGTAACACAAATTTATTTATAGTAAAAGAAGTATTTCAAAAGCCATTTTTGATTATGTTGACGGAAGTATATTTTTGCGGCTATTACTGGTGATTTTGCTGGTGTTTTTCCCTGCTGGCACTTATTTTCGCTGATCAAGTATCATCCGAAAATTGCGCAAAAATTAAACCCGACAAAATAAAAGTGCTACTCGGTAACAGTAAAATAATCCTTTGAGAAAGTCCCTAATGACTCTTAAAATCTTGTCCATAGGTGTACTGAATCATATCATTAGTCCACATGAACGTCAATACGTGTGCAAAGTGGATTACGAAAATCCTGGAGTAATGATTCCAATCAACAAGTCCATGTCCAAAATTGTGAATCTCTCTCACAAGAATTTGAAGGGTATACCTATTTACAGGGAAAGACAGGATAAAAGTGAGAGACCGTTCGAGGTCGACGTGATGGACTTCACAGAGGCACTGAGTGGAAAGTTCTTGTTTCTTGTCCAGTACCTGCATTGGCGGCCTCAATACCAAAGCCCTACAGGAATCGTTATAAGGAAGCTTACTCAAGGAAATACTTTGTCAGACAGCATGAAAATTTTATTCGCCGAACATGGAGTGAGAGAGTGCTTTAGCAATGCGAGTATGGCAGAAGTTCAAGCAAAGTTCCCACCAGGATGGTCAATACCAGTGAAGGAATATGGAAGTCGTCGGAAAATTGAAGGGGCGTTCACGATTGATCCCGACAAATCCAAGGATCTAGATGATGCCCTTACACTTGAACAGCTCTCGGATTCTGTGATCCAGGTGGGAGTTCACATTGCTGACGTGAGTTATTTTGTGGAGCCAGGGACCGAGTTGGATAAAGAAGCCATGTTTCGCTGCACTTCCTACTATCCAGGTCACGGCTCCAACAGCGTACCTATGCTGCCACGTGAGCTCAGTGAAAATCACTGCAGCCTACTTCCTGGTAAAGATCGTTTGTGCGTATCAGTGTTTCTTGACCTGTCAGAGGAAGGGCAGCTTGTTGGCCAACCCAAAATAAGACGCACAGTTGTCAGGTCTTGTTGTCAGCTCACCTACCCTGAAGCCCAAAAAGTTATCGATAGTCAAGATACTTCATTGCTTCAGATACCACAGAATGTTAAAGGCGATATCGGAAAACTGAGTGCCCTTGCCCAAAGGAGAAGAAAGTTGAGACTGCGAGATGCTAGTTTTGATCGTTGGTCAAACAGTGATTATGGAGAAGATTTTGACGCCCATGAGTTAGTGGAGGAAATGATGCTTCTTGGCAATGAGGAAATAGCCAAATTTCTCTCTAGCTCTCAGCAATCTTCAGGGAAGGCCCCATTACGAACCCAGCTGCCACCTAAAGATCACAAATTGGATGATTGGGTTAGACAATACGGACAGTTTATCAAGTATTCCCTGTTTCTGTGTGGCTTTTATTCAGAGGACAACCTTAGCAAAATGGCAAACGAAGCGATAATTTCACAAGCTTCAGAATTTAAAGTTCAAGAGTCAGTCTGGTCCGAGCTCTGTAATGCTTCGGAGACCGGAGACCAAGCCAAGCTACACAAATTGATTTGTAACGAGAGCAATCATCCTCAGCTTGCTGTGGCAAATTCACAGTTTCGGCGAATTCAGCAAAAGGCTCAGTACGTCTGCAAAAGTAATCAACCAGAGGAAAACGTAAGGCACTTCTCTCTAGGGATGGGTTGTTATACGCACTTTACGTCACCCATACGACGTTACATAGATATCCAAGTACATCGACTCGTGCTGGATTTAATATCGCAAAGCCCCAACGCAAAGATCTCTTCGAAAGACCAAGTTGCTAAGGTGTGCCGCCGTTCCACTTTTGCTCAAGACAACTGCAGCAAGTTTGAAAAGGCAAGCAAGAAAGTGCATCTGGCTGCAAAGCTGAAGGACAAAAGCCACGAAACTACAGCAGTGATTGCCTTTATCGGCACTGATAAAGAATTTACTTTAGAAATTCTGAACAGTGAATATAACCATCTCTCAACACGACAGAGGAAGGTGAAGCTGAGCAGTCTTAACCCGTTTGCAGTTGAACTTGTTCAAAATGAATTGGAAATAGTACTTACTTGGAAACTAAGATTATACATAGCCCCTGAAGGGAACGTAGTTGAGGAACCCGAGAAAGAAAGAGCGAAAGTTGCATTGCTATTATCTGAAGGAAAAGTGATGAGGAGCAGAGAAGTCCTCAACTTGCCAGCAAAGAATTGGCTAGAGATTCTGGAAGCACTTCAAGAGGGGGCCTACGGAAATCTTAAAAAGATGATTAGACAAACTGAGGGAGTCCGTCAATTAGCTTCACGGGTACCTGAATCGAACCGGCATGGCAAACCGCTTAAGACATCTAAAGATGAAAAAGCTGTCACAAATCTGGAACACTTTTACGACAAAAAATTATCCCTGAAGAAGTTTGACATCGTAAGCATTCAGTTGACCGCACACATGACAAATGGAGTTTTTCACCCCGAAATTCAGCTGTTCAGGATCAACGCCAGTGTAAATATTTGCATTGAGCATCGCAAGTACCCTAGGGAGTGTTTTTCAACGACAGCAATGTACCAAGCATCACGGAAGAACTACGCCAGTGTGAACAAGTACATTAAAGCCTGGAAACCCGTTCTTGCCATGGAAGCCGCTACCAGCACCGTCGAAGAAAGCGACGAGTTCACCATTTACCACTTGAAGATTGCCTGGAAAAAGGATATCAGTGGAAAGCTGGAAGGCTCGTTTAGCCTCCGAGACGAATACTGCTCAAGTCGTCAAATTGAATTTTATGCTGGAGATTTTGTTTGCGTCCGTGTGCGGGACGACAGTTACATGAAGAAATCCGACTCAGAAAGCAATTTTGCTGCGCCTGCGAAGACTGAAACAGAGGTTAGTAAACTTGTTTTTAGAATTACTGAATGGACAGTTCGTAAAGTCGTTTTAACCGTCACATCAACGTCAATTCGTTCTTCTAACCACGTGCTTTAGATCGATTCTTACACTATGTATCATGCACAAAGTGTCCTATTACATATTTCCGTAACATAAAACTTTTTGTGCCAAAAGTATCGATGAAGAAAGTGGTCCAAGAATCTCCCGTCAGGTGCTCTGTCGATCCTTATCCTGAGGCTCTCTAATTGTTTGTTAGTATGGATTGAAATGAATTCAATTCTAGATAATTAACTGTAAATATCAGAGAGCAGAGCGGCAAAGTTTTTTTTCAGATACACTTGTCTTTGTATGTGACTACTTGAAAATTAACCATATTACGCAATCGGAAGATTCCAAAGTTACGTGATGCGTTTTCAAAAGACGTGCAACAAAGATGCTACACTCGCACTCTATGTCACATTCTGTATAACTTAAATATATCATAACATAGCTAATAAGTCGCTCTATCATACTCGGTATACTCGCGCATCAGGATCCAATGATATATGTTCATGGCGTTAGCAAAGTTAACTTGAAGCTAGTTAACTTCATCTCTCCAAGTTAAAGAAATTATTTCCATGCGCTATGTTCCTGTATGCAACATTTGGTCTTTCTGTGCCTGTACAACATTAAGTTCTGAATGCATTTTGGAAATTTTGAGAGCACTCAAGGCGAAAGAGATGCTCCCAGCTGCCCTTCGAACAACTCGTACGCGTTGTATGCTCTGTAATCTTTCCGCGCGTTTCTTAGCTCGAATATGCAAGCTGAATCATGAACCAATAGTTTAACGGGGAAGTTAGAGATGCCGGGAATCGGTTGTTTCTTTCAGTCACGAGATGCATAAGTCGCCTATCTCGATACAAAAAAGACATTTTGTTGTGTTCTTATTTAAGGGCGGGACAAGCCTTTTGAATGAAGACCAATTCCGCAATGGCACTAAGTCAGCAGCTCCCTCGTCTGTTAGAGGAAACCCCCAGCATGAGTCCACTTGTGCTTTTGAAAGTTTCTGGGTGGGGCACTGCATCATCAATCATGATCACACTAAAGAGTTGTCAAACAAGGTTACTTTGAAAGTCGTCACGATGGATCTTCATCAGTCAGCATCAGTTTTTCCCGAGGAGCTGCTGAATGGAGCTGACCACCTGAGTACCTTAACTGTTATCCACCGTTCACTTCCTCACAGGTAAACAGTTTTAGAAGTGTTGGAAAGGCAGCTCTTTATATCCTCCTTCTTGCTTGCATGAGCTAGGCAGCTTCGAATTGACCGTTTGGTGATTAATTGTGCATTTGCAAAATATGTTCCGTTATATGGTCTCATCTTATTATCATATTGTTGTGTTATCTATTAAAGTCCAGAATTATGAAAAAAAAAACATGTCCAGTAACATTACTCTTCGCTTACCACTAAAAACGCCCGTATTCTTTTCCATAGGCGGATGTTTGCAGCGTTGCGCTCTTTACCAAGTGCATCACAACTAGCACATTTGATTTGTATGGGGCATGAGCCAAACCAAGGTCAGCTATTCATAAATTCCTACCTCTTAGTAGTACTGCTGGCGTCTGTCCTGTTAATGAAAATGAATTTCGTCCGTAGTCCGCAGATCCATAGCTACTTTGACATATTATGGCGAAGTTCAATGATCAATAACAGGACAGTTACGTGAGAAACTAACGTCAGTTTGTCAGTTATATAATTAACAATGACATAAAAAGGATGACCAGGAGAAACTTGTTTACCAATGATTGGACATTTATATGATACTATTGTAGCCTTGAAAGGTTACCCTTGTGGCCTAACTCGACTGATGTACCTCACTGTGGAGTCAGCTGAATTCGAACGCACGTACATGTCTAATAACAAAGTCCAAGTTTAATCCATCAGACGTTTACAGTCAAAGTACAGCTGCTGTGTAGATAGCTTGATATTGAGTGGTGACGCTTTGTGACTTTGTGGTTCGAACTAAAAACGCAACAGGACGACTACTAACCTAAGTATAATGAGCTACAAGAACATAACGCTAGAAACAAAGAAACGACTATGTAGAAAACTAAAAGCCTAAAATAAATGAACAATGTGACGAAACTAAGATAAAATAAACCTAAAATAAACATATAGAAACTTACTTTGGTCTGGCTCGTATAGGGGACAACAGCATGCACCGTAGCAAGAAAACCTTTTCTAAATAGCCGTAGCTAACACTGAACACACTACACAAAAACCTGGAACCTAAAACCTAACACGTGTAGGAAAACGGAAACAGTCCCTAAGGAGCAGGCTAAATTACATAACGTATTGACCAGCTAACGAGAAACGTGACATGAAACTATTAACAGGTACCATTAAACTGGGTTTAAACCTAACAACTATCACTGAAGCGCCATCTGATAAGGTGTAATCAAATTGATTCATCAGTGTGTTACTGATGAAAAGAGCTGGAGTCAGATGAGTCATGGCCCAGACATAACAAACCTTGAATACACTTAAGTGATCTACAATTAAGTTATGATTCTTGATCACGTAAAGAATGGCCTCAAATGACACCTTCCCCAGTCACTGGTTTAAACTCTAAAAAGCATTTTATCTTGCTTCTTTAGAAGACTTTGGGCCCCCACCGCCTTCGCACCTGTCAATTGTGGGGGAGCATCCCAACTGTGGGTTTAAGCCCTTAAATCAGTATCAGGAAGAAGCAGTGAAGCAGGCGCTTGTGAAGCCCTTCACCCTTGTTCAGGGTCCTCCAGGTAGGCATGAAGTTATCGCGCACCTTACAAGCTTCTCTATTTCTCTGTTTATTTAAAAGTTCTATTTTGCTGTGTTATTATGATTATATACTCTAAACATTATGCTTTGGATAACAAATGCCAAGGGACCGGTTTCTCGGAAGCTCCGGAGACTTTTGGGGCACGTAAAGCAATTTTTAATTCATCTGTATTTAAAACGGAGAGATATATGCACCTGAACTTCTTGTAGGAAGAGAGCCTCTGTTCATATTTAGAATATGTGAATAAAGCAGCTCTACAATGGTAAGGTTTGAGATTTACATATGGCTTTACGGGACCGTAGAGTTTCCGGGACTTTCGAGAAACGGGCCCCGGGGCCATATGTATGATTGCTTGCTTTGAATGTAAGTGCCAGGCTGGTTGGGATTTAAAAGTTAATAGTGATACAAATTCGAATGTGTGTCTTGGAGCGGAATTTACCTGGTTGTTGTTACTGTTGTTTGTTTGTTTTTATGTTTGTCGGTTATTCAGTATCGGTCTGTCGGTTATTTGTTTGTTTGTTTACGCACTATTCATCCTACATTTTTTAAAAGATAATCAGTATCAACATATTTTAACAGATAATCAGTACTAAGATAGTTGATGAGCCAGCAACACTCAGTTCGGCATAGTTGCAATGACATGTTTTCGTTCACTGGAATTAAGGTACTGGTAAGACGGTGACAGGTGTCCACGTAGCCTACTGGTTTGTTAAACGAAACATGCAGCAGCGACAGGATGATCTCGACATCGTTCTGCCAGACAGTGACGACCAGCCCAAAGCACCTCCGCAAGTAATATACTGCGGACCCTCCAACAAGTCAGTGGACGTGGTAGCTAGTAAGTGTGACAAAGTTTTGATAACAATTATATGAACCGTCCCCGTCTATTTTGCAGTTACTCAAAAATGATAAGGATGCGCATTGTATCTCAATGACTGTCCATCTTACAGTAGCCAAAAACCAAACCTTGGCTCACACAACAAAGCAAGATTGCTTGATCACAAAAATCGGATTGAGTTGTTTTGAAAACTTTTCACGAGACCTCATCTTCAACAGTGTGAATTCCCCTTCATTCAAAACCAGGCGCAGATACCGAGAACATTTCCCAAGGGAGAATGGCCCTGGACCGTAGATCCGTGCTTAAGAAAGAGATTCTTGACAAGCTGGTTGCAAAATGTCCATTCCATCAATTAAATTAATCCATGTATTTCAAACTCGACACTATTTTTTCATGTTTATTGGTTCACAAGGAATTGTTTTCTCTACCGATTCAGCAGCTATCTACTTATATCCGGGATATGGTTTTCAAGTATTTTAATCTCGAACTCACGATGCTACGTGATTCTGCTAAGGAATTTTGTTTGCCTTAAAAATAGGGTATCAATTTTGCACATTTCCCCAGCGTCTGGCCAAGGTAGGCCAAAGCAGTAGCGGTTTGGTTTAGGGATTTTTAAAAGCCTCATACGTTAAACCCTAGTTGTTCTTTCAATACTCATAACAGTCTTTTTTGTTTTATTTCTCTCCCTAAAGAATACATGCTAACAATTCCTGACCTCAAGATCATCCGTGTGTATGGCGACCGTAGAGAGCAGGCGGAGTTTCCAATTCCCAACAAACTCCAACCATTAAAAAGTCCAACGGACGATAACAACCAAATTTCAAACGATGATAATGAACTGAAAGCAGTATCACTACATCATGTCATTCGAAGAAGTCCCTGTCCTTTTGCTGCCGAGCTTAAAGAGTATGAGCGCAAATTTGATGAAGATAGGAAGAACGATCTCAGGACCAGTGACAAAGAAGTGAAAGAATACCGCGAAGTAAGAATCATATCCCTTCGAAGAAACAATAACTTTCCGTTTCAGCAGGGAACTCAATGACTTGACAGGCCACCACATGTTTGTGTCCCTCCGAAGGGCGCAAACATGGCGTCTCCATGCCCTCTACCCCTCTCTGAATAACGTGCGAATAACAAACCGCACAGACCTAAATCCTCGTGACGTAGTTTATAAAACAATGATCTACCATATCCCATATACTCGACTGAATTTATTGAATGGTTACGATTTCTATTTCTGATTGCGTCACAGTGAAAACCAGCAGTATTTTTACGAGTCTTACATTGGAGTGATTATCGATTGAGGTACTTGCCAACACTTGTTAAGGCCAATAATTGGGCTCTTTAGGGACTGTGAAATAATTATCAGGAGGGGGGCTGAAACACTAGAGTTATCTTGACAGTACCCCCCTCCCACCTCCAAATACAAAAAAAATTAGTTCTACCCCCCTCTGTTATGTTAAAAATAACGTCGCACCTCCACTCCCACCACCCACCCACACACACACACACACACACACACACACGCTTACTTGTTGGATGTCATTGTCTGGAACAAATAGTACCTCATATGAATGTTCAACAAAGCCATCCGTTTCGGAGTCATCTGAATCCAAATCAGAGTTGTTTTTGGAAGTACCTGTATGAGAATCAGAGTCGTATTCGGAATCACTGGATAGGAGTTCTGTGTTACTGTCAAACTCGAAACTGATATCACAGCTTCAATAATGACATACATAATGACAAACGTTATTATGTAACATCTAGTATCGAGAAGCATGTTGATCGCTTGATTGAAGATTTAGACAAAGCATTTGGTAAGTACCAGGGTGCTTACCACATTGGCTCAAAATACAAAATATAAAATTGGCTAAAAATATAACTTTTGAAGCCAGAAAGAGAAAGGAGCAGAGAAAAAAATCAAAGAACAGGAGATTGAACGCTTCAAATAACAGACGTAAAAGAGCTTGCATTATATTTAGATCCTTGGGAGGAGAGCCTGTTGAACTTTGTTATGAGCCAGATACATATGGAATTCAGCAAATTGATTCAGTCGATGAAGGAACACTACTTTTATTCAAATCAATAACCGACAAAGCTTGTCTACGAGATCTGTTTGATTCCCATTGTTTTATGGGGGAAGCTGAAAATCAAGTTCATGATTTTTGCTTTACAAAGGATCAGCTCAATTAATTAGAAGACGGGATTAAAACTGCTCAGTTGTAAATTTGCTTTTCATTTTGATGGAATATTTTCAATATTCGTTTAACAGTTGTTCGTATCGATATTTATTACAGTCTATCATGATGCCTGTATTGAGAATCTTTTATTGCGCTTAATTTTATTTACATTTCGAATCAAACTTAAATCCCTTCTCCGTCAAATTGAGTCATGTTACTTTAAGCCCCCCCCCCCTACCTAGACAGAAAGACAGACAGACAGACCACCCTAGGCAGACAGACAGACAGATAGGTATCTTTGTATCTTGGCAGTAATTTTATGTAATGCCCCCCTCCAGTTTTTCAGCCCCCCCCCCCCCACCCCTCCTGATAATTATTGCACAGTCCCTTAATCCTTAGGATTCTAACTATCTGGTGAAGAAAGTTGGCAAGTTAGCCAATTTGTGAATTTCTATTTCTGATTATTTTTTGTTTCTTTTTCATAATTTCGCTTTTACAAGCTCATCGCACAGGCCGAAAAATGGGCTCTTCAAAGGTCTGGAGTCCAGATCATCCTTTGCACATGCGTAGCATCGGGAAAACCAAGGCTAACCACATCCTGTGACAATATTCAGCAATGTATTGTGGATGAATGTGGCATGTGCATGGAAGTTGAATCCCTCGTGCCAATCACGTGCTCAAAAGCGCGACAAGTGGTTTTGATTGGTGACCATAAGCAGTTGCAGCCGATAATAAAGGACAACTTGGCAATGAAACTCGGCTTGAGTGTGTCTATGTTTGAGAGGCTTTCTGAGCAAGCTAAGATGCTGGAGCTTCAGTACAGAATGGTAAGAGAATACCGAACTGTACAAGATTGTCTCTTATAGAGTACACTGTAAATCAGAAAGATCTGTTTTAGCCCTAAAAATGAGGCCGTTTCGGTGAGTAAAATACAGTCCTATTTTTGAGTCTAATTTGGCTCCCTTAAATCAGGGCCGATACACTCCAATTAGCTAGCGCTGATTTGGTCCGTGGGCTGGAATACCCTTTTAATGTAGCTTTTTTGGCCCGGATTACGCTCAAATGGCTCCAGGAAAGGCTGTATCAGATTTTGGTCAGCAGGGCTGAATCGACACTTTGGGGCTGAAACCCAACTTTTCAATTTACCGTGTAGCCTCTTCCAGGCGTTGAGTTAGTTGAGGCTCAGTGCTGCGCCCTGACTAACTAAACGCCTGGAAGAGGCTACGTATAGAGAGACAAAATATATATTATTTAAAAGCATGAAGCAATACGAGATCATAATGCACTTTCAATTTATAGTTTAGGATCCATAACATAACAATGATCTTTCTGTTTTCTTAGCAAAAGGAAATCTGCAGATTTCCCTCAAAGTACTTTTATAAAGGAAAACTAAAAACAGATCGTTCGGTCCCGACATTGGATTCCCATTTACAGTCCTTTTGGCCAGCTTGGGAATCAGGAAAGAATTTTCCGATAGCATTTTGCCATGTTGAGGGAGAAGAGGAGAGCAGTGCCATCAAGACGGAACACAGTAATGAACAGTCAAAAGCAAATGAGAAGGAAGTCAGAAAAGTGGTAAGCTTGATGCTGTCAACTCATGACTATAGTTGTGCAGTGCTTATTGGCAAGAGATTATCAATTTTTTCCTTGATAATTTCTTGTTGTCGGTTATTTGACAAATATAATCGAAATATCTAAAGGTACGCCGCTGGTAACCCAAGATCAATACATGAGGCCAATGAATTTGCAGTTGGGAAGTGGTGGTTTAAAAAGAAAACCGTCTAAGAAGTACGAACCATCAGGAGGTCTTCATTTAGATTCTAAGCTGAGCAAACTGGCATCACATGGATAAAAATTAAAACTGAATGAGATTAACCAATCATATTGGGTCTTAAAACAGCCAAACTTTTGCGGTATATTAAAGCAGTAGACCACTCTTTCTTATGGGTTCAACGGCGCAATAAACTCACGCGGGATGTTGGGCGAACCCCTGAAGCTTGTAAATTACGGGCCGTTAGGCGAATCATTTACAAGCTTTTCAAGTGTTGTCCCACTGAACATGACCATCTTATATATGCGATGGCTTTTGCATCTGTCGAACCTTCTCTTTAAATATCATGAATTTTATCTTGCTAGAAAGTGCAAAACTCAACAAACTTGCAAACAAACTGTAGAGCAGCTTTCCAGACTTCAAGAAACTCACTTATCACATGATCATGAAATTCATCATAACGTGATCATTTTCTTTAAATACGCGAATGAAACCAACGGTGCATGCAACAGCCTGATAAACTATTTTAAAAATAGAGTGTTTCTGTCGAGGAACTAT
>CM042751.1:21188704-21190563 GCA_022496165.2 Catalaphyllia jardinei | reverse complement strand
AATTTAAACCAATAAGAATCGGAGAAAATTTAGTGGTGAACTATAATGACAGATAGTGCCCACGCGAGATCGTACCACGTGATCAGTTTTGACCAATGACAACAAAGGAAAATTTAGTGGTGAACTATAAACACTGTTAGAAAACAGTCCTAAGAAAGCACGCGCGCTGATTGGTTAAAAATCCTGTTTGTATAACTCGATGTAGACACAGAACTAGCGCGCGCTGTTGACGTAGTGATGGCGCGTGCAAAGAGAATTTACATTTTGATAATCAAAGTTAACAAGCTGTTTTCCTTTTTCTCATCGTGGTGTTTTCTAAAAGGAATAGAAAACATGTACTCCGTGTTTTTATCGAGTTATACCAACACTCGTGAAAGTTTGGGAGAACTCGAAAAAGCTGTGGAAACACTCGCCTGCGGCTCGTGTTCCCACAGCATTTCTCGTTCTCCCAAACTTCCACTCGTGTTTGTATAACTCGATACAAACACGGTACATGTTTTCTATTTCTCAAATAGTAATTACTAATCCTGACTTATTCTTTGTCAGGTGCATGTGGCAAGATCCTTAGTCTACAAACACAACGTAAATGCATCAAACGTCGTGATCTTGTCACCTTACAGAGAACAGCGAAGCAAGATCAGTGAATCTTTAAAAAAATGGTACAGGTGTAAAGATATTCCCGTCACAACCATCGTAAAAAGCCAGGGTAAAATTCACTTGTTTGTGGTTTCTTTGTAGTTAGTTATAATACCTACTCGTAATTGCAATATCACAGATATCCTAATTAATGCCTCCACTTGACTGAGACGAGAAAATTAAAGTAGACAGCATGTCACATATACAATATATGCCACGGTTGCCACACCGTATCGAGTATTTCTTCGTTTCACGTTTTTGTTGTTTTTGTTGGTACTATTATTGCTGCTGCTATTGTAATTGCTTTTTGTTTTTGTTGTTATTTTTGTTGAAGATGATGTTGTTGTTGTTGTTGCTGTCGCAGTTATTGTTGTTGTGGTTTATGCAACTTTATCTCCTTTTGACATGATAGCGGTCTCGTTGGCGCCAGTGAAATTTGTTTATCCAAATACAGCGATATGTGTAATTCTCACACCTTTCGAAAATTCATTCTCAGGCAGTGAATGGGATTACGTCATCTTATCTTTGGTGCGCTCCCTGAGTAAGGACGAAATCGACCCTCAACCTTCTCTTCACTGGCTCCGGAAGCATTTGGGTTTTGTAACAGATGAACATCAAATCAATGTGGGGCTTACTCGAGCTCGAAAAGGACTCTGTATAATCGGTATGTATGATCATATGGTGCTTTGTTATTGGCAAATTTTTCTTTTTGATTTCCTTTCCTTCGTTTCCTCCTTTTTCGTGAGCCAGAGTTGAAGATAGCGTGAAAATATTTGGGACACTTCACGCTATATTCGTCTATTTCACTTTGGGGCCTTTAAATTAGGAAAAGATTGCATTAATTCGTTCAAAACTTTATCTAAATCCTCTTCATAGACACTTCGAAAACGCCAAGGATCAGCCTTCATTTTGCCGAGATGAGTACACTGCTACGCTACTCACTATCTATCACATAATAGATAGTGAGTAACGTAGTTAATCAGATAACGGCATTCGTGATAGAACGCTAGTAGATTTATACTAATGGTCGTTATAGTCCGTCATTAAATCTTCTCCGATTCTTATTGGTTTAAACTGATCACATGATGCAGAGAGCCACTATCAGCCCACAGTGCCAGTCCGAGGAAAATATCCGGATGGATAGTAGTCTTTCGTGAAATTTTTCTGTAAACAAGAGGGCTTATAGAAAATAAACAATTGAAATTGTACTAAGTGGGTTTTTG
>CM042751.1:21161204-21186204 GCA_022496165.2 Catalaphyllia jardinei | reverse complement strand
ACTTCTGTGACTAACCTTTACTCTTCCATAAAACGGGCGCCAAAACATACATAGTTTAAAAGTAATGGTGAATTAGGCATAGGCACTTGAAAACCGTGTTCGGCTACCTTAATGATGAGGATGACTGCACAATAGACTTGCTCCCACCCTGACGGGGGTTTACATACTCCTAGTGACTAGGAACCTCTGGCTGCAGGGACCATTTGTTCCGACGCAGACGTTTTTTATATGTATATCTCTTGTCATGAGAGAAGATGTTAAAGATTTAAACGCGAATTTGATATGGAGTTTTTATTGAATTTATTCTTTCTTGGCAACGCTACGTACATTTCCATTAAACGTGCTCTCTTTATCCCCTCAGGTAACAAGAACCTGCTGAAGGTCCATCCCATGTGGCGGGAGTTGATAGAGTTCTATGAAAAAAACAATTGTCTGGTAAATGAATCTGAATGGCCCAGACATTGAAGCTGGAATTGCCAGACCACCATAGGCATGATCGAAAGACATTCCAGTAAATTAGTCAAGATGGTTCTACTTTAGAAAGGCATTTTCCGATATCGGAGTTGATTTTTTTTTCTGTTATAATGATTACACCGAAACCAAAGTCAACACAGCTGTGCAAATTCAACCAATAGAAATATCGCAATGAATCGACAAAACCGGGCAAGACGTTTTCTCACAGATTGTTTGGGCTTCACCTACGGAGCTTGCAGACTTTGTCGCCTAGCAAGTGCTGGAATAGCTGTCATCATTGTATTTTTGATCACCTATCATGGCTAATTGCCTTGATCTAGAATCTGCTGAAATTGAGAGGTTTGGTTCAAAGTTATCCTTGGCTTAAATGAGGCTTTTGGGTTTTATTTTTTTTGCGTTTTGGGTGCTTCGAAAAGGAAAGGTTCTTTTTTACACAAACCAGGCATTGAAGCATTCTGTAAATAGCTTTTATTTTGAGTGTTCTTAATTAAACAAGTTAAAAAAACAAGCCTTTTCAATAGGAATGGCCCAGCAGTTTTTCCATAGCATAAAAATTTACATTTTAACAATTCGTTTTAATTTTTCTGCTTTTCAATTTTCTACAAAACATTCCGTTTTACTAAGATGGTTTGAAAGCATTTACAACTTGTATAGAGTAGTACATATGGAGAAGACTATTTGTACTTAAGTTGTCAACAATATTTTTATTCATGTGAAATGATTCTCACAACTCCAACACAAGTGAAATTAAATGTGTGACATATCTAATCTGTTAATTTTGAAAATTACATGTCACAAGCAAACGAATATTAAACAAGAATAACATGGCTTACCTCTCATGCTACACGAGCCATAATACCATGCTCTACACAAATGTGGTGAGCGCATTCGTAATTTTTTCGGATCTTTTCCTTTTCGTGTCATATTATTTTCTACATGTTAAGTGAGTTTTTGATAAGGCAATAATCCCTCTCTTTCAAGTGGAATATGAGATTATTATACTGCAACTCCGCGCTATGCACCTCATTAGCAACGTTTGCGAGTTTATCTAATGTTTCGAGAAACAATTAGAAATATTGCTTGATATTTAGATTCTCTAGAACAGTGAAGGAAAGAAAATTGACCATTGTGCGACCTTAAAACCTCAAAAATTTTCAATGAGCCGATGAGCTCGAGTGCAGAAATAACAAGTTTCAAATAACAACTCAGTTCAGAGCGATTTTGGCAAAGCATGAACTGTTAGTAAATAGTACGTTGAGACATGATTGAAAATAGCTATTTTAAGGGAATTTAGTTAGAATTCTACGAAAACAATGAGTAACAATGTTAAAAAATGTCAACATGTCGATTCAACAACAATGATAATCATGATAAAATGCAATCATGTGACACAGTGAAGGTTGATATGGGAAATAAAATCCGGACGAGCCAGTGAAATACACCATTTTGCTAATGATCAGTTCCTGGTGGATTGTGGGTAGATCCAGTCCTTTGTGGGGGCAAACGAGCAAAATTACAATTTCAAATTATGTCCTAGACTGGCCGTTTGCCCCCACAAAGGACTGGATCTACCCACAATTCAAAAGGAACTGATCATTAGCAAAATGGTGTATTAGGAATTAATATTTTTACGCTCGTTCTGTCAAAATTCTTATAATCGTTCAATTTTGACAAATTCCAAGTGAAATTATTTCCTTATTTCCTGAGTATACCATTTGATTAACATCATGGATGACAAATTACGCTTACAATCGTGGGTTTTTGACTTGTTTATTTTGTCGAGAAATTTCGCACCAAATGTTACCATGGCACTGCTGTAATTTCACGTTAACGCTGAAATTTCGCGCCAAAATTAAGGAGTAATTTGTTAAACATGATATTACAATAGGAATATACTATGAGCGCGCTCGTCGCATCTGTTGAGTCATGAAGAAAATACAATCACGATATATCTAGTGCAGGTATTTTTATCAGACGGATCAAGGTTGGGTATTGTGTAACTTTAAAAGAATGGTAGGAGTGACCCACTTTAATACTACCAATGGAGCTGCGAGGAGGAGGCCATCACTGAATCAAACACATCGACACAACATCCTTTTTTATCCTTCTTCTTACAAATTGAATGGATCGTGACCACGATCTTGTGTACACTAAATGGAGGGCAGAACATGTTGAGGCGCGCAGGTTACCGTGGATGAGAATGACTCTGTGAACCATTTTAAAATTGCTTTTTTTATGCTTTTCTTCCTTCGAAAGCATGCACAAAATACGTGCAGGGTGTACGTGATGAAAACAGCACTCACGTGAAAAGTTCCTGTAATCCTCGTTCGCGCGTTATGTTTCCACACTGCGACAAAGTAAACTGAATCTCGAGCCCACTACCCACCTCCATTTCCAATACTGCGGACTTAAGCTAAGTCCATTTTTTAGCACGCGAAGAATGTTCACTTTCCATGGGCAGTCGAGCGACAAAGAATCAGCCAATCAAATCATGCCTCTCCAGAACCACCATTTCCTCGTGCCAAGTCCCGCCACTCAAGGAGAAGAGCAGCTCTGGGGAATGGGTTCTGATCGAAGGAAATGTGACTTAATGTGACCTTCGGGCCCACACAGATACTAGCCTTTAAATCCGTAGAATCCCTCTACAATTCCCAACCCTTATGCGCTACTCATCCAAGTCGTTTCTGCAAAGAAATTCAAGGTAGAATGGACACCAATGATGTCTCAAACTCGTAAATGTTGCTTTGTATCACTGGCAAACAGGGTAAAAGTTGAATGAGCCCTCTAGCTAATTTAAATATACTGCTCTAGAGACAAATGTGTTGTTCTGTACGGCGAAATAACACGACGATATATTTTTCTTATTCTTCTAAACAGCGGTCCTTTCGATATTACTCAGCGATAAAGACTCCTTTGTCCTTGTCGTTAAATGTAAATATCAGCCCACGGTGTCGTGTTAACGTCACGCTGCGAAGTGGCAGTAAAATTTCCATAGTCTCCTGAATTTGGAGCGTACAACGGTAGAGAACAAAATTATATAACACATATGCAGCCTATAGTACCTGTCATCGTAGCATACTATTGTTAGGTAAATGATATGTTGAGACAAGTTAACCAATTAGGTCAAGGAGCACTGTGTTTCCCAGAAAAGATGCCGGAAACTACAATCTTTCTCGGAAAGAAAAAACAAGGTATTTTGAATGTGGTGTTTGTCGAGGCTCATATTTATAATTCCTCCATTGAACACAAACAAAAGCTATACTGTACACGTATAAGTCGCATCTGAAGAATCAGGGAACTGAAGACATCAGTTCGAGGTATGTAAACCTCGTACAATTCATGTTATATTCGAATTTAAATTATTATGACTGCGTTTCGTCCGCCAGGTTCATGTGTGTAATTATGTCGCAATAATGACTGAGAAATTATATAATGCTTGAAGGAGGAAATTCGTAAGCACTTCTAACGGCGAGCGGTAAATTGCTGATCGGCATTCACTCACCTTGGCCTGTCTCTCATAATGAACATATCTGTTCAGAGAAACTAATTCCTACTGTTTTGCGGTACAGTAAACATTTTTATAGGGAATAATTATGTCAATTGAAAATGTCGAATAACTGCGCGGGTTGAAATTCCGTAATAGCTACAAAGTCAAAAGGAGTTGACGCTACTGCGGTGCAGACTTCACCGTATGTATCAGATTATAAATATGAATAGTCTGACACTTTGTCAATGTTATATCCTTTAGAACGACCTATCGACAATAGGACAATTGCCATATAAAAGACTGATGTTTAGAACAGCAGAGGCGCACTGACATTTAGGTTAGAATTCAATTCCAGCTTTATACTGTATACAGTATGGCAGTAAACAGAAATCGAATTTATTTAGATTAAAATCCTTGCATCCCGTCTGACACCAGCCATAGAATATCGAATGGACGTAGCTGCATGCGCATGCGTTACGGTTTGTGAACTGGTGGTGTGGATACGCTTAAAAAACCGAGACGTCAGCCTTAAGGCTCGTAGCCAACCTCAACAAGAGATTATTAATTTGTCTAGTGTTGCACTGTGTGTCACAATCGAATGAGCACTGGCAGGCAGATAACATGCCTGTGGAATCGGTGTCGCAATGTGACAGCGATTTAACGTTGCGTTAATCAGAATTGTGTCAAGTTTAAGGACTTACAAAAGCCATAAACTTAAAAGCGTAGCTATCAGAAGCTAGCTTTAAAATGGAAAACCTAAGTCTGCAAGACAGATCAAAGGGAGTTTTGGCTTCTCAAGAAGCTGCCACTTCTATTCCAACCTGCATTCCAATATGTACGAGGTACATAATCATCAGTGAATTCCCCTGACGCGAAAACGGTCTTATTTTGTATATTGTATAGGCATATACTACAGGCACGGACAGCAAGGGTGCATAACTGCCCGAGTCTCTTCAACATTTTGAATAGAGCGACATGGATTATGATCTCAATTCGGTTATCTGTAGACTGTCTAGGTAACTAAGGAAAACGGCAACGTACTCAGCGATTGACCGGCGATCAAGAGTTAAGGCTGTTGAGGACGCAGTTCATCTCTTTCATTGCCATGAAAAGCAATTTACTCTTTCACTGACCTTTTGCCGCTGCTAGCACTGATAAACACATCCGCTTCGAACAATGATTCTACAATGTTGATTATTACAAGCCTGTGACTCTACGCGGGTAGATTGTGTCATGCGGTATTGTGCAAGAGCAATGTATTCTGAAACGAGTTATGAGTTATCTGCCAATTATCGAAGAAATTCGCCTAACTCTGAGAAAAACAACGAACGGTATTTTGGCAGAAGTAAAGAAAATCTGCAGGAACCACAGTGAAGGTGAAGAAATTTCGAAATTGTGAATGCGTCTACGGCACTTAAATTCAGCACGTTGAATAGGATGGAAAATATTACTCAATATAGTGCTTTCTTAATCTTGGGATCTACCAGCTTTGAATCAACACCGTGGATAGGTACATCCTAGGTATAAGATAGTAAATTGTTATTGCACGGAGTTTATTAGACAAGCCGGAGGGACTGCCCGGAGCATTTTTTTGTATGACTTCATGGTATGCAACACTCGTACAATTGATTCTTTATCCAGTGTTACTCGACGATTTTCTGACAGCCAATAACTACATATGTAGAGAATTATCTTCTTAATACTACCGACTCATTTTTTATAAAAATTTCAATTGACATTTTGTATTTATGCATTCAGATCTGGGTTTCAACTGAATATGATTGATTGCTTCATTATTGAAGATATTAATCACACTCATAACAAATGTTTAATGCACATATTATTTTAAAACGCTTAAAACTGATTAAACTGCGAAAAAAGGCATAAACAGTTGAGGCACCTTTTAAACGCTTAACTTTCAGTTCCAGCCTTCAAATGGCACAAGGTGGTTTTTCTTCAGGAATGGATGAGGACGAAAGGTTAGCAAAATGCACTCATCTAACATGTTTTCAATACTGTTTATGTTATTTCTTTTATTCTAAACGCACTACTCTGAATTGCAGTGAAGATACGGAGGATTTTGTGCCGTTTCCCTTTATGGTAAGTTACAAACCATCCAATATAAAGCTAAACTATTTAGAATTACATTTGTTGAGAGAAAAAGGAGAAGGTAAAACTGAAAACGTGCTAATCGACAAAGCCGAAACGAGTTTGATAATTTGTTTCTTTTTACCAAGACCTCACGTCTACTACCGTGCTGAGATGTTTGAATCCTTTACAAAATGCACTCGGGTATTGATAATGGAATTAATTAGGCAGCCTGAATTTATGGCAAACACGATCGAGTTGTTTGGGTATGCATACGTACATTGCTTATTTATGTCCATGTATTGCATGCTTGCAGCTTTCAAGTCAGACTTGTTTCGACCTGATCACTCTCATCTAGCTTGCCCCTAATTCCTTCACTGTTAGCATGATTATTTTTATATATATATCATACTTGCAGGACCCATTTGTGTTGGGATTAAAGAAGGAGGGTGATGAACAATTCCAAAGCCAGCAATATGAAAAGGCAGCATCGATTTATACTATGGCGATGAATTTCCCAATTTTCCCTTTCATGGATACTTCTGTTATCGCCGAAAAGCTCTTTCGCAAGAGAGCCACTTGTTTCTTTAAAATGGTAAGTTAATGTTCTTATTCTACAGAGGTTTGCAAAAATCACTCGAAACGAATTGCCTTTTCAGTTGTGCATAATTCTATAGCTCAAAAAGCTTTTAAAAACACTTATATAACGCTATCTGACTACAGGTACTTAAACACATTGTATTTCCCACAGGGTAAATATCTTCGGGCCATTGAAGACTGTGAAAGAGGTACATGTAGAAATTTTAACGAGAAGTTTCTAAGAACATTCTATGTCATTTTTGTTTTTTATAGTTTATTATCATTACATTATAATGCTTTTTCTGTTTCCTGTTTCTCTTTATTCTTACCCTGGACATCTTCACAATTACTTTTGGATGCTAAACGGAATCCCTCCATCAAAATACGTACGCCTATCTTAGGTGCCACCGAGAATGCATAAGGTCTTAAAATTAACCTAGAAGCAACCAGGTAGCAAAATAATGTCAAAAGGCAAGCAGAGATTTACTTTTTAGTATTTTACTATGACTGACTGGCTGACTCACTGCCTCACTGACAAATTGACTGACTGACTGACTGACTGACTGACTGACCAGACTTTTTGACTGACTGACTGACTGACTGACTGACTGACTGACTGACTGACTGACTGACTGACTGACTGACTGACTGACCAGACTGACCAGACTTTTTGACTGGTCGACTACGTTTTATATCTCTTCAACTTAGTCAGAGTGGAGAGCCTTAAGTACCCAAGTAGTTCGCTGAAATGTTACCAAATTGCCTATCAGTATTTGCCATTTTTATGCGTTACTTTCTACAACTAATACCTCGTTTAAGATTGTTTAATGGAAGCCGCATTCCACTGATTTATCCTTACTCATGGTCAACTGTAAGTTTCCCCCTCAAGACGTCAGTTCAAATACTTGGGGAGTTAGAAAGCTTTATTACAAAATGCTTTAAACGATTCTAATGTGAGAATTTTATTTCCTGTCAGGCATTGAACTTGCAGATATAATGGGCAATAACAACTTGTTAGCAAAATCTATTTTTATCAAGATGAAAGCAATAGTGTGTCTTGAAGATTATGTTCCAGCCTTTAAGTTAGCAGTGTGGTGCAAGCATTTGAGGCCTAATGTGAGTAGAACTGACAACTGATAATGTAAAAACGTCTCAGTAGCCAATCGGGTGACTGTGTATAAACAAAAGCGCTTGTGATCATAGCAAACATTGGACTAAAATAACGCAAGCAGACTAGTTCAGTTACAATTCTTTTAGATACAATTACAATTCTTTTTGCCCGTTTACGTAAACAATACCCTCCATTTGGCGGGGAAATGTGCTCAGATATTTGTCCGCAGAACAGCAGAGCATCTTTCTGCGCCAAATGCTGGCTATTGTGTTTCTTGACCTTGAAATATTTTTCGAAACACGAAATCCTATAGTCTCCTCCGCAGCCGTTTTTTTTGTGTGGGGGAAGCGTTGCGTGACATCCAAAAAAAATGGCTGCAGAGGAGACTAGAAATCCTCGGATATTCCCCAATTTTAAATGAGGAATAATTGGTCACATGACGTGTTTAGACCAATCACGCTCCCGCCTCCCGCCTCCCGCCTTTTCGCCTTTTCGCCTTTTTGACTTTTTGACTTTTTTGACTTTTTGTCCTTTTTACTTTTAAACCTTCCGTGATCAGTTTAGTCGGCGTCACAGCTGAAGACTTACAATTCTCTTGTAAAGTTAATGACAATATCTTTCCATCTTTTCCCCAGTGTGAGATCACCAAGGCATCCACAAATGATCTAAAGGAGAAACTGAGAGAAGCATTTACGAAGGCAAGTGGATTAATTGCTGCCCTAGGCAGAGAACATGTAGTGCAGGGAGCTGTGCTGGGACTGTCTTCCCTAAAACATGCGCTCAAGCATCACCATATTTTATTAATTGTCTCAGTTACTGCGCTGGACTCCAGATCGAGCAGCCCAGGTTCTTAAGCAAGACACTTAAAGCCCCGGAAAAAAGATCGCAAGAAAATAACGCAACGTATCGCAACTTTTTTGGGAGCAACATTTTGCGTGCGTTTGACCAAATTGTTGTGAGGTGTACATACATACATAAACTTTATTTATCCTCGGATTTTAGTGTAGCTTACATAGCTAGTATCTCCGATCCTAATTTACTGATTTAAAAGTTACAACATTATAATATAATATTAATTAATGTGGTATTAACTAAAACTGTACACTAACAATTTGCGCTTAAATTCACTATAATCTACAGTCTTTCTAAAGTGGTCAGGTAAAGAGTTCCAGTACTTAACAGATGAATAGCTAAAGGAATTGAGACCATATGTGGTTGTAGACGGCTTAGGAAGTGATAAAATATTAGTACCCCGTAGGGAGTAGGCAGTAGATCTTAACTTGATCAGTTGTTTCAAATAGCACGGATATTTACCAAAATGGAGACATTTGAATATACAAATCATCATATTTTTTATCCTCCTGTTGGCTAAACCACACACACCAGCCTTGTCTAGAAGAGTATCATAGTTCGAGTCCCAGTCCTTGAAAACAAATCTTAAAATACGTCTATTTAAGGTGTCCAGTTTGACAGAGTCTTCTGAATTACAAAAGTGCCAAATCATTGAACAGTAGTGAAAATGTGGTAAGATAAACGCTTTATAAAGGCGAAGCATAATTTCACATGAAATAAGTTTGCCAAATCTTTTGAAGACGCTGAACTGATTATTTATTTTTTTGCATACAGAGGATATGTGATCCTTGAAATTAAGTTCATTGTCAAGAGTTATACCAAAAAGTTGCAGGCATCTTGTGGTTGAAAAGGAGAAAGGGTAATCGGTTTTGCCAAGAACCATCCCCTGATGTTTAGCAGGGTTTGCTTTCATCCCATTGTCTTCGAACCATTTATTTGCTATTTGTACATCATGATTGATCCGCCGTTCCAAGGCTACTGGGTCTACATCAGATGAGTGCAGTTGGCAGTCATCGGCATAAGTGTTTAATTTTACAGCCTTAATGTGAAAGATGAGGTCGTTAAGGAACATGTTGAAAAACATGGGCCCCAGGACGCTGCCTTGAGGCACGCCCCGCTTCGCACTCATCCAATCCGAATAAGTATCACCAATTTTCACTCGCTGCATTCTGTCCGTCAAGTAGTCGCCGATAAGGGCGCAGCTGGATTCGTGCAAGCCATACGCTTTCAGTTTCGCTAATAGCAATGCATGAGGTATGGTGTCGAAAGCCTTTGACAAATCCATTGATATAACCGCCACGATTTCTTTATTGTCTAGACTGCGCTTCCAGTCCTCAGTCAGTCTAAGTAAAGATGTCTCGCAGCTATGGTGCCTCCTGTAGGCAGATATGTAATCAGACAATATGTTCTGGTAAAAGTCGCCCATTTGAGCTGAAAGTAGCCTCTCAAAAACGTTATTGAGCGCAGGTAATACAGTCACTGGTCGATAATTGCTTTTGTTTAGTTCGTCGTCCTTTTTAAATAAAGGAGTAACTTGACCCAATTTCAAACGCGACGGATACTGTCCTGTCCTAATCGAGTGGTGTTGAGTGTTGTTGGCTCTAATTTGAAAACAGTCAAATTTTTCATCTGGATGTTGCATGATGTTTTAGTCGTTTGAGCAGACCGGTGGCCCGGTGCGACAGTGTTGCGCCCAGGCATGCGCACTAGTTCAATTTTCAATACTCATCGTGTCGCAACATGTCGCAACAGGTAGGCCAAATGAAGCAGCATGTTGCACCCAACAATACTGGGATATGTTGCGTTCAAATGTTGCGTCCGCTCAAATTTTCTTGGAAAATGGATTGCCTTCCTTTTTTCTATTCAAGTCAAGCAACATGTGCAGTGAACGTAAATGATCTTTATTTCGACAGAAACGCTTTCTTTAGGTTTTGAGAAATTTATTTTTGAAAACCACAAAAGCAGCATCTCTTTCCACACATCTAAAATCTATTTGCTTGTCTTAAAGTATCATTGTAGGTGGATTGACAATGTTTGGAAATCGCACTCTTAACCCCATCAATCTAAACATTTTCTGAAAGCTTAATAGTTATAGAATACAATCTTTTTGAAATTTTCAAAAAAGTTATTGTCGCAGTGATATGAAAGGAAAAACCCAGAGACACTGCTTCGCTTAAACTGTTTCGCTTCCGCGCGTGAATTATCGGAGCGGCGCGATTAACATCGGAAATATTTTCTCACACATCACCCTCAAAAAGAGTGTCGGCGATTTTCCAGATGTGGTTTAGTTTGGTTTCTCCACCCTCCTAAAGTTTGATATTCTGAACGCGGGTGGTTCCTTCCACTAAAGGGGCCATAACTCTGAAACGAAAGCAAAGTTAAACAAAGCCCGATACTATTTTTCCAAGGAGGTAACCTGGAACATACCTGCCGATTTTCAGGTAATTCCGTTGGAAGACGCGCGTAAACGAACTAAAAATGTTCATCCTTATATGGAGTTTTATTTTAAAGAGAAAAAGACGAAAAACCTTTTACGAGATTGGGATGATCAGGTGTTAAAAATCCCCTCCGCATTAGCCTGCAGTGCAGGCGTCTTGTTGGGGCGATCGAGTTAGCGTTACAATCTTTAGACCGCCATGTTAGACGGTTGGGGATGGGGAAGGGGAAAAATGAGAAGACGCCTACCCGAAAAGCCAGTTAAACCGCGAAACACCCCCTGATTAGTTGCGCTTCACTGCATTTCTGGAAATCAGTGGGTAACCAATCAAAAAGAGTTTTTCACGACACCGGAAGTCTCGTTTCCCGACAAAAACGACACAAGCACGTAGGGCTATCGAGTTGTTACGGAAAGCAGTTTTCTTCCCCTTCTTCGAAGATCTGAATCCAGATAATTATGAGAGTACAATAGTACAACAGTGAGGCTTAAGTCAAGAAAGAAATGGCTTGGATAAAACCTCTCCTGCAGAAGCAAATATTTAACAATTATCTTGCGAAATCGCGCGGAATATCGTTTGATACTTAGCCGACGAGGCCGTAGACCGAGTCGGCTAAGTATCAAACGATATTCCGCGAGATTGAGCTGGATAATTGTTTTATTATTCAACAAATTGATAACAAAACAGCGTAACACTTTTAAATCTCTCTGTTGACATTTTCTCACTTCACTTTTTCTTCCCACGTACGAAGCTACGTATATCACCGGATATCTGTTACCTACGGATGACAGATATTGAGAGTATCATGACCATATTTGGATAGTGTTACAATTTGTTGAATAATAAGAGTTGATATTTGCCGGAGTCTATATCCTCCAAACGACAACCCGTAAGTACAGCTTCAGTCAACTGATTGTAGATAGTAATTTGAAGCGGACCCACGACAAACGCGCTTGAAGGTTTCCCCGTCATTATTTGCTTGATGAGTACCGAACATCTGAAATATGGCTTGAAATATTAAGTTTTCCCAAAGCCAGTGGATAGCACTGCCAACAGATCTTTTCCGGATACCAGAGTAGAAATTGCGTCTTTTTGCTCCGTTCGTAATGCGCGATACATTCCAAGTTCACATAGAGATTCACATAGAGATTCGTCGAGAGCGGAATCGAAACTAACAACACCACTTTCGACAGAGTTCGCCATGTCCTGCACTAACAAAACGAAGGAATTTGATTGGTGATTGACAGACAATTGACAAGTAGGGTCGAGCCGTACCAATCAGAAACTCCGTTTGTGGGCGAACGGAGTTTCCTAAAAGAACAATGATCTCGAGCAGGCGAGATTTTCTTCGCCCCACCCTCTCCCCTATACTTTCTCTTGCCTATCACTCACCCCCTTGGTAGAACTTTCTTTCTCTCTCCAGTCTTCCACTGCATGAAAAATTCAAGAGGGCGACTGAACTTTTTACGATGTGAGCGCTCGCTCGAAGAAATTTCGCCTGCTCTGCAGGCTACTTCCGTACTGACAGATACGGCATGGGTCACTTTACCACAACAATGGGTCATGACAACTTCAAAATAAACAGACGTCTACGTTGCAGTGAAATCAACCGAGAAGCGAGAAACTACTGAGAGCGTTAAACAGGTTTGTATTTAAACTGTCGTGATTATTTCTTTTACGGTTAGAAGATTTCTTCTGCGGCATTGGTATTATGTATGTTGTTCGAGTTTAAACTTCTTCGTTCTTCAGACATTTTTTGAAACCATGCTTCGTAAAGCCAAAAAGAGGAAATCTCGAGGTCTATATCGTCTACATCTACATCTGTGCTTGACTCTCTCGCTGTGAACTTTAGGAATCGCGTCCGTTCTCCAGCAATTTCGTGCGACTAGCACTTGTTGTTTTTTGACCTTCAGCTTTATTGGCGGGACTAGTGTCCTCGAGTTCCTTCAACCATTCCTCTTAGTTTAAACGTTTTCAAACAATGCGACCCACGGTCGCTCAGATCAGGAGCCAAAGATCTTGTTCGACGCTGAACCTGCTGGTTCTACCAGATTTTCTCCTCTTCGGAGACCGTGGAAAATCGGCAAGAAGTTTTCTTGCAGGTTTTCGTCCTGATATAAAAGCAAGTTGACAAGAACGAAAGCTAACTTGCGATGAAACAACCAGATCGAGAACAGTTCGCGTGCGCAAATAAAATATCACACCGCGATTCGCATTACATGTGACAGGTGGCGGTGAATTTTAATTAGAGGTGTCAACGCGCCGTAATTCGCGTAAGAGGTTTAATGAGATTCAAATAATAGTTTTTCTCTTTATCGTAAAAAGTGAAAAAAGCATCTTTTTCTCCATTCTTTTTGTAAATTATTTTTCTCAGTCTTAAATCAACAGAGCTTATGGAATAAGATAGGCTTTAATCCAAACTGATATTCGAAATGGACTTTTCTACCGATCCCCTAATTTTCCGATTCTTTTATTCAGGCAAAAAATATGCCTCGATTTGCCACGTCGATCGAGTAAATATGCGAAGAAAATAACACAAACAGTAGCGATAAACATTGAATTCCAGCGCATTTTTATATAGAACTTGACGTTTCGTATGCTATTTCAAAAGTGGCCGAAAAATAATCTGCAGCAGTACGTGTCTAGACATAATGAGGAGTAATAGCTAAAACAGCAAAAAAGAAATTGTAACGGTCACTTTTCAAAAATGTATGTTGACTTGTTCAAGTTCTATATAAAAATAGGTCTGCAATGCGTACATGTGTGGCTTACGATTCGCCTTGCTTGTAACATGTAATTGACGTAATACTGAAGAGAAGATTATAAGCTGGAATTAGGTGGTAATACGTCAGTTGCAATATTTGGATTAAACTGACCACAACTTACATTGAAAATTTAATACTGGACAATGGAAGAAGTAACTTTCTGGATGTTTCAGTCAGAGGGAAAGTATGGATTGACAGTGTCTCTCCAGAGATAAACACTTTTTCACATGATGGTCAATAAAAAAGATCAGAATTTAAATTCTCATGAATTGCCTCTATTGACAATTGTACATATGGTTAAGGATTTTCCAGGACCCTACTTTGATTTATATTTATATACCTTCAACCAAGCAAAATGGTTGTGGTGAGAGCTATGTTTTGGGAATAAACACATGCACAAATAGAAATGCCAGACAAGGAGAGCTTGAAAAGACTCCCAAACCAGACATTCACTGTGCATTGCTGGCTCAATGGGCCTGCACGAAAAAAACAGAGAGTAATTTGGAAAAAAAAAAAAAAGTGTTTTCACACATTTTGTAACAATTTCGATATTTTTTTTCTCTGTATACCTGAACATCTGTTTTCATTTGTAGCAGTAAACACGGTAATTATTTTTCCACAGTAGGGTTGGAAAGTCTAAGGTCTTCAGCAGTAATAACACTGTGTTTATATCACAACTGGTTAATAAGGAGCAAATGTACTCTGGACAGTAGCTTGAAATTGTCTGATTTCATCAGTAATGGTTGAGCGATATGCATTTTGTTATTCTGATATTAATGCTGGTTTGCCAGTCTGTCTTGTCTAATATGGTCTGCTGATTCATATATAATATTCATATATAAATTTCTGTCTGATATTGATGTTGGTTGAGCAGTCTCTTTTCTCTACATTCTGCTAATTCATTTCCATTTTTTGTCGTTGATACTGAGATTGGGTTGCCAGTCTCTTTGCTATAGATTCAGAAGATTCATTTGCACATTTTTTCTTTTCCTTAAATAGATTCTTCACTTTCATTTGCCCTTCTCCTTTTCTCATATTCACATAGCAATTAATAGTTTTTCTTTTTCTTCTAAAGTTCAGTTAAAGACTATCACTTCCTTTTAATAGGTTGTGTTTGGTTTCTTTTATCACTGAGAGGCAAATGTTTCATTTTTGGACTCTCATGGACATTTTGCAAAACAAGTTCATTATCTCTGACAAAGACACCATTAATTTTAAAGGAACAACCCCTATTTATAAGCAGACTAATGATACAAAGTTTTCAGTTCTTTTAATGGTAAGCAAGTGAATTTCCCAAATGAATTGGGCATCCCGTGCAAATCACTGGAATGAGCATCAAAAATGTTAAAGCTTTGTTCTTGATTCTTAATCACTGCAACTGTATTAATTCCAATGGTTATCAAACAACAATTGTAGTTAAGTAGGAAATTTGAAATCTCTTCTGTCAGAGAATTTTGAATAGATATGTATGGCCCATTATATGATTATTTGGTGTCATGAACTTGTGAAACTTCCTGTTAATGTCTATTCTTATGTGTAAAATTTATTGGAAATTTTCTGCATGGAACATCAGTTAAAAGCAAATATCTGTAAATGCAAATGTCTGGACAGAACATCTTATAGAAATGTACATGTACAGATTATTTGCAATGTTAAGAAAATTATTCAAAGTGGAAGAAGATCAAAAATTGATATCTTCTATGTGATGATAAATAACAAAAGTAAGTGACATTGTTCAGTACACATTGCTTACCAGCATTTTCACCAAAGAGTACTTGATTTCCTTGATTGTAGTTAGCACATATTGTTCTTGTTGCTTGTAGAAAATCATTTGTGAAAACCAAAACATCACATCATTCCACATTGTGTATTGTCCAACAACTTTTTTCAGTACGGGCAAGTAAAATACATTTAAATGGAAGATCATAAGCATTACACTCAAAAAATGATCCTTAAAACGTGACAATATATCTTCTGTTTTCACGAAATCGTCATGAGAGCTAATCCCTGACCGGTAAAGTTCAGTCGAGATGCCCATACTTCTTTTTGTCGTTTTGATCTTGGGCAAGCAAGAAACCCTTCAAATATGCTTCCGTGAATTCTCAACAGTGGGAGGAGGATGCAAGTACAATACAGCCTATTTCACCTTATGAAACTTTCAGTTGGCTTCAGGCACTTTCAAACTCTCAGTGGTGCAACCTGGGCCGCATCGATAGATCAAGCCGATAGTTGTTAGCTTGCGAGAGCGCAATGACTCCTTCCAGTGTTGTACAACATGTACCGAAGATTCAAGCACTTAAATGTTGTCTTTTGAGAACGTAAAAGCTCTTCCACGAGCTGCACTTATAACACAACCCGGGTCTAGGTGTGTTGATAACTGGAAGGGGAACTTGCTCGCGAAACAATCACCTGAAAAAACTACTAGAGGCCACGCTCACAAGTAAAATGGCTACGGCACTAGACCACGTGACAGGCGCTCGACTCTCATGGACAAGCAAATAAATAATCAGATGACGCCATAATGTGGCATTACACTTCGTGTAAGCCACACAAAAATGCATTGGATCACAATATTTATCACAGCTGTTGGTGTTGTTTTCTTAATCAAGCTACGATGGCCTAAGAACAGGAGTTTATAAGACATGCGAAGTTTCCTAATTAAAGTACCCCCGTAAGCTCAATAAAATAATTTTGATGTCCCGTTGTTATTACCACTCTTTATAATAGATAAAAAACAAATCAAAAAGCTACCCAGTTATTGGTGATCACGCTGTTATCATTTTCGAGACACAAGGACAAAGTTATCATAGCAACAGTATGGCCTACTAAAAGCGCCCTTAATTTCAGCTTTAACTACTTCCGCTCGGTAATCCTCATTTGGCAAAATTTAAAAAAAATGTCTAGATGGCGCTCACAGCTACCCTGCATTTTCGAGAATGAAGAAAATATCATAACTGTTCTTTACATTTTATGATGTAAGGAGCATTTAGCTGTCTACTTTCAATAATAGCCCTAACCTTGAGAAAGAGTTAGACTTGTGTTGTAAGTCGAAAGGGTCGCGTCAATAGTACTCAATAAACCAACCCTTTTGCCTCATTGCCTGCCCTGCCCCACTCAGTTTCGATACATATTGAATACACTTTTAAAAGCTGACTTCTCAGAAATAAAAGTTGCCTATGAATTTTTTTTTTGAAACTTTCCCTGAATTTTCTCTACCAAGCATTGTTTAGAAAAAAAAGACAATAAAAATAATAGGTCACCATGCTCGCTTAACAGATATGAAGGGCCAACCTTACCCCATTTATACCTGTACTCGTGCTAATCATGTGCGTTATTCATCGGTCTGCATTACATTTTGCGGTAGCTGGATGCATAGTTTATAAATGTAATACTTATGAAAAAAACTTGACAGGTAGAAAGTGTCGAGCATATGGAGCAATGTTACATAAATTTTGTGGAACAATCACACCATTTTAATTTGCATCCCGGAGTACCGGTTTTGTGCACGAAATTAAAGGGGATAATATGTGCACTATTATTCAATAAAGAATATTGGTCACCATACCCGTTTCAAAGAAAACGAGCATTTATTTCGCTATCGAGCTTAGGCTAAGGGAAACTTCTTTCGCTGTGTATGTGCACGAGCTCATTTGCGAGTGCTAACGACCCTAAAATCGTGTGCAGTAGGGATTTGCAGTAGGGATGCGCAGTAGGAATGCGCAATGCAACACTAAGGAATCACCTTAAGTTATTACCAGGTAGCTCTAACCCCTCCTTCCACCGCCACCATTATTTTGGAAATTAAACAAGCCCGTGCAAAAAAGAAATCAAAGCTATTCATTGTGTAAACAAAACTCGAAACGAAGCCATTTCCTTGATCAATTAAATTCACATAACCGCACACCCTTGAAGCCGCCCTAAATCCGCTTTTGTTGAATAATCTCCTGCCTTCCTACAGGTCCCTACATTGATTAGGATGAGCAACACACGTTGCCATTTACACAGTCTTTCGTTATTGCTACAAAGACTCCAAGCACTTATCAGTTTGTACTAATTTACCCTCCTGGCTTATTCAAAACCATGTGCCCTGAGTCGGAGAGTTTGAAGGTTGCTGGAATTTCCAACTTAAAACGCGCGTTACGAAGAGTTAATCATGAAAGACCATTTTAAGAGTCAATCGATTTGATTGCAATCGTGCGGTTATGAAGCAGTTCTATGTTAATTTAGGTACGATTTTGAAATTTTAACGCTGTCATCGTTTCCGTGCAGGTGAACACTGCAATAGACCTCTTTAGCTTGGACGGTTTCTTGCCCCATTTCAGACTATGTGATGATACTCTTGAAAAATCTTGCTTTAAAATTTTCAAATAGTCTCGAGAACATGAACGAAAATAGATAAAAGAATAACTCTCTAGAGAATATCACATGATCCGAAATGGGAAAGCAAACCCCTCAAGCTAAAGAGGTCTATAAGCATGTAGTCCCTTCATCTGTTAAATCTCTCGTTTTCAAGGTATGTACATATTTTCTCAGATGTGGTTTTGTTTTTTCCCCTCTCCCTTCGCCAAACTAGAAACATGGTCACTTGGAAAACCAGAAAATTATAAGAGAAGAGGAGAGATAACTAGAAATGAATATTATCTTTGAGAATCTAAATGCGGGAATCAAGATTCTTGTCCACATTAAAAGAAATTATCTATCAAGTTGCCACAAAATTTACCCAAGAAAACATCCATTTCAATTTTAGATCAATTTAAAAAACGCCCATACACTAAAAAATTCAAAAAGCTCTCCTTATTTATTGACAACTCTATAATTCAAATTCGTGAAAAGAAACTCACAAAGCTACGTACGGTCAAATGGTGTCGACATTGACTCTAACTGTTCACACTTCCGGTTTTGGCGATGACTCAACTCAAATTAGAGCGAATTTATAAAATCCATGAAAACGAAAAGAAAAGATGTGAAAAAAAAACCATCAGAATAACCTTAACTGGGCCGGTGACAATCGGTGATCAGTGCCGGAGTAGAAGGCAAACACAAAGCCAGACTTAAGAGTTCCTACAATTTCGGGGTAAAATAAGTCTCATCGAGGTCTCGAAACATTACAACTCAATATCTCTAATCAACTTAAGTAAAAAAAAATGCTGGGAAAACGAGAACCGCATTCAGTTAAAGACGAGATTCGTCTGTTTCTACGCAAAATGTTAAATTTTCAGCTACTCTCTCGAATTTTTTGCGCATCACTATTGTGAAGGCCCACAACTTTTAATACAGATAATTGTAGTTAGCTTAGGCTTAGTACATTACGCTGATAACAGTCATCATTCATGTGGAGGTCCCACTTTTCCATAAAACGTTTGTTTGGAGGCTTTGTCGGCAAAAATACCAAAGACGTTTTTTCAGAGGATACGAAAAACCGTCATAACTTTGTTTGTGTTTAAGACAAGCAAATAACTTTTAGCTTTGTGGAAAGAGGAAACACGCAAGAATTCATATGCAGTGATTCTGAAAGCATTAAATTATTTCATCAAATGTGCGAGTTTTGAGCAAGCATAACGCAACTCCCAAAATCTGGAGTTTTCAATTTCCGGTTTTGCGTGGTTTTTCGAGGTGCCTATTTTCCAAGAAAATTTGAGTGGTCGGTTTTTGCACGGACACGCTGTTAACTCTCACAAAGCCTCTCCGGCACCTATTGAGGGGGGGGAGGGGGGTAAATCCAGAAGGAAGAGAATGACTTCTTTTACCTATCGACGTGTTCATTGATTGGATCTTATATGTTTCAGTTATTTTTATAATAGTGAGCGTTGAGGTTTGATCGAGATATATAAGACTCGGTATTACCAGCCTATTTAGTGTAGTGACTTATGACATCTGTTTGCTAATCATCCACACAAACACATGCCTAGTTTTTGAATCTTGATGGTTTTTTTTTTTCCTTTTACAGGATGGTTCTCTAATCGAAGAAGTTCTAGGAACAATGGTTGAATTTGCCGAGCATTTAAACTTAGACGATAACACTCGTGAATTAGTTTTGGAAAGTTACACAGAGTTACTGGATTTGTTAGACTTTATGTTTCTACCTGGAGTTCTACGGAGGCAGGCTGAAGTCCTAATGAACCTGGTAACAATTGTATTGACTAGATTTTATATATAGAAAGCTATGGTCGCTTAGTATCCATTCGTTCGCGATGTATTTATTTTTCTATTTGAAACAAATGTACGCACGAATTAACTTTCAATTCTGACGATCGACTGCACGAAAGTCTCAGTTGTAATTGTCAAGAATGCATACTTGAAAAAGCATTTTTGCCGTTCCTGATATCACAAATCTTTTTCGAAAGATTATTAACTTCTGTATTAATTTTTGCTGTTGCTTATTAATATCAGGGAAGATGCGACGAAGCAAAGGATATCTGTGCAAAGGGTAGGTGACGCGAGCTTCTTTTACCATGTCTAGTTTAGTTAAAAAAATTCTCATACAGCACCTTCCATAAAAGTGAATCCATGGTTGGAGCAGAACGGTAAATACCCAGATTTTCAAACTATACCGATGTATATCTACATTTTCTAAAAAAAGGATCTAAATTGGCCTACAGGGCCTAGATTGAATATTTAATTTTCTATCTTTTAAAATGATTTGTACGTTTGATGTAACAGATTTACAACTGCTTTAGAGTAGCTTCCGTATCAAAAGGAGACACTCACAACAGGCTGATCCCTGTAGACTGAGTTGTATCACATATTATCTGGACTTGAATCTCTGATGTTTTCTCAAGCGGTTTCTGGGTGTTGTATGCCCTGCCTTTATTGAAAATATCTGTTATCTGGAGGAAGTAACGTAAACCATAAATCAAGTGTCCATACTCAGCCTGTAAATTTGTTTTCTTTTTCGATTGCGAGTAAGATCTTCACTTCTTCATTCCTAGTGTTGTGGCGAAGAAGGGATGACGTCAAAGCTTTGGAACTTATGACGGAAATTATGCAACGCTTGAGGGAAGGGGACCCGAAACAAGCTAAAGACACGGTACTTATTTATAAATTATTGTGCATAATGATTAAAATGAGCTAACGTGGATACTTAAAATTAGCCAAGAGAAAATGAGAGGACAGAGAGGGAGGCCCCCAGTCCAGGCCTCGGGATATGTCAAATCCGCTAAAGTTATCTGAGGGATTGCCGGAGACAGCGTGAGTGCATTTCCTTTTACGTCCGCATGATTCCATTCTAAACGTGATCACGCAATTTAGAAACGCCGGTCCACGGGGAAATACCCTTTGTCGATAGAAGCGCCTTTTACGGGTACATTTGAGCGAGCTGGAGTTTCTGGATAGGTAAATTAAAGTGGGAGATATATTTTCACAACTCGTTGGGAATAAAATGGCACATATGCATGCAGACGGGCGGAAAAGCAGTTCTGCGTGGTCAAGAAAAACAACAAAACATTCCAGCTGGACATGTTATAAAGTCGTGACTGCTGTTATGGACTGTGGCTTTTCTTTTAAATAGAGTTTACCAGCCGATGGCCTCCGAAATTGATAATGGCAAGGACTATGAGATTTGCTCCACACTGAAGAGAGAAGGCGTGCATTAGTGCAAATGAACTAAAGGTGAAAAAAACGTGGCATGAACATGATCAGTGGAAGATGACACTTCCGTCTTTGCTGGTTTCCTCTGTTGGAAAAGCAGTCAGAAGAACTGAGTTATCCCTTTTGCTCAGTTCAGTGTTATTTGGTTGCTGGTTCAAAATCATTATTTGTCGCTTACATGGGAGTTATTTTGTCGTTGAATTGAAAATTGTTTCTGTCACTGATCACTACTGAGTTGTTCTGTTTCTCTGTGAATTCAAAATTATTTCTGCCCGGGTTTCCGTAGCTGACCACTTCGCCCCAAGCTGCAGGAGTTGTTTTGTCGCTGTTTGTCATTTCCATAATCGTTTAGTCGCTGTGCCGGCACTCAAAATTATTTATCTACTGTTAAGACCCTACAAGGTATTTATTATTGTATTCTAAATAATTTCTGTGACTGGTCCTCCCAATTCGACCCGTTTCCGAGTTACTTCTCTTGCTGGCTGCTTTGCTGCGAGCTAGTCTGTTACTGTGCAACTATTCAACATTATTTCCTTTGCTGGTCACCTCGCTCCGAGCTGTTAGCTCAATTTCTAAATCGTTTTTAAAGTGACAGTCTACTTAATTAACTGAAAAACAGTTCACAAATAGTGAAAATAGTTGGCGGATTCCCGTTTTGTCGTTTTTCGATTAAGAAAATTTGTAACCTACATATCTAGAAATGTAGAGGAAGTGGTATCTACCCACTGACAACTCTTCCCTCCATTAATTCTTCCAGAAGTAGCAGTCTTTCTTTTTTACACAGAAAAAGACGAGGGCGAATTCTGAAATAGTAATAAAAGCAGAAGCAGCATCATCTACTAATTGTCAACCCTTATTGCCCAAGGTAATCGGTGCTCTAGACCTTTATTTAGTCGCAATACGTTAGATTCTGCTTATTTCATATAAAATCGGATAGATTGGAAATATTATTATACATTGAACTCACTATCCCTTTGCTGTAGTAGCCAAACAGACCTTGTCCCAACATCACTTTGTTTCATCCAGTCCCCAGGAGTACAGATGAATGTATACGAGTCAAAACTCATAGGGCAACATTACAGATCGAAGCCTGCGATGGGAAAATACGTGATGTCTTTTTCATATAGTGGTTATCTATTGTTTTTCTTTGTCATATAGTGGTAATCTATTGTTTTTAAAAAACAAAACAATAGAAAAAAATACACCAAGTACTTACCCTGCGAAGCTGACCCGTTTTCTGACCACTGGTCAAAGGAACCGAAGACGCCGCCTATGGTTATTTCGTGCCACAGGAATTATTGATTTAAATTCCTAGGTCGTGTTCCAAAGGTTTGAAACATAATTAACTAACGTCCATTTTTTCATTACTTGTACTTCACAGGTCGAATCGCAAGCGAGCTTTTCAAGGGAAGAACCTGACGAGATCGAGACTAACGATAACGCTATGTTGACTGGGTGGAAAGACAAGGTCGGAGAGCACGAAGGAAAGAATGCTTCACACCTAAGACATGTAAATGTAATATACTTCGTGATAATAATCCATTTTTATCCTGAAAAAATTATCTTATGTAATGGGTAGCGCACGGAGATTGCGTCTTGAGAGGTCGAAGACAGCTGTTCTCTGCGAGCTGCACTCCCTCTTCATTGAGCAGTGCCATCATGCGGGTAAACCAGAGGCAATAAATGCTGTTGATGCATGGAAAGACTTATGATACGCTGACACCAACAGTAAGAGTATGACCCAGCTACCTTATGCTTCTGGAGACCGGAATCTTCGTTACGCGTCGCCACTGATCAGATATAGTTCACATCCTGGAAGTGCATTGTTTAATGTGTGTGATATTCAGGAATGAGAGGTGTGATTTCATTCTTTACAGTGCCCTTCCATTCCACTCCATTGATTTTATGCTATTGAAACCAGAATTCACATTCCATTTGAATGTTTGAAGTCTTAACGTTACCAACCATTTATAAGCTCATAGCTTTTACTGCCGGATTACTATGTTCAGGTACCTATAAGTAAAATATTTGAAATCTTTTAATTCCCAGGTGGAAACGCGAGCAAGATTTCCCGTAGAGAACAGTAAGGGGCTCAACCCTAATGATGACGTCATATTGGATTCAGGAGAAACGGTATGAAAGGTCACTTATCTCCCATGATGCTTTGGTTACTGAAAAATGCACCCTGTCGAGGGTGCCCTCGTGTCGAGTCGCTCCCATTCTTCATAGTTTTAATGAAATGTAACACAGTCATATAATTACCATTAGCATTACTCTAGATACCTTCATTCGTGACACAACGCTAGTACACTTCTCACTGCCTATTCTGTTTTCGTATGTTTGTAGCGTAACAGTGCGCAGTTGTTAACAAGGTGGTGGTCGCTTCTTTACGTTCTCGAAGTGTCTGTGAAGAGACTTTGGATAAAGTTTTGAACAACTATTATACCAAAACAATTAGATTATTTGCTCTTGATTTCTATGCGTGATTCTATTACACGAACTCTCGAACTCACAACCTAAACTTTTATTGCAACCTGGTCTTAAACCGTAAATCCTCGAATTAGCGTGCCCTGGGCGCTTATTTTAAGACATGTGGCGCTTATTCGAAGGAGGCGCTTAATCGAAGGGGCGGTTATTTAATTTTTTCCAAACAGTGGTCAGATGTAATCGGTTTTTTCTTGATCATATGTATGTGTCAGTCACTCAGATGTCTCAAAAAGATCCTGTCTCTCTTGAAGAACTATGTCAGATAACCCCCTTAGCTGATGTAAGCCTGCTGCACAAGGTTGGTTGGGCTTTAGGCAATGAATCAGCAGATCTTCACTGCCAGCAGCTACAACGGTCAATGAACAGTGCTTGAATGAGTCGATAATCACTTGCTTTTTTGTCTTCCATAAACCAGGGGGGAGGGGGACGCTTATTCTAGGGGAGGCGCTTAATTTAAATTTTGGCCGATAGCAGGGGCACTTATTCGAAGGGGGCGCTTATTTTAGTTGAGGCGCTAATTATAGGATTTACGGTATTTATATCTCAGAGGCAGCCTTACCAAGTGACAAAGGAGAATCCTGAGGCTGTTGCAATAAATGGTAAGTTATCTTTCATGTTTCTTTTACTGATGCCTGAATTGGTAGGAGTGCACGTGCTCTGCGCCATTTGAAGTATTTCATTCACTATGGTGCGTTTTTCAACAGCACAGCAAAAGATGGTGGAGTCAGATCAAAAGCAAAGGGAACAAGCAACAGGAAAAGAAAATGGTATTTCGTTTCGATCCTCGATTTTGTTATTTAAACTCGAAAGTTTCATAGCTTGTGTTTTTATTGTCCTCTAGAAAAGGCCGAAAGGAGAAGGAAGAAAAACAGGAAGAAGAAAGAGAAAAAAAAGGAAAAGAAAAAATCTCAGAAGCAAAACGAAGGTTCTCCAGGTGAGAACCAGTTGTTAGTGTTGTCATTATTATCATTATTGTCAGCGAGGTTCTCATTACTTATTGCATACGTTTCTTATAATATATGCTCTAAAGGGGTGACGTGCAAGCAGTTGAGCTCCACTGTCTCGAATCGAAAATAGTTCGAGATATTGGAGTTGCAGGATTGTCGGTGGTATGTGACGAAAAAAAGTACCTAAG
>CM042751.1:21139585-21153240 GCA_022496165.2 Catalaphyllia jardinei | reverse complement strand
TTATTATTATTATTATTAATATTATTTATCATCATTTTTTCATCTTTTACACTCAATGATTGTGCTATTAGAATGTTTAAGGACGTTGGCACTAATTGTTTCTGCGTATCCTTACTGCACACACAAATTCAGATGCCACGTCATCCATCGAGCGCTAAATAATAAATTGAACAATGGTCAGGGAGATCGCCATTGCTACAACTTTGCCTGGATTTAACGATCTCGGACGTTCGGTGACCCCTATTTTCTTTTGATGGATCGCTTTCTCTACATTTAGGAAATCTGGAAAATATGTATCGATTAGAAGTTTAAATTAAATTGTTCGCAAAATACACCAGCGGATTCCAGTCTTTTTGGCTCTTCGTTGATCGATGCAGCGGTTTTAAATGACTCTTGAAGGGTCAAATTTGGCGAAAACGTTGGCAATAGAGGGAATTATTTGCTCAATACACCAACTTCTACAAAATATGACTAAGATCGTTTGCTTCCATTGGCCTACCTTTACCTTTAACTATACACCCTTATAGATCATTCTGAGTTGCGTGCGCCAATCTTTCAAACTCAGGAGAGTTTTCCACACGCTTTTTTTTGCATCTCTGACAACTTATTATCGGACTGCAGTAAAAAAAATGATTTTAAGAAAGTCTATAGACTGGTAAATTTGCGTTGAGCTAGACATCAACTAACAATCGCCATGGTATTCTGTTTTGAACGAGGGAATTTGCCACAATTCGCCTGAATAAATTTCAAGCGTTTACTAGAGTCGCAGACTTTTGGAAAAGACGTCTGGATGTTTTGGAAAAGACGTCTGATAATGCCAGTTACAACGCATTCATTCCCGCTGTCTTTAATATGCAGACTCATTTTCATACAGGTTTTACAGGAGAAAATCGCTTGAAAAATATTACTGGACGCAAAATTATTTTCATTAACAGCAATAAATTATTGATTGAAAGAAAGACACGTTTGATCAATAAAACACTTGCTTCGCTTTAATTTGGATAAAGCCATTCTGTTTCTATTATTTTCACTCTTCTTTATTTACTGATTTATTTTAGATCTTTGCGTCCTTTTATCCATCCACGTATTTTAAAGTTATTTCATTTTATCGTCTGCGTTTAAATATTTCATGCGTTATGTTTTTTTTATGCATTTTTTATGCGCGACTAAGTCCTGCCGGAAGTCTGTGCGTTATACATTTTAAATTATTATTTTGTTTCGTCCGCATCAAAGGGAAGAAGAAAACGACTAATTCACTCGGCTTCTCAGTAGTATTCCAATGTGACGTTGGACACGAGAAGTTTGAAAATCCCTCACCGAACAGAAGCATCAAACGTCTTGACAAAGCCCAAAAATTGTCAGGAGGTATACTTCATGTCGTTATGTCCATTTCAACCGCACCCGGTCTTTTCTAGTGATTAGCTGTGCTCTTACTTTTGGGTAAGGCCAGGCTTCTACAAGTTAATCAGTGTAGTGTTAGCACTTTCTGGATGCGAAGGTCCCTAGACTTCGAAATCAGTGCAACCCTGCTGACTTGGTCACTGTCAGGGGCCACCAGAACCCGTTGCATAGCTAAGGCAAGTTAGTAACATCGTTGCATCTCGCAACTCGCAACTCCACAACTCGCAAAATTCTCTGTCGCAATAAAAAGATGATAGACTGTGCTCTTTCACAAATAATGTCTCGATCACACCAGTACTATGAAGTTACTTGCAGAGAAAGCGCTGATTCATTTTAAGTTAATTAACACAAATCTTTCAATACGAGTAGGCCATTGGAGTAACCTATACCTCCGTTTCAAAACAAGCCTAACTGCGAAACCATTCTTATGAAAATGAGTTTGATTTGTATGAAAATGAAACTGCATGCAGAACTCATTTTAATATGAATGGTTTCGCACTTAGACTAGCTTTGAAACAGAGGCACAAGAGAACTCGGAAATGGCCTATTTAATAGCTAAAAAGCATAGTCTTTTAGCCGAGTTTTTCTGATTTATTGAAAATTTATTTTTAAGTCAGTTTGAGGAGAACATTTGATCATTAAGTCCGTTTCCTCCCAAATGTAAGTAAAAAATGTGTAATGGTGACTATGTACCTCCAATTGACTAGTTCTTCCTACTCCTCGCGAAACTCTTACTGGTTCTTCTGGGAGTGTGCAGTCGACAAAGGAAGTATCCTCCACAATGCAACCTGCAGTACAACTACGGTACAGACCCTCCCCACCTGGAGTGACAAATGGCTCCTACAGAATATGCAGAAGGTATGAAAAAATACATTTCACTCACACCCTAATAACTTAGTACATGCATGCTACATCGGTATGCTACGCATACATTTATGTCCAAACCTATCTACATTTATAGTTATCATACACGTGAGAGATGCAGATATGGAAGAGGGTGTATCTTTGCGCATAGCCCTGATGAACTGAAAGAATGGCAACAAGAGTACGACAGGAAAACGAAGGAAAAACTCAGAAAGGACATCGAGGAGAAGGAAGAAATAGGTTCTTTGGAATTGGCATCAAAGATTTTGAAAGGACCAGCAAAAGAGGTGAGTAATTAACTATTACGTCTTTTTTTCTATTTTCTCTTTTTTAAATCGCCGAGTCCCAGAGGAGTTAAAAAAACATAACAAACATAAGTCTCAAAGTTGGCTCGATAACTCAGTTGCTAGAGCAGTATCACAGTGGTCATGGCCTCGAATTATGATCACTTTAATTTATCTTCAGGCCGGTTATTTTCACTTCCTGCTTAAGCTGCGCTGTAAGCTGCAGTGATCTTTAGTAGAGTATTTACTATTGCTTCATCACTATTCAATCAGTAACATTTTATTGAAACTATCTTTGCTCCCTTATGACTATACGATATGGTCTCTCTACATCCATATATCCTACTTCAAGCCGTATCAGGTTTGATGTTCAGCCTAAACACGGTAGTCCATTTGTCATTAATTAAAAGCGAGAAGCAGTGCTTCCCGAAGCTTAACGGGTTAACTAATTATCTTCGGAGTGGCATATTAGCTAGCGGAGCGGGAAGTGTAGGCTTGCTCCGGCATGATACTTGTGGGGGTTTCCACAGAAGTGATTGACCGCTTGTGTGTAGGCCTGTGAAAACTGGACTGATTATGTTTATGCTATTGTGAACAGCAAGTCGAGCATTTGCCAGGGGTAGAGGTTACCTGCACACCTCCCGAGCTGAATGTAAGACTTAAAGACAAGAATGAAGCACGCAAGTTCCAATGGACCTTCAAGCTTATTTTCAAGGTCAGTGAATTTCAATTCCACGCATAATATTGGCATTAACGATGCTTTAAAGAAATTCTTGGCTAAGAAACAGTTTTGTTCCAAATCATGCACGAGTTGGTGTTCACTTTAAATTGTTGTAGCGCCGGTAGTTTTCAGTCGTTGTGAGACATATCCATACAAAAAACAGAGTATTGCGTGGATTTCGAGATATAACAATGCTTGTCATCGTTATAATTCTTATTCCAGATGAATATGTACAGTCCCAACGAGAAATCGTTTGTAGACTCCATATTGAGAGCTTATGTTCGAGAAAGGGATAACCTTTCTTACTAATTCTTTAGATATTGAGGAACTGGTGCCATGCAACAGTGGAGATGGGTGGAGAAAAGGGTGTGGTTGGGTTGAAAACAGTGATGGGACCACTGACAAAAATAGGCGATATATCTCTAAATACCACCATGTGTTCTTTCTGGCAGACACATGAAGTGGGATACTTGGAACAAGTGCTACTTCTTCATCGATATCACAATTGTTATCAACTGTCAGACGTTCGAGTAAGACGCTATCAAGATACCCCAGGTTATCAAAGTTACAAGTTGTGTTACACAGCCAAGCTCAATGATCCCTGGTACAAATCTCCACCAACAAACCGGCCTTCTGGGCGAGTGGAAGTGTCTATGACTGTCTCTTTCGAATCCCATCTGTATGGAAGCTTTGAGCAACTGGTTCTATTTGACTTCGGGAAAAAGCCTTACTTGGTAAAGAAGCTTAATGCAGATGTAATGAGCGACTCCTTGTCTCAAACGTCCATTGTTCCGAAGCATGCTACTGCGTCTGCAACAGCCGTCTGGGACGAAGTTTCCATGGAAGTGGTTAGGTTTGTTCACGGGACAAGCGAGGCTGTTCAGGCAGAACATTTGTCAAGAACGTACCGTCTTCCTAGGAAAGTGGAAATTACGGCTGAGACCCTGAGTCCTGCCGTCTACAAGAGTTTAATGCATCAGATACTGTTTGTGGAGGAAGGTTTCATGAAAGATGAGATTTCACGGTAAAAAATGAAACGATCTACTTAGTTGGAGTAATTAAGGTCTTCGCACTGTGTCAATTATGATCAATTTATTCCTAAGTGTACTAAGGATGATCACTAAGCTATTTTGAAGTGTAAAACTGGTGTAATTTCATTAAGACACGTGCAAGGCGAAAGATCATGGTGGATGCTTTCTTTTTAGGTGGTTAGTCCGGTAGAAAGGTACAGTAACTGGTTAAATCACTTGCATGTGGATTAATTCTTTCACGCATAACAGAAGTAAATATCATCTGGACTCCATTAACCCACTAACTGCAATGAAAGGAGAAATAGCTGCGGGGTGGCATCGTTTTTCAAATAACCTGCGGGATATTTATTGATATATGTCAAACTAAAGGAACAAGACTTTCAATTTACGAAATCTCGTCTGAGAAGATGCCAATGCAAGAGAAGCTGATCTAAAAACAACTGGAGATCTTGTCATGATAATTTATATAGCATTCTTTATTTTATTCATCTTTGGAAGCGTAACGATCCTACTAAAAAGGCTGTTACATCAAGTGACAATAATGGTATAGACATTTTTTTCTTTTCATATAGGTACACCTTGACTAAAACCCAATTACATGCTCAATGGAACATTTTCGACGAAATGGCTGGGATGAAGTGCGCAGTGGATGGTGAATTGTTCGGTGTCCTTTACTTGCAAGAGGAAGATGCACTGAGACCCGACGATGCAGCTGGTCGACTTCTGTACCGTAATGTCAGCTCAGTTTGGCTCCAGGTTGCTGACAGTGTGTCTAACAAAGTCTACGAGGCCCCTGTGGAGAAAGTGGAGAGTGAATGCGTTGTGTTGAGACTGTCGTCCAAGATGTGCTCCGACCTGAAGCTGTATGATACCTGTGATACTGATGTCAATGCCCAGTTCCAGCTAAATCGCACGCCACTTTGTGAAATGCACGCAGCTGTTGATAGGCTTACCAAGGGGCAATTGCGTCTTATTTTCCCCGAACCAAGAACTGAGACTGTCCAAAGTGATGTAAGTCATAATTCTCGCTATTAACCAAAACATAAAAGAGTAATGTATTTGTATGTAAGTTACACGATAACCGTCCCCATTTCCTAAATAACTTAAGGTTTTTTCTAGCACAAGAAAAGTCTGAATAGTGTCAGGCTTTGATTAAGTGGATTGGTTCGTTTACATTGTTAAAATTGGTTTTTAAAAGAAGGAATTTAAATCTGGCTGTAATTCTCTCATTCCTCAGGAAACCTTCAAAATCTTATAGTTTTAACATATTGTCCCCCATCATGATTTGTTTATCGAAAGAATTACCTTTTAAAACCTTTGCTAATATGGGAGGCGCGGTGGCCTCATGGTTAGTGCGCTCGACCCCGGAGCAAGCGATCCGGGTTCGAGCCCTGGCCGGGGACATTGTGACCGAGCGATCCGGGTCCCCTGGCCGGGGACATTGTGTTGTGTTCTTGGGCAAGACACTTTACTCTCACAGTGCCTCTCTCAACCCAGGTGTATAAATGGGTACCGGCGAATTTAATGCAGGGGCTAACCCTGCGAGGGACTAGCATCCCATCCGGGATGGACTAGCATCCCATCCTAGTCGCTTCATGCTACAGAAATCGGGATAAGCTCCGGCCCGGTAGGCCACATTGGCTCGTATGCAGACTTTACCTTTTACCTAAATGTTAAAATTTTAGATCAAAATCCGTTGGCAATGGCTTCTCGATGAAAGGCTGAATAAAAATCAAAAGGAAGTTATTGAGCGGATTGCTTTGCCCGAGTACAACGCCCCGCCTCTGGTTGTGTTTGGTCCTTTTGGGACAGGAAAGACCTTTACTCTGTATCAAGCTGTTCGTCTCTTAGTGCAAGTGGACAAGTCTCACAGAATCCTAGTCTGCACCCACTCAAACCGTGCAGCAGATATCCACGTGGAGTTATTGCATGACTACCTGACGAAAAAGAACGGTATACCTGCCGCAAGACCATTGAGGGTTTATCAGCCCATGAGAAGGTACAGTTACAATATAGATACCACTAACGAAGCTGTACTTATATAACTCGATAGCGGGAGCTTTAGACGTAACATTGCAGAAAGAGAGAGAATTTGATAATCAAAGGAAATGAGTTCTTTTCCTCTGCTTTTCTTGCAGTTTATTTTTTTTTTACGTAAAGCCTGCGGCTCGTTTTCGCAGAGCGTTTTACATTTCCCAAACTGAACTTCCACTGATTTTCTTTTGTCTCTTGTACTCGGTTGTACCAACAATCATCAAAACATTGTTGAATTTCCACGCACTTTTATTTGCTTTTTTCATTAGCATAACCCAATGGCCAACTTACAATCCGATTAGCTATGAAGTAGCGTGTTTTTTTCATGAATGACGATCGTTATAGCTGAAATCTGAGAAATCTGGATTAATGAGTTTACCGCGTAGCGATATTCTTTACAGAAATATATTATGAGCTGGTTTATGTTATCACACCCACCCACTCTGAGTTTCTGTCGAATGACAGTAGGCTCAGCGTTTGGCTTTTATCCATCTGTTATGATCTGCTGATAGAAGCTTCTCGCTCGCAGCTAATGTTTCTAATGTAAAACCAAAATAGCAGCCCATTCTACTATTGAACAAGATAAATAAATATCTCCTGCTCACACCCTATATTCGTTGAGTTCTTCCAAAGCATGTTGTCCTGAGGAACATTTATTGACTTTTTCTTCTTTCCATGCCAACGATAGACTGGAAACGGCATCTGAGATAGCGAGAAAATATTGTTTGATCAAGGATGACAAGTTCGTATTACCTTCTCGTGACGACCTGGTTGAACATCGCGTGGTGGTTACAACACTGAGCACTTCAAAAGTGCTTCTTGATCTGCAAGTGTTACATGGATTCTTCACTCATATCCTAATCGACGAGGCTGCCCAAGCTCTTGAGCCTGAAGCATTGACTCCGCTGATCTTCGCAGGGCCAAACACAAAAGTTGTCTTCACTGGTGATCACATGCAGGTAAAGTTTAATTCAGCATACTAAACGATTTCTTTCCAAATAAATGACAACAAAGCGATGCAAGCATACAAAACATTTGCTAACTAATATGAAGTTAAGCACTCCATGTTTTATGTAATGTAACGTACTATTCCATAGGCACAGAAAAGACCATTCACCTTTAAATACTTATAATTGTTTTCTTAAGTTTCTCTCTTGTCGCGCGACTCCTTTAGATGAGTCCAGAAGTCTATTCACCTCAAGCAAGAAGTCTGGGCCTCCAAAAATCACTAGCTGAGAGGTTATTTGACGTTTACGACAAACATAAGGCTAAAACATCAAATGACAATCCGAAGGGAGACCCCAATGTCTTGTTCCTGACAGAAAATTATCGATGCCATAAGGAAATCCTCCAATTTCCCTCTGACAACTTCTATGGAGAGAAACTGGTTGCTCGTGGGCATGCGTTACAGCCAGAACACCCGAAATATGGTCCCTTGTTATTTTTCTCCGCGCGTGGCAAAGAAAAAAAGGAGCACGACAACTCTTACATCAACCTGTCTGAGGTTTACGAGGTGGCTAAGAGGGTGAAAGAGATTGCAGACAGTTGGCCTGTTACTATTTGGGGTCGCAAGGAATTATCTGATATCGCAGTGCTCTCCTCTTATCGTTACCAGGTAAAGTTCGAATTTATTCGAATTAAATTTTTTCATATCTTCATTTCATTGAATTATATTTTATACAAACTGACGTCGACGTCACCTGCCCTGCCCTTTGTAATGGTTTGAGTTATCTGTCTTTTGGAGAAAACTGAGTTCCGGTATATGCAGGGGAAAGGCATATCTGATTTAGATACGTACAGATTTGTTGCATGCTACATAATAATATTGAAAAGCGAAAAGCGTAACCAAACATTTATTACTAATCTACAAAATTTATCATGGTCGTTGCCAGTTGAAACTGATGCTTGTTGGTTACCGCCAGGTACAAGCCATACGAAACAGTTTACGAAAGGACCCAGATCTGAGGGACGTAAAGGTGGATACAATTCACAATGTCCAAGGTAAATTTTACTTATCCAGGAAGGCTTCTAAAAATGCGACCTCATCAAAGTTCACTTTTATGAATCACCTACCGCTTTGCATAAAACCCTCTGACAGAGAGGTTGGAAATAGTCCCTATAATCGCTGATATGTTACATTAATAGCTTTATTCGAATTGTACTTCACTGATATATTACATGCCTCTCACTTCAGGTGAAGAATTCAGGGTTCTTTTCATCAGTACTGTTCGCACGTTTCACACTTGCAAGCCCCAACATCAAGAGTTACGTACCAGCAGATCTGAGCGACAATTGTACTGGGAATTTTTGTCGGATCCAAAACTGCTGAATACTGCCGTGACAAGGGCAAGGTGTTTGGTAGCTGTTATTGGAGATCCCGTGTCTCTCTGCACAGTAGGAGAATGTCGCAGCATTTGGAGAGACTACATCAAAAGATGCAACAAAAGAGGAGGGCTTCATGGGACGACCATGCACGAGCTAGAGAAAGAAATAAATGCATCTATTGCCAGCATCGAACTTAACCCAAAAGCACAGCCGTTCGTCCCAACCTTCCCAAACACACCAGAAAAAACTTCCATGTTAGAGGACACCCAAGAGGAATGCAACCAGAGGAATGAAGATGCTAAGGAAGGGAACAGACGAGTACAGAATGAAGGAGAAGCCCAGCCATCCGAACCCCATAGAAGGGAATCACCTCATCAACAAGAAATTCATGGAAACGTGACTGAAAACGACAGCCGGGATGGGAAATCTGGCGCATGTGTTGGCACTACCGCTCAGTATCAAGAAGAAAGAGAAACACAGGAAGACGCAGATGAAGAGATTGCTGAATCAGGAGACTTTCAGGACAACCTTCTTGAAGATGAGACCATATTTCCTAGAGATATGGACGAAATTATTCTGGCGTTTGTGAGAAAATGCGAGGAAACATTGCAGATAGATGCACAACGATCATCAATGTTTGAGGAGTCAGAGTTTCCGACTCTACAAGCAGCGAAAGATGTCAATGTCAAACATACACCAGCCAGTGAAGCACAGCGTGGGTCATTCAAGGGTGGTGAAGACATAAAAGATCTGTTCCCAGAAGTGCGAGTTGTAAACGGTCGCGTTGAAGTGCGTCTTACAAATCTTGGCTTTTACAACTCTCCCTCTGAGAGGGCTAAGAAAATCATGATATCCTCTAAGCAACAGGAATTCCTAGATCCTTCGGTCTTAATGAGGCTACTTAAAGAAGAACCAGAGAAATACATCGTATGTAATCTTCGTCTAAGTCCAGAAAGGTTCCAGGTAGGATATGCAGAAGTAGAAGACACGAAGACTCCGTCCATCAATATCAAGGGAAGGATCCGTCAAGCATTCGATAAAGACAAGGTTGTTGTTGAGTTGGCTGAAAAGAAAGTTCGTCCAAAGGACGAGGACAGCGGACCTCTAGCTCAAGGAAAGGTTGTTGGTAAGTAAATATGGTCTTTTTTCTATTATGTTTCAAAATGCGATGAAATTTTTGAAACGGTTTATTAGGATTCCCTTCGGTGCTAAATTTGTAAGATTATTCGAGGGAGGCATATGTCGAAACCGGGCTAAATGAATGTTAAAAAAGGAACAAACTTTCGCTTATTTTTTCCCTACCAACTTGAATTGAAAAGAACTTCGGATGAGCCCCTTAGTGTCAACTTCGAACGAGCAGATTAAGATAACACATTTCTCTGTTTTTACCTTATGTAAGCAAGGCTCCACAAGCATTTCAATGCTTTTCTAAAGTTAATCGTGTTAGTATATATATAAGCGTTTTTATCTTTTCTTTTAAAACGAACAAGATGCAAAGAGCAATTCATCTGGATGTTGTTTGACCTCATTTGCAACTAGTGCAAGCATTCTGGGTGATACAAACCAACGCAACGTTTCCTCTTAAACAAAACGTATTACTGCTTCTTAATTCATTCGTTGCAACATCTAAAAATCGTCATTTGACTTAAGAATCAATTCTTTCTTCTTCAGGTGTGTTGGAACACATCATTCCTCCACACGAACGTCAGTTTGTATGCAGTACAGATTATGAAAATCCTGCTCTGATGATACCTATAAACAAGTCGGCCACTAAATTGGTGAACCTAACAGACAAGAGCTGCAAGGACATACCAATATACAAGAAGGATCAAAACGAAAGGGCGACACAAGTCAGAATGATGAAAAGAGAGAAAGTCCTCAGTGGGAAGTACCTGTTCGTTGTCAAGTACCTCCAGTGGAGGAGAGACTTCAGCTATCCTCTCGGAATCGTCGTAAGAACTCTGTCCAGAGGAGAAGACTTGAAAAGTAGCATGGAGATCGCCTACGCGGAGCATGGAATACGACGGGTATTTAAGGAAGAAACAAAAAAGTATGTCAAAGATAATTTCCCACCAGAATGGTCCATGCCTGAGACCGAACGAAACAATAGGACTAAGGTTGTCGGAGCTTTTACCATTGATCCACCCGAGTCCTTGGACCTCGATGACGCCCTGACGATGGAGAGTGATCAATCGTCTTCTACTTTTGTGGTAGGGATACACATTGCTGATGTCAGTTTCTTCGTGAAGCCAAACAGCCCTTTAGATCAGGAAGCTTTTCTCCGTTGCACATCGTATTATCCTGCTGATGGACAGGAAAATGTCCCAATGCTGCCGCGTGAGCTGAGCGAAAATGCTTGCAGCCTGCTGCCCAATAAAGACCGCCTAGCAGTATCCGTGTTTGTCAACTTAGACGAAGAAGGAAAGTTAACTGCAGAGCCAAGTATAAAACGCACCATTATCCGATCCTGTTGTCGGCTGAGTTACGCTGAGGCGCAGATGGCCATTCGGGGTTCCAGCCTCTCAAGTATCGGAGACATTCCGGTGGAGGTCCCGGAGAAGATCAGGCAATTAAGCTCCCTGGCACAAAAAAGAAGACGACTTCGTTTGGGAGACTGTGCTTTTGATCACTGGCAAAATGAGGGAGTTCATGAAGACTTTCAAGCTCACGAGCTGGTCGAAGAAATGATGATCCTTGCTAACAAGGAAATCGCTAAGCTCTTGTCACAAAAGAACTCCGAATTGGCACCTCTGAGGATACAGCTACCTCCAAAGGAACACAGACTAGCCGAGTGGATTGAAATGCACGGCAAGTACGCAAGATTATCACTTAAGCTTTCAGAAATGTTTAATAACGAAACCACCGAGGCCTCAACACTAAACGTGCTTCACGACGACAAGGTCAGGTTTAAAGTCGAAAGGTCGGTTTGGAGTGCGATGTGTCATGCAGTAGACTCATGTGATCTACCCAGGCTCCACCAGCTGATTTGCAACGAGAACAACCATCCCCAGGTTGCTGTAGCTATGTCCAACTTTCGCCGAATCCAGTCTGAGTCTCGGTACGTTTGTGAAGGAGATCAACCGCCCGATAATATCTTCCACTACTCCCTGAGAACACGATGCTACACACATTTCACGTCCCCGATAAGGCGATATATCGATATTGTGGTGCATCGACTCCTTCTTGCCTGGCAGTCTGGCAGCTCTTATGCTGAAAGCCCTTCCAAAGATGACATAGCCAAGGCATGTCGCCGCTCTACTTTCATGTGTGACAACGCACGAAAATTTGACAAGGATTGCAAGAGGATTCATATGGCAAACCAGCTTCAACAGCGATGCCGTGAGACACGTGTTTTTATTGACTCCATCGAACATCAGTCAATTAGTCTTCATATTTCCAACCACGAAGACGACCACTTGGCTGGTAAACAGAAACGAGTGCTTCTAAGTCATCTTAATTTAGTGGAGTTGAAGGAAGAAGAGGAAAGCAAGGGTAAAGAAAAGGCCATCTTTCTCAAATGGAAATTTAGAAAGTATATAGCACCAGATGCCAGAAGCAAGTCAAAGAAAGTAAGCAAGCCTCGTTCCAGTGGTGGTGGTGGTGAAGTGGCGGAAATTCCTTCTGATATCTGGCTCCGTGTACTTGCTGCCGTAAGGGCCAACGATGATGACAAGCTCACAGCTATCGTCAAGCAAACGGAAACGAAATTGGGTATTTTGTCTGCTTCTGGTGGAAGAGACGAGCCAACTCAACCCACGTCTCCTCACAATGCTCGTGGTGTGCCTTACAAGCATCCTCATCACAACGAAAAGTCGGAACCGTCATCTGAAGAGACGGCAGACCATTTCTATGAGAAGAGCATTGCATTGAGAAAGTACGAATTCTTCTCTGTTCAGCTCTGCCCTCACATGACACGGGGAATTCTGCAACCTGATATTCAAATGTTCAAGGCAGATCCTCACATCAACATTTGCATCGAGCATCACAGATATCCGAGGGAGTCATTTGCCCACACAGCCAGACATCAGGCATCACGAGAGCGGTATGGGACCATTGATGAATACATAAAGGCTTGGAAACCAGTACTTGCAATGGAAGCTGCGACGGAAGCCGTCAAAGAGAACGATGGGTTCATTATTGAAGACCTTAACGTGACATGGAAATACGAGCCTGATGATGACAACATAAGCGGATTATTTACTCTTCCCTGGAGCTACTGCGACAGCAGACAGCTAACGTTTTTCTCAGGAGACCTTGCATGCATCCGTGTGCCATACTGTGACACGGAGACGGTTTCTGGCAATGAAACGACAAATGAAAGGAAGGTAAGTATAAGTTTGTTAATTTAGTACTTGCCTGTAACTAGGGACTTCATTTCATTTCTATGTTTTTCCCACAGCCCTCTTCAGATGCTGAACGTTCTGGTGACAACACGCCAGCTAATGATTTCTGGGTGGTGCACTGCATTCTTAGAAAAGTGACCAACATAAATGAAAAAAAGATAGTGGAAGTACAACTGGAGTTTCATCAGACGTCATCCAACATTCCAGATTGGCTCACACATCGAAATGGTCGCAGAAGTACTTTAGAACTCATCCATAGGACACTTCCTCAAAGGTTAACGTTTATAGAAAAGCATTCTATTTGTTTATCTTGTCTAAAGTGATTACTTTGGTTTACGACACTCCGCATTAACTTAGTGCCTTCGGGTTTAATTTTTAGGCGAATGTACGGAGCACTCTGTATTAACCTTATAGATTCATCGGAACTAGTTCATGCCATTTGCAAAGGAGAGGAACCATCGAAAGGTATGTTGTATATTTCCTCTTCGTAGATTTTCCATTAAGGAATACAACATCTTCATTATCGTCGTCAACGTAAGTAATGTTATCGTCGCCGTCGCAATCATCATCGTCATCATCGTCGTTATCATTATTATCATCATCATGGCCGTGTTGTCATGAGCGCTTTCGTTATGATTTTAAAATGTTTTAT
>CM042751.1:21098044-21114502 GCA_022496165.2 Catalaphyllia jardinei | reverse complement strand
ACGTTATGCGCGCGTAATTATACGAAATTATAATCAATGACGATACAAGTTTAGCCTTGAAGGTTCGGTAGGACAGTCAGGGTAGTTGTCGACAACGTGCTCACCGCATTAGTGTTACCAAGAATTAAGGATTTTTCGAACACAGTCTCGCTGCTATCTCACTGCTGTTAACACAGATACACGCACTACTTGATTGCACTAAGTATAGTGCTATGCTACGTACAGGGTGGAAAATTAAACGTTGTTTCGGTAGGGGTAAATTATGGCGTCTGCAGACACGTGTGGTACAATTTAAAAGTTTCAAGAGCAAAAAAATTCAGGATTTTTAAACTTTGATATTTCTGCTAAGTTTGAAATAACTCTATGAATGTGTGTCCGAGCTTCAGGGGAAGAATTGCGAACTCGAATGGAGTTTCGGACATGGCGGTGAATCGCTTAATCAGTTAAAAGCAACATTCCTACAGGTAGAGTAGCTATTGTAATTTGATATCTAGTTTCGCTGAAAAATTCTCTGATTTCTCAATTACGCCAGATGTAAATATGCCTCTAAACTAAGAGCGACTCAATATGCAAAAAAGCACACATATTTTAAATATCTTCGTTGCAGTTAGCTTACTTCTTGCACTCTAGAATAATGAACCAATTTCAAATGGCTCAAATGAGCTAATGCTGCATCGTCGAACATCAGTCTCACTGCATCTCCTATATTATTCTAATACGCATAAAATCAGTGTAAATTGAGCTCTTTATGTTTTACTTAGAAAAGAAGGATCAAACAGTTGAGACTCTTTCCGTCTCAGTGTTGAAATGGCACAAGGTGGACATTCTTTCGGGATGGATGAGGAAGATGGGTGAGCTCTAGCGTTAATATAGAAATAGCAATCCATTATGTTTTTAGGCAATACCACTTACACTAAGTCTTTCTTCTTTCTTATAAACAAGAGTTTCTATTTTCTTTTTGCCTCTAATTTACAGTGAAGACACCGAGGACTTCGTGCCGCTACCCTTCATGGTAAGGAAGACGCCATCGAACGCCTTACGTGTCAAATTGAAACTGAAAATTTATCGACTGCACGGGACCGAGTTTGGTGGCTGGTTCCTTTTTATCTACCTTACAACTTTGAAAGTACTGAATCTTGTACATCCTGTCAGTGTCCTGTATCCTGACGCAAACTGAATTTACGACAGACACATACATATTATACAAGACATACAAGCAAGACATGAACATTGCCAATATATCCCTTGCTTTCAGTTCAGTTTTCATTCCTGCACTTTTGAAAGTCATCTTTCATTGTCTCTAGTTACCTCAGTTACAGCTTTTGCAGCCTCAGTTTTTATTGGGGTTAAAGAAGGAAGGTGATGAAAAATTCCAAGCACAGCTATATAACGAGGCAGCAGCGGTTTATACTCTTGCGATCAATAATCCTTTCAAGGATATTGTCATTGCCGAAAAGCTTTTTCGCAAGAGAGCCGTGTGTTTCTACAAAATGGTAAGTTCAAATTTTTAATACGATACAATACAATACTTCATTTAGACCCGTCATGTCTAAGAACTGTACAAGTTCGTTCAGTAATAAGCTCATGCGTACATTTATTCCTCAACTACAAATAGTTACTTGAATTACAAGGTTATTAAGTCTAAAACATTAATGAATATAACTCCAGGTACAATTTGAGGCAATCTGATTTTTCCACTCCTGCAGTAGACACTCACTGAGATATTTAGGACCCAAATCATAAGGAGAACTGTAAAGATCTACGGAAAACAGATCGGCCAAAAAACAAAATGAGTTTAAAAGGGGCATTCGTGGGGAAAATGAAACTCTCCAGCAAGGGTTGTAGCTCAGCATGACATTCTTAAATCTTATTGGTAAAATTAATAGGTTTTTCTTTACATTAGATCAGCTATCCATAGGTACCTACGATGTTTAGCTTTATCGTTAATAAAAATTTACATTGCATTTTGTAGCATTCATATTTTATTGCAGACATCTTAGCTTTCTCAGTTTTGTATCTTGTATTAGTCTGTATCCCCTTAGCATTAGCATTAGCATCAGCTTTACCGTTGCCGTTGCCGTTGCCGTTGCCATTGCTATTGCTATTGCTATTACTATTGCTATTATTAATTCTACGAGACATGCAACATAGAACTCGAACAGAATCTACTTAAACTTATTATTATTTTTCGGTATCACTGACAACTTACATGCAGATATATGTTGTATCACACAGGGCAAATATCCTGAGGCCATCCTGGACTGTGGAGAAGGTACACAGAAATTAATTGTTGTATTCCATACTTGCCGCCTTCCTTTTTTTTGTAGACGTCTTGACAATTAAACTTACTTTGTCAGCATTTGAACGGCATCTCCCCGCAATGCATACTTTCCTTAGTTTAATTCTGTCCTTAGATTTTGTAATGTTATCTCTTTTAGCCATTGCACACGCAGATTGCATCAAGAATAAGAATTTGCTGGCAAAATCTGTTTTTATCAAGATGAAAGCAATAGTGTGTCTTGGAGATTTTGTTACAGCCTTTAAGGTAGCATTGTGGTGCAAGCATTTGAGGCCCAATGTAAGTAGGTCTAATAGGCACGTACTGTGATTATGTTATTTGTGATCAGTTAATCTGCCTCTGACAATAAACAATAGAGACCATGATCAGTGATCGGACCCATGCAAGTAAACAGACTAGTTAAGTAAAGGTTCTTTCACAAATTATTTGCCAGTTTACCTGATATATTACTACTTTATCCCTTGGAAGGAACTTTAACCAAGCTTTCTCATTTGTTTGTTTTTTATGTGTTTGTTTGTTTGTTTGTTTGTTTGCTCGTTTGGTGCTTGGTTGGTTGATTGATTGGTTTGTTGACTGGTTGGTTGTTTGGTTGGCTTTTTGTTTCTTTGTCTACCTGTTTGTTTAATTGCTTTTGTGTTTGTGTTTGTTTGTCAATTTGTGTGCCTGTTTGCTTGTTCGTCTGTTTGCTTGTTCGTCTGTTTGCTTGTTTCATGCTTTTCGTGTTTGTTGGTTTGATCCTTTGCTTGTTTGCTCGCCGGTCCGTTGTTTTGCTGGTCTGTGATCCGCTTGCTTCTTTGTTTGCTGATCCGCTTGCTTCTTTGTTTGCTGATCCGCTTTCTTCTTTGTTTGCTGGTTTGTTTGCATGTGAGTTTGTTTGTTTCTTTAAGTTGTCTTATGAAATTGTGATTCCCTACTAAGTGAAGCTGCTGGCCAAGTGAAGTAGTTGTGAAGTAATTGGCCCAACGGCTAGTTGTTGATAAATATCTTTCTATCGTTTCTCTAGTGCGAGAAAACCAAGGAATGCTTGAATGATATAAAAGAAAAACTGAGAGAAGCATTTAAAAAGGCAAGTAAATTAATTTCAGCCGTAATGAGAACCTGTAACTCGGGGAGTTGGAACTGTCTACCGGCTAAAACATTCTCAAACGTCACATTCTTTTCACTGAGTCTCCGTAATTTATGCCCTAGACTCCAGATCGGGCACTCCAGATTCGACTGCTAGGTCCCTGTGTTGTGTTCTTGGGCAAGACACTTTACTCTCACAGTGCCTCTCTCCACCCAGGTGTCTAAATGGGTGCCGGCGAATTTAATGCTGGGGGGGGGGGGTGGTAACCCTGTAGTAGACTAGTATCGAATCCAGGGGCAGCCGGAATACTTCCAGTAGCTTCATGCTATGGAAAACGAATATAAGTGACGATCTGATGGTTCAGTGAACTCGAGCGCAGACTGTACCTGCCTTTATTGATTAGGTCTTAATTGTCATATTTCTTCCCATGGTAGAATGGTGTAATTTAATACATATACACGTACCTATTTTTTTTTCTTTATTTCTCTCTCTTTACAGGATCGTTCTCTGGTCCAGGAGGTTCTAAGAACAATGATCGATTTTGCCGAAATGTTTAACATGGACAATAACACTCGTGCACTTGCTTTAGAAATTTACACAGAGTTACTGGATTTGTTTGACTTTATGCTTCTACCTGAAATTCTACGAAGGCAGGCTGAAATCCTAATGAACCTGGTAACAATTTAATTATTTCATAGCAAGCTTTAAAATCACTTACATGACTTAGTATCCTTTCTCTCATAATGTTTTTATTTAACTATATAACAATTAGAATATCAGCTCAAGATTTTAATCGCGTGATAGTTGCCGAGGGCGACGCCAGCGTCAACTATAGCTAACTACGTAGAAAAAGAATGTACACGTAATTGGCCACTAATAATAATAATAATAATAATAATAATAATAATAGTCAACTTTATTTAAAGAGGGTGACATGGGACAGTACTTCAACTGAATAACTAGTGGCCCTCAAAGTAAAATTACGTAACAAAAATGAAGTGACCAAAATACATATCATTAAAGAGAAAGAACTATAAATATACATATGAATAAGACTAAAAGAGTACCAACTATATTACAATTATAAAATATCCTTACAATGAATATAATGCAAACTATAATTACAATAGGAATACAGCTAAGATGGGTCAAGCGAAAGGAAGGTTGTGAAATGATTGGTATGATTAGAAAATAAAGTTAAGTTTCACTTAAGCTAAAGTGATCAACATCATTGAATCTCGTTGAAAAATGACTACAAATAGTCTTTGTAAATGAGGTTACACATGTTCCTTTCTTAAGGTGAATGGGCAGAGAGTTCTTAAGGTGAATGGGCAGAGAGTTCCAGAGCCTGGTCGTGGACACACTAAAAGTTCTCCCTCCTTCAGATCTCCCTCCCATTCGGGGCCACCGAAGACAAACCCATTCAGTGGTTGGGAGGTGGATTTGAACCCAAGGCCTCCGGATTACAAGCCCAGCGCCCTACCACTAGGCCACGCTCGCCTCCAATAAACAGACCATGATAAATAATTATTCAAATAAACATAACCAGGTTAAGAATCACAACTGGCGGGAGGCAGACCAGTTGGCTATTTCAAGCGTAGCCGAGAAGTTGAACTCGGGGTTACAGTGAACAGCATCAGCTAGCGGTCAGAACGCGATTGAACCCGCGACCTACGGATTTCAAATCCGACGCTCTAACTACTCAGCCACGCTGCCTCCCTCTGAGGAGGGAACTATTACGCACATGCACAGAAATTGCGAGTGAATATACAGCTGTTTCGACAAAGGTTGTCCCACAAAAGTGTAAAAGCGTACGCGACAATTCCGATCGGCATTATGGGTAGTAAGAGTTTGGTTTTACTTGATTAAAGTTCAAGGCGATTCAGCAACAAGGAACGACAAAGAACGAATATGTGTTTGTGCCGTTTCCTTCAACCACGCTGAAACACCCTGGGTTCAATCAAGCAAACTTAAAATCCACCTTTACCCATACTAACTTTTGACATTGTCGCGTGAGCTTTCCCCCGTTTGCAAGTCAACCTTTCACAAAACAGCTGTATACTACAAGTAGTTCTTCTTTCGTTTAGTTCGTCGTGCGTGACGCGAAAGAAAACCGCAAATAGAGTAGATAGTGAGTAGTGTAGCCAATCAGAGGACGGCATTCGTGCTCTAGCTCTAGTAGATTCACACTAATGAAGCTATTGTATACACGAAATGTGAAGAACGACTGCTATAATTCATACTAAATAGTATTATTTGGAATGCATATATTAATTTAAGTCTTAAAAGGTCTTCGTAGTAATTGATCTTAAAAATCTTTTTCGAAGAATAAATTCATCTTTTGTGTATCAATATTAGGGAAGATACGAAGAAGCAAAGGATATTTGTGCAAAAGGTATGTACGCGAGCTTCTTTTGCTAATTCATGTATGAAAAAAAATCTCAAACAGAATCTTCCCTCCAAGTAAGTCTTTGATTTACCAGAGACAAAGCAGTTCTGAGGTGTGAGCAAAACATAAAACGCATCTAAAACTGACATCAATTTGTTTTTCACGATAACAAATTGTCAAATTGCCCGCTCTCGTTCGTTTACGCGTCGCATAAGTTATAAATTCATGTGTCTGTCCGCTTATTGACAATAAAAACTAGCCAATGAGCCAGGGAGAATTTCTGTAGTTATCGTTAAATTCTTTTTTTTCTTTATGTTTTCCTCAAAGCCGGCGTTTTCAGATTTCTCCCGTTTGAAAGGGGTTTTCGAAAAGCTCCGTTTTCGTGACGCATAGGGTAGGGTGGGCCTGACCGTAGAAATAAAGCTGTGCTTCCAGATTTCTCCGCACAGTGCAGGGACAGGGCCTAAATTGAACAGTGCTCTATTTTAAGGTGATTCCCCACATTTGCATCACGCATCTTTTCTGCGCATAATTTATGGCCTCATTTAGCGTGCCCTCGTGCGCGTCCATATTGAAAACATTGCGGATTTGCCTTTTTATTGAGCACTGTCAGTTGAGAAATGGATATAGCTCACCAACGAACACGTGCACCCCACCTTTTTTCCAGTTATTGTAATAAACGTATAAGCTTCACGTGAGAAAAGACCAATCTGAGTTCTTTTGCTGAAAATAAATAAGGAAAATAGCTGACACTATGGTCTATTCTATTTTGCTGCTTGGTGACCATGTCAAGAAAATTGGTTCAAATTTTAATCACTCGCAATGATACAGCTTTCTGTCTAAATCAAACTTAAATGTAAATATGGGTCCTACATCACAATGTATTGACTGTAGCCTGAACGCTTATTCTCATGAGTCATGGTCACAAAGATTTTACATTTATTACTGGGAATGCGTTCTTCTAATAAGCAATTTCAGTGCCTCAGTGTTCCTTAATGAGCAGGGGCACCCCCTTTTTTATTTCAAAATTGAAGTTCTCATATGATGAACATTCAGCGGACAAGGTTTGTACGAAAGTCTATAGTCACCTCTATTTCAGAGGAATTGCCTCAAATTGCAGCCGTATCAAAAGGAGAAACTCACAATACACTCACCTATGTAGAGCTGTATCAAACAAGTATTTGAACCCGAATCTAAATTGTTTTCTTGAGCAGTTTCTGCTTATGGTATCCCCTGCCTAAGATTAAAATATCAATGTAATTTGGAGGAACGTAAACCATAAATCACGTGTCCATCCTCACCTTGTAATTTTGCATTTGTCTTCGATTTCGTGTAACTTGACGCTCTAAGCGTTAACTCGGGCTTCGTACCGCAGTACCAAATCGTACTTTACAAATAGAAGTACGCGTACTGAATACAACACAAATAAAAGAATCAGGGTTTTTCCCCTGAGATATTTACTGTTCAAGTTGCTTCGTTGAGTATCCTCCTAATCCAATCGCAAGTTGTGAGTTAAAAAACCGGCCACTTTGGTTAAAGAATCAAGCACAGCTGTCTACGCATTTATGGAGAACTTGTTTGCAAAGAATTTTCCGGGTTTTTTTACAATAGCAACTAATGACGACTACATGCTAGCAGAATTTGTAGGAAGTTGGTGGACTGCTCGTGGGCGATACGAGTGACTCATGCAGCTGAACAGCTTTGCCGTGTTGCGATTTTAAAGGGAACCTCCACTCTTACAACAAGTTGGCTTTGAATTGTTTGAAGTAATTACTACTTCTCAAATTTTACTAATAACATTCAAGAGTAACAAGAATTGAGTTATTTTCCCTTTTAAATTCCCCGTGCACCGCCATTTTGGATTTTGTGACGTCAATTGGTTGCCGCTATTGTTAGGAGGCAGAGCATCTTTTGTGTGAAACAATTGGGCAACCATATGAAATCATGTAATTCAAGATGGCAGCGCGCGGGAAATTTTCGAGAGAGCCGAAACGAATCATGATAAAGTGGCTTCGCCAAAACAGCAGTCCAATGAGGCGTCAATTTACATTGCACATAATTTGCATAAACTTTCAAGTTGTGTATTCAAGCTACATATTTTTACTGAATCAAGGTAGGAGTATTTTTTAAAAGGAACTAGTTTATACGGGAACATGCGGCATTCTGTTTTGTTATTTGGTTTGGTTTCATACTCGTCTAGTGCGTGTCACGCAAACATGATTTTCTTTAGCAGTCGGACAGTTTTCTAAAAGAATTGGCGATTGCCAAGACTGCTAAGTATACTTGAACTACATGTACTAGTGAAATAAATTTGGCTTAACTATCGTCAATGCAGATTATTCTTAGGACTTGGCAAAAACCTCAATAATCCTGTACAATTCCCACACAATTGAAGTTTTAATTTTCCTGGACAATGTATCTCCAAAATCACACAATGCTATTTTTTTTTCTGCGCCTTACTAGAAAGCCAACTAACTTGGAGGGAAGATATTTAATTCAAGTTACCGAAAGTCTTATCTTTAAAAACTTGGAGATCAACAGATTTTGTGCGATGCTACGAGTCCAAAAGCGTTTTCGTATTTAGTTCGTTTTATTGCAATATGATTTGTTTTACTGCAGTGTTCTAAATAATAACAGCAGACGTCACATGCAGTCATTGACTACCTATTTTTGTCAGTACCGCGATCGGATCAGTTGTTATCTCACGAAAACGTTTCGAACATGGGCTTACCTGCCTGGCTTTCAAGACTTAAGTTCGAGGACCGACCCTTTCGGAAAAAGATCGACATCTTTGTATGCGAGACGAACATATAAGGTTCAGGTTCAGGCGCATTTTTTGCATTTTCTGACTCGGGCTTTTCTACGGAAGCCCGAGTAATAACTTCATGTTTTCTTTTCCAGTACTGTGGTTAGGAAAGGATGACCTCAAAGCTTTAGAAATTATGACTAAAATTACACAACGCTTGAGGGAGAGAGAACTGAAACAAGCAAAGGAAACGGTAATTATTCATAACTTTATTGTGTGCATTGGTTAAAATGAGCTATTGTCGGTTACTTAAAAGCAGCTCGACTTCTACATTAATTTCAAAGTACCACTGAGAGTGGGTCTCTGCAATGCCTTCCTAGCGTTCCTTTGCTTTAACCGCGAATAACAATTAGACCTTAAACCTAAATAGGCTAATTTCGATATTTAAAATTCAGCCTAAATCAGTAGACCTCAGTACGAGGCTCTGGGGAATAACTACAGAGTTTGTTGGGTTTATTCCCCAGAGCCTCGTTGTCGGGTATATTGTTTGAGACTGGATTTTAATATATCGAAATTGGTCTATTGTATACAGTACCCCGATAACTTTACAAGAGAGTGAGGGAACCCTCCCGCTATTGGATATTCGTTATTTATCGCGTCCTCCTCGGGACAAGATAATATTTTGAGTGTACGTCGTGTATAGTGGTCGTCGATGATGGCTGCCTATGTCATGCATAGTACCTGGAGGACTTTTTTTTTGTGTCATTTTTCCACGTGGATATTAATAACGGTAAAAAATCTGGAGCGAGCGGTATCTACCCACGCCTCTTCCCTTCATTTGTTTTTCTAGATAAGGAGCAATTTTTCTATTTCACACAGAAAAGGACGAATACTGCCAAAAGAGAGCCATCTGAAATGGAAGTGATTGGAGCAGCAGCATCATCTAAGGATAGTCAACCTTTATTGTCCAAGGTAAATGGCCCACGAGACCTTTATTGCATATACGTTAGAGTCTGTTTATTTCATATAAAGTCAGATAGGTGGGAAATATGATTAATTTACTAGTCGAGATAGCTGGTAGTGTGTAGACTGTGAAAATAATAGTTTTTGGTGTAAACCCTGTAAAAAGTAATGTTAATGCTACCGGAGTTTTTAGCGCATTTTTAACGTCGCACTGGTTTCTGATAAGGGGCCCACTTAAGTTAAGACTAATGGATACGAACGAACTTACGAGTCAACGCGACAGAATGAAAGCGATGGTAGACCAGAATCCCACATGATCTTGTATCTAGCTTTCGTTCTTTACAGCGCATGTTGTCTCGTCTCCCGACCGCTGGTCAAGGGGAGTGAAGATGCTGGGTACGAGGGTGACAAGTATGCCATTCAACAGTAAAACTGAAGCAGAACCTATAGCTAGCAGAAGTTGTTTCGTGCTACAGGAATTATTTCAATTCTAAGATTGCGTTCCAAAGATTTGGTACATAGTTTACTTAAGATCGTTTTTTCATTAATTTATCTCACAGGTCGAGTCAGCAAGATTTTCAAGAGAAGAACATGTGGAGATCAAGCCTAACGATGAAGCCATGATGACTGTTTCGGAAGAAAATGTCCGAGAACATGAAAGAGAGAATGCTTCACATCTAAGACCTGTAAATGTCACATTAATTACTTGCAAAATTTTTCAGACGATTTAAATTTTGGGGGGGAAAGTGCCCAAATATAAAATCGTCCGAAATTTTAATCGTCCAAGAAAATTTACTGTACAGTATTAAACTATTAACTAGTTCCAAAGTTCTTACTTTTCTTTTGGAAGGAGCTCCGTTCATACAATGCTTGAGATGTGTAACGTCATGATGGAATTTTTCTTTTTGCCGGTCTTTTGAACCGTTAGTACCAATTTTACTTTTGCAGCTGATAGAAAGGGACTAAAGAGTAGAAGATAGCGAGAAAAAAAAGAGAGAAAAAAATAAGCGAAAAGAAGGCAAGAAAAAGAATCCAAATTTTGGCTTATGCGCATGAACTGATAATATATTGTTTTAGCTAGTAATGTATACGTCGAGATAATAATTATTTTTATCATTGGATCTAATGGGTAGCACATATGATTGGAGATTGTGTCCTGAGAAGTCGACCCCAGATATGCTCTACAACTGAGCTAAACTCTCTCTTCACTTTATTCTATTTTGGAATCTTTCAATTTTATTTGGAACTATCCAGTGTGTCTGTGGGTAATAAAACCTGCCCCTGCTGAATATGCTACGAATGCGTTTAGTTCCAAATAGAAATATGAAAAATTGGCAGTCGTGGTTCACGTTCTCAAACAACGCAGAATTTCAGAATTTCGCGTCGTTGTTTTGTAGAGGACGGCACTGAAAAAAATTGTACCAAGAATTATAACGCACGTGCACAGCCGTTATAAACCTTTTATTCTCATTGCCGTCGCCGTAGTGTTTCGCGTAAGATCCCTGTTTATATGCATGAAGGAGAAGGATTAAACTAGAGGCATGACATGCTGTTGACCCGTAATAAAACGTAAGGTACGCCAGCACCAATAGTAAGAGTATGACCCGGCTACCTTATGCTTCCCAAGGCCAGAATCTTCGGTATGGGTTACCACTGATCAGATATGGTTCGCACTCAGTGCAATGTTTAATGTGTGAGATACTCAGGAACGAGAGGTGTGACATAATCCTTTATGTCTCAGAGCCGGAATTCATATTCGCTTTGATTAGAAAATGCTTAACACTTTACATTACTAACTAGTAACACGCTCATAGCCTTCGTTGATTATTATGTTCAGCTATCTAAATATTGGCTATCTTTTATTTCACAGGTCGAATCGCCAAAAAGGTTTCCCCTAGAGAACAGTTTGGGGATCAAACCTAATGATGATGTCAAATTGAATTCGGAAGAAAAGGTTTGAAACGTCACTTATTTCCCATAGTGCTTTGGTTACTTAAGGACGTCGCGCCCAAAAATATCCCACGTACAATTTTTTTTTTTTAAACTTTGACTGAAAGTAGATAAAATTACGATAAAATTAGGTTAAAAACGTATAAAAAATTGGGGGTCACCGAACTCGTTTTGAAGATAAGGCGTAGCACAGACCATAGCATTTCTAGGATTTCCAGTCACTCGAGGCGATTCTGGCCTGATTCATTACTATCAGCATATATTTAAGTTGAAGAATCATATCTACGTTATGTGTGTTTAACACAGCATACATAAGCCTACTTGATAGATCTTTGCTACATATGTCATTAAATCAGCTAGAATTAGCCTTAAAAATACAATTTCTAAGTTACTCACACCTGTATCCATGTACCAATTCGACCTTATTTGAATAGTATATGGGAAATAATTAAAACTTCCCACGTACAGATTTTTTTTGTCTTTTAGTATAATGGAAAGGATCAGAAAAGGAAGTAATCTGACGAAAACAAAGTGGGGGTCACCGAGCATCCAACAAAAATATTTGCACACACAAAGTTAACGCAAAGGTCATCAGCTCTATATTTGTTGAGTTTTGGACTCGGTGTCCTCGCTTGAAAATGACGTGGCACACGCGTGACCAATGAATAGCGTGCGCACTAGAGATGCGTAGTAGCAATGGGCGCGAACGTCCTTAAACACAGATGAACCCCGTCGCCTGTGGTGTCCGCGTATCGATTCGTTGCCACTCTACGAAGTGTTCTTAAAATACAACTTCTTCAGTTCCTTGTCCCTAAGCGGGATTGGGCCAGAATGACATTTAACGCTGTTTCCCTGCTATAATCATCTTATGTCCCACTTGCGTGACTAGAATAATTGTTTTTTTCAACACCCCGAAACTACAGAAAACTAAAATAAAATATAAATTAAGAACTCCCTAAGAAATTACGCCTACGTCTAGCATAGTTGTAGGGCATGGTACAATGGCTCATATACCACGTAAACTATTGGGGTTTTCACATGACGTCACTAAATTTCAAACAGCAAAACTATTGACCTCCTAAGATTTAACTTTCATGATGTGTAAGAGCATTTGAAGAACAACTGTTCGTTCCGAATGGGTTCTTGGTTTTGTGACAGACTACGCTTAAATTTCTAAGCTTTTGCGTGAAACGGCATTTACACGGCCGAAAGAGCTGTCAGGTTGATTAAAAAAGTGGCTTGATTCGGAAAATTTGGCTATCTGAACAGTTCATGTATTGGAAAAAGATAAATTTATGCTTTTGAAGAAAAACTGTTTCCGTTGGTTTCCGGTCGCCATGGGTGCCAGCATGGCGTCTCCATACAAATATCTATAAATTTGGGTAAAAATAATTTATCTTGCTTAAGGAAAATTACTCTGACCTGAGTCTTGGCGAGAGTCTGCATATTTACCTTCCTTCTTTTCTAAGATTCTGGACTTTATCTATTGAACGGTTTTGATTTTTACATGTATTTCGATCTGTTTTGAATGCCGTGATACTGAAAACCAGTTTTTAATCTAGTTTATGCCAACGAGCCAGCCGAGCGAAGACGCACTGAAGCCAAAAACATTACAATGAGCCAGTCAAAACTCGAAGTGATTACATATAGCTGACGCAAAGAGCGGGAAAACGAGTGCGAGTGATTCACGATTGGTTGAAAATGATGCGCGATGACCCAATCGTGTACCATGGTCGTCACAAAACCAGTTCCAGGGAACCAATTAAAACTCAAAGTAATTACATGTAGCTGACTCTAAGCCCAGGAAAACGTGTGTGAGCGCGCCACGATTGGTTTTGTTTTAATTCTGATTGGATGAAAAATTGGCGCCGATCCGTAGCGTAGTATGTGCAACCAATTTATAACAGAGCCTTAGCAAAGCACGCGTTCTGATTGGCTATTACGCGCTATCCATTTTCCCGTAAGTTGCACGCTTTTTTCTTGGCAATTTTCATCGATGTTGACAAACATAATTTCCTTTTTGTAAAATATGGGAAAAGATTATTCCTGTGAGCCACCAAATTTCGAGCGCAAGTTTTATTATCGGGCCTCTAGTACCTAAGAGATTTTCTAATCAACCTTTCGACGTTAATAATGCACAGCAGGAATTTTAGAGAGAAGTTTTCAGCGATTTGGCGACGTAACAAACTCAGCACAAGCTTTTATTGTAAAACTTTTCGGGCATCGAAAGCCATTTAAATACTTTCGGAGAGCAAGACTTGTACATGAGAGTTTTACCAAATTACTGTTTTTATGTGAAGCCTTACGTACGAAATTCTTCTGTTCCAAAAGCGTAAGAGATAACACTTTTACTGAGCTTTAATAAAGGAATTTTTATCAAATATTGGTACCCAGTGAATGAATTATTCCATTGGGCCCGGCCCAGTCGCTTTAAGGAACGACTGCATCGTGCACAAATATAAGTTTATATTTCTATCATTTTCCTATAAGCCGTAGTTTTCTGTTCATCTAAGCTTATTTTACCAAATAACGAAAGTAACAGAGATCATCTTTTTAAGACATTCGTGTGTTCCATTTCAACCTTACACTTACTTTGATCCCCAAAGAAGAGGGCTCTTTACTTGAATTAGGAAACTGGAGGCCTATAACACTACTAAACGTTGATCTTAAGATAGCAACAAAAGCTATAGCCAAACGTCTTGAGTCGGTACTCCCCAAACTAATCCATTCGGATCAAACGGGCTTTGTGAAAGGTAGATATATTGGAGAGAACATTAGGCTTATATCAGATATGATGGAATACACCAAAGTGCAAAATATACCTGGAATACTATTATCGTTAGACTTCCACAAGGCTTTCGACTCCATTGAATGGCCTTTCATAATGAAGACGTTAGATTATTTTAATTTTGGCACAGGCGTTAAAAAGTGGGTCAGCACTTTCTATACGAACATAGAAAGTGCCGTTCTTAACAACGGTTTTGCTACTAATTGGTTTAAACCGTCAAAAGGTGTGAGACAGGGCTGTCCGTTGTCTCCCTATTTGTTTATTCTCTCAGCAGAAATCCTGGCGCATAAAATCCGACAAGATCCAGAATTCAGAGGAATTAAGTTGTTCGGAAATGAGGTCAAACTGTCGCTTTTTGCGGATGACATCAACTTATTCACTTCTGACTTGGCCTCTGTGAGAAGAGGTTTAGAAATAGTAGAAGAGTTTGGGAAGATAGCTGGTTTATGTCTAAATGTTAAGAAAACAAAAGCGATTTGGCTTGGGAAATGGGCAAAGAGTAAGTGCAAACCCCTTAGTATGAAATGGACGCGTAGTCCCGTCAAGATACTCGGCGTTTATTTCTCGTACGATGGCAAAGGAAATGATGAACTTAATTTCAATCAAAAACTGAAAGTACTACAAACAAAACTCGACATGTGGAATTCTAGAGATCTGACTCTTTTTGGAAAAGTTATGTTAATCAAAACACTCGGGATATCTCAGCTAATTTATTCCGCATCAAATCTCGACGTCCCCGCAGGAATCGAAGACTCGGCTAAAACCAAATGCTTCAAATTTCTTTGGAGAAACAAGAAAGACAAAATAAAAAGATCAGGACTATACCAAGATACTAATAAAGGAGGATTACGTATGACTGACATAGGTTTAATGTTTAAATCACTCAAACTTGCTTTGATACCTAGGTTACTGTCCGCAGGCAAAAAGAATTGGTGTACAGTTCCAGATCACTACTTCAGAAAAATTGGAGGATTAAATTTCCTACTCAGGTGCAATTACAATGTAAAATACTTTGACCAACTACCGGTTTTTTACAAAACTATCCTTGAGTCTTTCAGTGAACTGAAAACTCTTTATGGATATGGCCAACAACAGGATTTAGTTTTATTCAACAATAAGGACATATTAGTTGGCGGGAGGCCAGTATATCTTCATGAATGGTTTAAGAGAGGAGTTGTTCTCGTTAACGATCTTCTTAATGAAAGCGGAAAATTCTTAACTTTTAAGGAATTTTCTGATAAATACAGTTGTCAGACTAATTTTCTTCAATATTACCAAGTAATAAGCGCCATACCAACTCGCTTTTTGATAAAGGCAAACGACAATGTGGCTCTCGACAAGCAATCCTTCACAAGTGGTGACGAAATATTTAAACTCAACGATAACGTTGAAATTCATCTGGATAAAGCTAGATCCAAGGACTTTTACAAATTACTAAACAACAAAACCCACACGGGTAATCATTCTGGTCCTACTAAATGGAGTAGGAGGCTCTCATTAAATGAGGATGTGTGGCCAAATATCTTTAAGTCACTAAAAACTGTTTGTAAAGAAAATAAACTCAGAGAATTCCATTTCAAGTTCATACATAGAATTATTGTAACAAAAAGAGAACTATTCAAATTTGGTATTAAGAACGATGAAGATTGTCTGTACTGCGGAGAAAATGACTTCATCGAACACACATTTATTGAATGCACTTTCACGAAGACTTTTGTAACTAATGTTCTCCAATGGTTTAATTCAACCAACGCGTGTCGAATCATCCCGACAACAGAAGAAATTCTGTTTGGGGTATTAAGCAACTGTTACGATAAGAAAACAACGGGAAAGTTTAACTATAGTATCCTCTTTATGCATCATTATTTACATTCAAATAAATCAAACGAGAAATCCATCTCCTTGAAAGAATTCGTCCAGAAGGTCGAGCGTAAATATCGTCTTGAAGGTATTACTTAACTTAGTTGGATTATAGAATAGTTTAGTAAAAAGAAAAAAAAAACAAAAAAAACAATAACAACAAAAAACCTTTACAGTCAATAGTTTAATTTACTAGTAGAAGGCTATAGATCGGCCGTACAGGCTGTTTACAGTACCAGGAAGCGAAATATGTAAATATTGTAATTTTTGTTTTCCTTTTTGGTTGACTAATATATAGAGATAGCAGTAGTAGACTTTTCTTTTTTGTATAATACCTTTATCTGTAAATGTAATTTTGTATTGTCAAAAAAAAAAAAAAAAAAAAAAAAAAAAAAAA
>CM042751.1:21076202-21097944 GCA_022496165.2 Catalaphyllia jardinei | reverse complement strand
ACCTTACACACGCAGCTAGCTTATTAATTTAAAACGAAGTGAAATCGGAAGGAAAACGTAACCCACAAACCTTCTATATTTGAAGAAGTGCATCCCAAATTAAACAGCTTAAAGGCAGGGGCGTTTGTTCCGGCTTTCTTTCCATTTCTCGCTTTTTCACTGTAAGAAATCTCCGGTCCCATTTTCCTCTTTTCTTTTGTCGAAGCGGCCTTCAAGGACAGAGACCTCAACCACCAAACCTTTGTCTCCGATTCTTCGAAAAACCGATCCAAATTTTACGAACTTTTTAGCAACGCTTTTACCCACAGCAATTTTTCTTTTTGTTATTAACTTTATATTTAGGTTAACTGGGCAGTTTAAAGTCGTTTGTTTGTTTGTCCGAGGTCTAGATGGAAACGTAAACTAACTTTACGCGATCCAAGGAAAGTACTGTTGTGTCGCTTTGAATAAACATTTTCGCACGGTGGTCAATCGTACTTTTGACTTCATGTAAGCACGGCGAGTTTTAATTATTTTTTTTAAGTGGCAATGTTATAAAAGAAATGGCAAGCGTGTAACCGTGCAACTATCAAGTGATGGATGCACTTGGGTTGTTTGCTAAGCACTTGAGAAGCTAGAGTCGCACTGGGTTGTCGCCTCATGCGACTCTTACCCTTCTTTCGTGCTTAGTAACCTCCCACTTGCCATCGCGTATCCATAACGCGATAGTTGAACGCTGCACGCGTACCATTTCTTAATTGGACACTCAATTAAAAACTGCTCTGAGACTGTGCCTTACAATTATAATGCAGGAGCAGCGTTCACAAGTGACAGAAGAGAATCCTTTGGCTGTAGCAACAGATGATGGTAAGCTACCTGTCATATTCATTTTCTTCTCGCCCGAATGAGTATGAGTACTATGCACCAATTGAGATGATGGTACTTTTCTCGACAGCACAACAAAAGATGGCGGATTCAGATCAAACCCAAAGTGAATACGCAGCAGCAAAAGAAGATGGTATTATTTTCCACTCCCAGATTTTCTTTCTTTCAAGCATCTTATCTCCCGAAAACTTTTTGAAATAGCCTTAACCTTTTACTATTATTATCTTCTAGAAAAATCAGAAAGGAGAAAGCAGAAAAACAGGAAGAAGAAAGCAAAAAAGAAAAAAAAGAAGAAAGCTCAGCAGTTTAAGGAAGGTTCCTCAGGTAAATGGTATTTGTTAGTGTTGCCATTGTTTTCAGCAAAACCCTCCCAACTTATTGCATATACGTTTCTGTTAACGTTTGACCCAAGGGTGTGATGTGCAGTTTAACCACTCTATTCTCACTACGTACACATATAGTGGTGGAACTTGATTTAATCCCTCAAATTCCGCCATGTTTTTATGCCCCAGGGCGGGCATGATGCTTTGCGGCCTCTTCGTGTAAATAACCAGGTTTTGCCTTCAGTGATCATTGTCATTTTGCCAACATTGTGGTGATGGTTTTGTCGCCCCACCCTCCTTCCCTGGTGCCGGTTGACGGTGCTACCCGCGTTTCTTGCTGCATATCTTAGCTGCCACAGTAGTTGTAGACTCCTTCCATAACTCAGTTTACCACGATGTGGCAATGGGTATGCAGCGAGGATAAATTACTATCTAGAATTTTTAAGAAACGAATATAGTTCGAGATATTAGTGTCCAGGATAGCTGATAGTAGGTGAATAAAAAAGCATATCCAAGAGAAAATATTCTCGAGTTCCGTGAGATAATGAGGAATCGAAATAGCTGAGTTCGAGATACCGAGGTTTTGCGGTGTATCTTTTATATTTCGTATTTGATAATTTTCTTTGTTTCAATAACCTATGTACTTTGCATTTGTGTGTTCTTGTCTGGAGCAATCGATGTTGATCCCCTTTCTTGTTCATTTCATCTTCCCATGTACGCTTTCCTTAACAATCCTGCACTTGAATTAAAAGCATGTTCGCATTCATTTTTTAAAGAGTAGTGTTTAATTATATGGACAGATCAGGCGCCAGGGAGCAATGTGGATGAGGAACCTCTAGAAGAAAGTCCAGATGAGGGTGACTCCCAAGCAACCGGCTCAGTCCTCGGAGACCCGGATATCTACTTAGGCTATCAGTCCGACTGCAGCACCACACTGAGAGACATGAACGCGTCATTTACCACCTCAGAAACTGCACCTAGCACCTTGGGAGTCAACCAGGATGACGACCCGGACGATGGGGACTTTATACCCGTGCAGAATACTCGTCGTCCAGTCCTCTCGACTGCAAAAGCTAGTACTAGTACATCAGATGTCCAGAGACAGTTTGGGGAGAGGGCGTCAGGGCTTGACTGGATTGATGCGCCGCCTGGCCAAGAGTTCCAGTCAGTTACAGAGGTTAAAGTACTTCCGTTGACGCCTGAACAGAACACATCACAACTTCAGGTTGTACCTCCCAGTAGTGGTTTCCGAAAGGAGGATAATGCAAACACGTCTGAAGTCCGTAGGTCCTTGAGATTCGGAGAGTTTCCGAACTTGACAGAAGGGAATGTTAACACACCGATTCCTAACTCGATGCGTATGGGCACTTCTGGTAATGCTTGGGTCAATATTAACCAGTCCAATGCATCGCCTCTAAACTCCAGCTCATTCCACAGTGAATTTCCATCGGGAAAACAAACAACCGAACAATTGTCAATCGTGTCTTCTCAGGGGATACATGGTCAGACAAGTAGTTCCACCAGTCTTGCTTGCTTTACCAGCCCTGGACAGTCTGACAGCTCCTCTAATCCAGTCACATTTTCCCAAAGTTTCCAAACCAACAGTGCGACGAGAAAGCACACTTTGAATCCACCACCTGGATTAAACGGTCCAATAAGGATTCCCGAGGATGTCGTTGTTGTGTGCGAGCACTTCCTGCTGAATATTATAAAAGCAAAGACTTGCCAATTCTGTGAAGAGCGCGGTAAACTGAAGTACGCTGCCTGGAACAGGAACCGCTGGCAAGTCATGAGGCCTTATCCCCAATTTAAACTTCCACCGAATGCTATTTTTGATGTCTGCAAGCATTTTGCTTCTGGTAGGCAATGTCTAAAGGAACCATGTACATTTCCTCATGGGGAACAGGAAATAATAATGTGGACTTTAGAGAGACAAGGCCGTAAGTAAAAATACAAGTTATGCAACGCTTTCCAGTGGTATACAACTAAATATCCCACGAGTTGCTTGTATTTTCTTGATCGGTATATAAGAAATTAAAATACAAGTGACAAGTGCGATATTTAACAATTATTCCATGAACGCGCGTTGGATATGAGATGATAGACAGCTATAATCATCTCATATCCAACACGCGTGAGTGGAATAATTGTTTTATCAAAAACTCCCCCAAAATATAGAAAATAGACTACAATAAAAACAAAAAGGCCCAGAAAATCACGCATATGCTCGCCATTTTTGTAGATCATGGTATAATGGCTCATATACCATGATGGCTTAGCCAATGAAAACTCTCGAATTGCATTATCCAATGGTCCAGTTTTTAATAATTCACGGTATACCGCGATATATGTTTCAGGTCATTTTTTCAGTAGTGTTATGGCTGCAGTCGCATCTATTATCATGTCTTCATTTAATTGCTACTATTGGACATCTATTACCGTTTAAAATGTTTTCTATTTCTTAATTATTTAACGAATTATTTTTTCTGACATTAGAATTTAACGGCTTTCGTTGAACAAAAAATACGTTACAAAAGTAGCAAAACATTTAGAAGACCTGTTAACAAAACGGGATAAAGAGACGATAAAGAGATATATGCAACAAAATGGTCCAAAGATTTGTCACACTTGGTTTCACAATCGAAGAGTCCTACAATTGTGATACATTTCTGTTTTTCTAATAGTTCTCACCTCACCTGAAGAAAGTCTACAGTTATTACGCGCCAATACTACGGCAGCCTCCATGACGATAGAGCCTATGGTGCAGGAAAATGGCACCAATAGCATGCCACTCCACATAACTGAAAATGGTGGTGTTTCGATGGCTTCTTTTGGAGGTTCAACTGTGAATGGATTTCCTGGTTTTGAAGCTGTTCCATCCCAAAGTTCTACCACAAGTGACTCCGAAAATCCGTCCAGTTCGATTTGGTCCTCTCCCTTTGAGACGTCTGGTGGATCTTTTGAACCAGTGCCATCCTTGCAGCAACCCGTCGTTAAGACCTCCCAAGAGGGTCCCTTGGAAGCCTTTTCATCTCATAGACCCGCCGCAGATAGCTCTGAACACACCAAATCTTCTGTTCGGTCTTCAGTCCTTAACCAATCTGACAGAACGTTTGCACCAGTCCCACCTATGGCGAAACCCACCATTACAACTTCCCATGTTGGTCGCAGAGAAGCTGGTTCGTCTTCAAGCTCCCGTGCAGATAGTTCTAAAGTTACCATATCTTCCGCTCGGTCTTTTGTCCCTAACCAATCTGAGAGAACGTTCACGACTTCCCACGCGGGTCACACAGAAGCTGTTTCGTCTAAAAGCTCCACTGAAGTTAGCTCTGATTCAGTTGCTAAAAAATCTGCGAAACCTTCTACACTTGCAGCCTCGGCCTTGGCCGAACGCCCCGTTACGACATCTGCGAGCCTTGTATCGTCTGGGAGACCTTCAACGCCAGTGGTACCTTCAACAACACCTGCTAATGTTCCATGTCAAAGCTCTGCTAATGCTTCATTTTCTGCTCAGTCTACAAGCTTTAAGCTGTATGCAAGACCGTCTTCACCACTCCCGCCATCTGGTAAGCCAGCCACTATGACCTCCCCTGCCGAGCCCATAACGAAGACTGGTTCTGTACCGTCGTCGAACTCTTATAATGATTTTCGAAAGATCCCTAAGGGAGTATATGTCGTGTGCGATGACTTTCTTTGGAAAAATCAGAAACGACCTGCGAGCATCTACGAGAAGACCAAAGCCTGCAAGGGCTGCGAGAATCGTTCAAGACTCAAGTACGCGGTCTGGAGTGACAACGGTAAACAGTGGCAGCTAATAAGGCCGTATCCTGGCGAAAAAGTCTCCGCAAAAGTTGCGTTTAAGGAGTGTGTGCACAACGCATCTAATAAACCATGTCTGAAGAATCCGTGCTCATTTGCCCACGGCCAACTAGAATTAATCATGTGGACCATGGAAAGGGAAGAAGGTAACTTAATTAAGGGGCGATTGGGAAGAATGCGTTTTGTGGAGTTGCGAGTTGCGAAATTAGTAGGGAAAATGGGGGAATCACGGCGTTCACATAAGAAAACTACTCCTTCAATCAGACTCCAGTCTATTATTGTAAATCTGCAAAAAATACTCAACCAATATTTCTCCAATGGCTAAGTTCAATAACAAGTATATATTGCATTGAAATCGCGCCCATTTGGCCAAGCATTAACAAAACTAGAAAATACCAACTCAAAGCAGGAGGATCTGGAGCGAGTTGTGGCTAATGGCCTCGCTATCGCAAACAGGTTTCGGTATTTAGGACATATCATAAATTCTGAATAACATTGTGTCCGTTAGCAGTATTAGGGTTGGCGACCTTGATGTAATTCTCGAGTACTCGATAAAAAATCTGGACTCCTAGTTCGACTCGCACATAGATAAAGCAGCGTAACGGATGATATAAGAAAGACTTGTGGTAGTGCATTCTTTTATCTGTATAATATCCGACATATACGGAAGTACCTTACTAGTGAATGTACTGAGAAACTGATTCATGCCTTTATAACAAGTAGGATAGACTATTCCAACAGTCTCTATGGACTTTCCGACCATCACATGCACAAACTCCAGCGTGACATGAACGCCAGTGCGTGACTGATCATCTGCGCACCCAAACACTGTCATATTACGACGCTCCTTCAACAACTTCACTGGTTATCTATTCGCCAACGTATCTGATCATCTTTAAAGTACTCCAGAGCTTAGCTCCTAAATATCTTATAGATTTGACTTCTGTTTTACCACCATCCCTTTATTTATTTATTTTGTATTTTATTTGTTTTTTTTCTTTTACAGGTATAGTACAAAAATTACAACAATTACCTTAATTACAAACTACAAAGAAAAACTACATTGCATCACACCACAGTACAAGGATTACATAACTTATTCGGCTATAATAAGATGAAATGAAATTAAAGGGAACTTAAAAAAAACAAACAAACAAACACACGAGGTTTGGATAACAGCTACTGTCGTATTAATGGAAGTAAAGGTTTCCATTTTTTATCGTGGAAATAGATTTTGTTGTTTCTCTTCGCAATAAAACGTTCGGTTTGAAACGTTTTTATTTTTAAATTATCAACTAACAGTCTCGTGCATAACGAACCCTTATTTAACTTACAGCGGTAAATAAGATATTTACTTTCAAGAAGGATATAGTTGACTAGAATACTTATATCATCTCTATCTAAAATCCCAAAAAGAACATCCTTGACATCAAGCCTAACTAATATATTTAGAGAATTGAGAACAGCTTTTAACTCATCCCAGAACATACACACTTTTGTACCGAGTGGAAAAAGAGATGTTCTATGGTCTCCGATTCCTTTTCGCAAAAACCGCATAAGGGAGAATCTACTTTTTTAAACTTCAACAGCATCTTGTTTGTGTATAAAATCCTGTTTAATATTTTATATTGGAATTCTCTTAATTTAGTATCCAATGTTGTTTTGAAGGGAAGCAGATATATCTTTTCCAAATCTAGCTGGAATGTTTGCGTGCTGAAAGCTTCATTACATTTCTTTTGTGCTGTTGCTATACTGGATAGTTTAGAAACAAATCTATCATATAATGACTTCGATTTAAGGGTTTGGAAATTGACTTTTTTCCCTTCAATACGTAAATTGAAATCAGATTGGATTAGATTGTGAGTTTCGGAGGAGATAGAGTTTTTATTTGTTATTAATATTCTGCGCCATTCTTCTGCATGGAAAAGCATTGAGGAGACTGAAAAGTAAGAAATGTTCAACTGGTGAGAGAGTTGAATACAATGGTTCTTTGTTCTACTTGAACTCTCCCCGGGTGTCGTAGAGGTCTCCTATTCTTACAAATCCAAGATCAATCAGCCTACTGTTGCAAACTGACTTAGATTCAATGCAAATGAACTGGTTGTTCCATATGACTTGATTTGCTGTTTCAGAGGATGAGGGGTTATCCTCGTTTAAAAGGGACCATGTCACGGGTGGCAAGAGTTATCGGAAGTCTAGCATAGTTAAAGTTACAATGAAACAAAACTTTTCCCCCTACGTTTGTAAGATAAAATAAATAACTTATCTCTTAATACAAATTATTTTTTGGGCAGAAATCATAGACTCAATGTTGGGCATTTTCAAGCCTCCTTTTTCTATAGGGTTAATAAATGTTGTGCGCTTTACTTTATCTTTTCCCCTCCAGGCAAATGAATATAATAAAGAGTTTATTTTCTTGATGAACTCCTTTTTGTTTGAGATGAGAATAACACTGATCTTCGGTGTGTCAAGAAATTTGATCACTTGGATTTTTCCAAGTAGTGTAAGTCCTCTCCAGCTCCAGCCCTTCAACAATCCTCTCAGAGATTTCTCAATTGATTCAAAGTTTAGCTTATAAAACAGTGGATGATTAAAGGTAAAGTTAACCCCTAGGACCTTGCTTATTTCACTCACACCTAGTTCTGAACTGCTTGCTTCCATATTTCCTAGTAGAAGAATTTCCGTTTTGTCATGATTTACCTTTAATCCGGAGTACGTACTAAACAGATCGATAGTATCAAAAAGGGTGCGGTGCGAAAGTTTGTCCCTAACAAATGATGTCATATCGTCAACGAATATAACTATATAATAACCCAAGTTATTCTCGCATTTTGATTGGTTCTCGCGATTGACGTCATCATTACAAAGCTTTTCTCTCTGCCGTTTTAAAATGGCGGAAAGTTTTCAGAATTAGGATGATATTTTACGTGACTGGGCAAAAGATAAGGTACAAAAAAGTCTTGCCGAGGAATTGAACAGGTTTGAGAAGCCAGAAAACGAAAGATAAAGCCGTTTCTTTAAAAAAAAATTTATACAGGAATAATTTTCTAGCAGCCTCAGTCGGCAGTTGAGCGCGACTAAACCACGCACAAACTTGGTCTTGTTAAATTTAACAAACCCAATAAACAAAATGTTTCTGAGATTAATTTATTTCAAAAATTTAACTTTTCCCAGTGTCAAAACAACTGTTGACTCACTGATTGATGTCAGGAATGAAACATCAAAACATGATCACTTCTTAAAATTGGTAAAATAAAATACATAACCTTGCTTTCCGATGCGAATGTTCTTGACCGTTTCAGGCCACAGCAGTGAGCTAAGTATAGCTAACCACAGCTCACGGTCAACAGTATCGCAGCTAAAATGTGTCTCCGACGCTATATCAAGCTGATTTGAGAATCACCGACCACAGAAGACAAAAATCTCCACCGTCATTTACGCTCCTTTCATTCAAAACTCGAATCAAATGGCCTCTAGGTTGACCGCAACTACAAGTTTTCCGAGACTATTTTTTCAACTCCCGCAATTTTCAAGTTCAAGTTCAAGTTCAAGTTCATTTATTCACACTTATTCAATTACAATATAACAACAATAAAGAATAAAAAAGAAGTAAAGAAACAGAGGTAACTAGATTGAGCTAAACGTAACAAAAGAAAAAGTGTGTAGCAGCCAAAGGAGCAAAGCTTTCGAGTTGGCTGCTACCACGGAACAATTATACGTGGGCGGAGGCTACATGGAACTTATAAAACTAATTATATAAGCTCTGGTTAGATTAACTACATTGAAAAGGCAACGTCGAAGCTTTTCGACTCACAGGGCTGCTCCAATGACAAAAACTGAGTTGATTATTCCAGCATTTTCTTAAAGATTTGTAGATTTTTCAGTTCAATTCTGCTTTCGCTGTAAGTTTTTCATTCCACGAGAAGCGACGCTCGTGTCAGGTTTGACAGTGGCGTGATTTTTCTCGACCGATCACAATTCTTTGCTACGCATAACAACCAATGAAACTGCTTCATTTTGAATGTATAGATCACGTCAAGTGGCTTTTTTTCGTGCAAAGAAGGGGCAAAAGGCCGGCTTTCGCGTTATGTTAAAATGTTTTGAAACAAAAAAGGCGTTTCGTTATTATATAAAACAAATAGATTCCATGTTACCGTGCGTCTGATTCAGGTAATAGATCACAGAAGACGTCAAAGTGTGGTAAGAACATCAGTGACACACTCGGCTACGCCTCGTGTGCCACTTTTTTGTTCTTACCACATTTTGACGTCATCTGTGATCTATTACTGAACAGACGCACGGCAACACGGAATCTATTTGTTAATTTGATTTCAGAACCATCCATAGCAATACCCTTAAATTGATCGTTATTACGTATGGATAATGCCAATATTTCAAGTACTATTATGAAGAGAGACGGCGAGAGCGGATCGCCCTGGGGAACACCCCGTTTAAGATTGAAATAAGGAGTGGAAAAGCCATTATTGATTACACAACTTGATATGTTCTTATAAAACGTTTTGATCCACCCCAAGAAGGATTCTAGTGATTTAAGAAGGAAGTTCCAATTTAAAGAATCGAAGGCTTTCTCAAAATCGATTGCAGTCAATGTACCTTGGTAGTCTTGCATTTTTGTAAATTCCATAACATCGCTTATCGTACGAGCTGCATCAAAAATGGTTCGTCCTTTTACAAAGGCATTCTGATCATAATGAATAATATGTGGTACTACGGTCTGCAGCCTTTTAGCGATAGCTTTTGAGCCAATTTTAACATCAACATTTACTAGAGATATTGATCTCCAGTTTTTTATCCATCTCCTGTCTTTGTCCTTTTTTTCTCAACTAAGGTTACTACGGTTTGCTTTTGCGAATTTGATAATTCTCCATGAACATAAGCATAGTTTAAGGAGTCTACTAGAAACGTACCGATTTCTGACCGGAAGAACTTATAAAATTCTACAGTAAGACCATCGTTTCCAGGAGTTTTATCGTTACTATAGGTAGACAGAACCTTGAAACATTCGGAATATGTTAATTGGCCCTCGCACGTTTCACGCATTGATTCAGTTAACTTAGGAGATGAAAGGGTATCTTCCAGAAAGGGGCAAGTTGAAAAATCAGTTTGTATTCCCGACTTTTCGTCATAGAGTTCCGAATAAAAGCTGTGAATTTCACTCATAATAGTGTCCGGAACACTAGTCTCTTCTCCATTTGTTCGAATAACTTTTTTGTAAGCAGCTTTTTTTCTTATTCCTTTTTTCTAGGTTAAAGAAATACTTGCTTTTTCTTTCCCCTTGTTCAAACCATGTAGCGCGGGAACGGATGATCCAACCTCGTACTGTAATCATACTCTTTTTCATATTCTGTCTTGGCCGATTCGAGGTTTCCAAGGTTTTCTTGTGTCGGTGATTCTGCTATTTTCTCCTCACATATTTTGAGCCTGTTTTCAATTATTTGAATTCTATTTCTCCTTTCCTTAGCTTGCAGGTTGCTATACGTTATACTTTTCTCTCGAATTTTGTATTTCATCCACTCAAATCATTACAGAAATTAATTTCGTCTCGCCATAGTTAAGTAGTCTTGCCACTTAGGAAAGTTTCCGTGTAAACGCTCAACGAAAAGAACGTCATCCAACAGACTCTTGTTGAACTTTCAGAAAGATGGGCCACGCTGCTGATCATCTGCAATGTCAATTTCTAAAGTTACCGCATGGTGATCCGTTTTTATAGCTGTCACTATGTCAACTTTAGCTACGTCATCTTGTAACAAGTCAGTAATAGGCCAATAATCAAGGCGTCTTTGAATAATTGGGTTTTTTGTCGCCAAGAAAATTAAATTTCTTGTTATTGGGGTTACGGATTCTCCAGATGTCAACTAAATCATAACTCATCATAATGTCCTCCACACACTTAACTGAGTCTTTTACCATGGGGTTCCCACCCGAACAATCTAGGTCTGGACCCATAGCTACGTTCAAATCCCCTCCTAATAGAATTTTGTAGTCAGACTCATTGTATTCCTCATCGCAAATAAGCGCTGACAATGTTTCGAAGAACAAAGATTGTTTAGTGGTGGTGTTGGGAGCGTAAATATTTACCAGAAGGAATGGAACATCTTGAATAATTGCCGCTAGAATGAGGTACCTCCCTTGCTCATCCGATCGAAATGATTTCAATTTGAAGTCAAAGGATTTTCGTATAAGAATGGCGATCTCACGACTATGGCTAGAGCCATGAGCAAAATAAATGTCTCCGAACCACTGCTTTTTCCATTGATTTTCAATCTCTTCAGTGCTGTATGTTTCTTGCAGAAAACAGATGTCTGAATTTTGTTTGTTTAGCCAGTTGAAAAGAGACTTACGTTTTTCAAACGTACGGATACCCCGAACGTTCAGCGAGAGAGCTTTAAACTTTAGGTTGTTGGAATCTATTGAAATTTGCATACATGTAGTGAAAAGAAGACAACAACAGTAGCTGTTATTCCCAAAAGGATCGCCGTTACTCGAACTATTAATGCATTCCCGATTTTTTTAGGTGAATAGTGAATAAATATAGAAAAACACACATAACAATACAAAAGAAAAGGGGTTGAAAAACGTAGCCAGTGTGAAAAATTTAACTGTTAAAGCTACGCTTGGACGAGATCAAGTGTTACACTTTTCTTTAAAATGAACTTCAAAAAACAACTAAGGAATATGCTAACAGATAGCTCCTAATAAGAATGACGCAATAAAAAGTGAACTGCTTCCTGCGATTTCTGCAGATAAACAACTTGGAACATTTTTTTAAAAAAGCTTGAAACTTAAAAAATAATATTAATCAGCTCGTAGGCTTAGAGTCGAGAGGTCAGCCTCATCAAAGGTAATTCAAGAAAAAGAAAACAAAAATTCTCATAGCTATTTTACCTCCACGCCGTAAATAAAGAGTTTATAAGGTTCCGTTCTGCTGAAGGCTGCTCGTTTTCCATCTTTTCTTGCTTGCACCATCGTGGGAATAAGTCTCTTCCTCATATCAATCGCTTGCTTAGGTAAATCTGGGCCGATACCGAAACCCGACGAGCTGTCGATGTTACGTCGGCAAGAGAAGAGGCTTTCTCGGTCTTTAAATCGAAAGCAGCGTGCTATGATGACCCTGGGTTTTCTTGTGTTTCGATTCCTTTTTCCGACGCGGTGAACTCTTTGGAACTCAATATTTTGAGTGTTTTCTACATTTAACTCTTTCTCCAAGAAGGCTTTCAAAACGGCTTCAGAGTTCTCTTCCTCGCCGGTTTCTGGAATACCATAGAAGCGAAGATTTTCGCGGCGGCTGTACACTTCATAATTTAGGTGTTGGTGGCGCAAGTTATGCATCTCCTTTTGTGACTTCTCTTCGTCACGGAGTTTTTTCTTACTGGCTTCTACTTGATCATTCAGGAATTTTACACTTGTTAGAAGCGTATTTGTTTCTTCGACTGTATTTCGCACGTCTTCGTTCAGGCGGTAGAATTCACTTTGGAGGTTTGTGACCGTTTGATTTATCCGATCAACCGAGTCTTACAATATGTGTATTTGAGTGCCAATGCTCTCCACCAGATGATCTGGTGACGTAATGAAAAGGCCCGGCCCAAAGATTTTAATACCGTATCCCACAATCACGTGCGGTCCTAGGTGTTGTTTTCCCATTGCCAAAACGTAACAGATCATTTCCCGTGTCTCCCAAATCTCCTGTTACTGAATGCAAAGAGTAAAAGTTGAACCGACGAGATCTGCCCTAGCGACCGCCATGTTAAATTCAAAAACAACACCTCAGGCCGCGTGTGGTTGTGGGATACGGCATTAAAATTTTTCCTCCTAGGCCTCTTCATGACGTCACCAGATCACCCGGCAGTTGGCTCAGCTTTGATAGTATTAAGTCCACTTTGGAGGCAAAATCCTCTGCCATAACTAGGGCTGAAAGAACTATGTCTTGTTGATCGTTCTTAGTTTTCGGTGGTGATACAAAAAAATCTATCGACTGGTAAATTTGCGGTAAGCGCGACATCAACTAACAATTGCCATGATATTCTGTTTGGAACGAGGGAATTTGCCAAAATTCGCCTGAATAAATTTCAAACGTTTACTAGAGTCGCAGACTTCTGGAAAAGACGTCTGGATGCACAATTAAGCTGATAATGCCAGTAACAACATATTCATCCCCGCTGTCTTTAATATGCAGACTCCTTTTCATACAGGTTTTAAAGGAGAAAATCGCTTGAAAAAAATGACTAGACGCAAAATTAATTTTCATTAACAGCAATAAACTGAGGAGTGATGACTTGCTTCCTACTGGCGCTCAAATTATTGACTGAAAAAAAGACACGCTTAATCAATAAAACACTTCCTTCCGCTTTATTTTGGATAAAGCCATTCTATTTCTATTATTTTCACTCTTCTTTATTTACTGATTTATTTTACATGTTGCGTGCTTTTATCCATCAACGTATTTTAAAGTTATTTCATTTTATTGTCTGCGTTGAAATATTTCATGCATTATGGGGTTTTTAATGGTTTTTTTATGCATTTTTTATGCGCAACTGAGCACTGCCGGAAGTCTGCGCGTTATAAATTTTAAATTATTATTTTGTTTCGTCCGCATCAAAGGGAGGAAGAAAACGACTAATTCACTCGGCTTCTCAGTAGTACTCCAATTTGACGTTGGACACGCCAAGTTGGAAAATGCCTGGCCGAACAGAAGCATCAAACGTCTTGACAAAGCTCAAAAATTGTTAGGAGATATTATACTTCATGTCGTTTTGTCCGTTTCAGCCGCACCCGATCTTTTCTAGTGATTAACTGTGCTCTTACTTTTGGGTGAGGCCAGACTTCTACAAGTTAATCAGTGTAGTGTTAGCACTTTCTGGATGCGAAGGTCACCAGACTTCGAAATACAGCGCAACCCTGCTGAGCTGGTCACAGTCAGGGGCCACCAGAACCCGTTGCATAGCTAAGGCAGGTTAGTAACATCGTTGCATCTCGCAACTCGCAACTCCAGGACTCGCAAAATTCTCTGTCGCAATAAAAAGATGATAGACTGTGCTCTTTCCACAAATAATGTCTCGATCACACCAGTACTATGAAGCTGGTTGTAGAGAAAGCGCTGATTCATTTTAAGTTAACACAAATCTAGTAATACGAGTAGGCCATTTCCGAGTTCCCTTGTGCCTCCGTTTCAAAACAAGCCTAAGTGCGAAACCATCTATAAGAAAATGAGTTTGATTTGCATGAAAATAAAACTGCATGCAAAACTCATTTTCACATGAATGGTTCCGCACTTAGACTCGTTTTGAAACAGAGGCACAAGAGAACTCGGAAATGGCCTAACAGCTAAAAAGCGTCGCGTTTTAGTCGAGTTTTTCTGAGTTATTGGAAATTTATTTTGAAGTCAGTTTGAGTAGAGCATTTCATCATTAAGTCTGTTTCCTCTCAAATGTAAATAAAAAATGTATAATGGTGACTATGTACCTCCAATTGACTAGTTCTTCCTACTCCTCGCGAAACTCTTACTGGTTCTTCTGGGAGTGTCAAGTCGACAAAGGAAGTATCCTCCACAATGGAATCTGCAGTGCAACTACGGTACAGACCCTCCCCACCTGGTGTGACAGATGGCTCCTATAGAATATGCAGAAGGTATGAAAAAATACATTTCACTCACACCCTAATAACTTAGAACATGCATGCTGCATCGATATGCTACGCATAAATTTATGTCCAAACCTATTTACATTTATAGTTATTATACACGTGAGAGATGCAGATATGGAAGAGGGTGTATCTTTGCGCATAACCCTGATGAACTGAAAGAATGGCAACAAGAGTACGACAGGAAAATGAAGGAAAAACTCAGAAAGGAAATCGAGGAGAAGGAAGAAATAGGTTCTTTGGAATTGGCATCAAAGATTTTGAAAGGACCAGCAGAAGATGTGAGTAACTAATTATTTCGTCTTTTTTTTCTATTTTTTCTTTCTTTAATCGCTGAAATAGAGTCCCAGAGGAGTTAAAAAAACATAACATAAACATAAGTCTCAAAGTTGGCTCGATAACTCAGTTGCTAGAGCACTGCACCAGTCAGTGCCACAGTGGTCATGGCCTCGAATTATGATCGCTTTAATTTATCTTAAGGCCGGTTATTTTCACTTCCTGCTTAAGCTGCGCTGTAAACTGCAGTGATCTTTAGTGGAGCATTTATTATTGATTTATCACTATTCAATCATTAACATTTTATTGAAACTATTTTTGCTTCCTTATGACTATACGATATGGGCTCTCTACATCCATATATCCTACTTCAAGCCGTATCAGGTTTGATGTTCAGCCTAAATACAGTAGTCCTTTTGTTATTAATTAAAAGCGAGAAGCAGTGCTTCCCGAAGCTTAACGGGTTAACTAATTATCTTCGGAGTGGCAGATTAGCTAGCGGAGCGGGAAGTGTAGGCTTGCTCCCGCATGATCCATTTCCACAGGGGGTTTCCACGGAAGTGATTGACCGCTTGGGTGTAGGCCTGTGAACACTGGACTGATATTTTTTATGCTATTGTCAACAGCGAGTCGAGTATTTGCCAGGGGTAGAGGTTACCTGCACACCTCCCGAACTAAATGTAACACTTCAAGACAAGAATGAAACACGCAAGTTCCAATGGACCTTCAAGCTTATTTTCAAGGTCAGTGAATTTCAATTCCACGCATAATATTGACATTAACGATGCTTTAAAGAGATTCTTGGCTAAGAGACAGTTTTGTTCCAAATCATGCACGAGTTGGTGTTCACTTTGAATTGTTGTAGCGCCGGTAGTTTCCAGTCGTTGTGAGACATATCCATACAGCAAAACACAGTATTTTGTGGATCTGGAGATATAACAATGCTTGTCATCGTTCTAATTCTTATTCCTAATGATTATGTACAGTCACAACGAGAAATCTTTTGTAGACTCCATATTGAGAGCTTATGTTCGAGAGAGGGATAACCTTTCTTACTAATTCTTTAGATATTGAGGAACTGGTGCCATGCAACAGTGGAGATGGGTAGAGAAAAGGGTGTGGTTGGGTTGAAAACAGTGATGGGACCACTAACAAAAATAGGCGATATGTCTCTAAATACCACCATGTGTTCTTTCTGGCAGACACATGAAGTGGGATACTTGGAACAAGTGCTACTTCTTCATCGACATCACAATTGCTATCAACTGTCAGACGTTCGAGTAAGATGCTATCAAGATACCCCAGGTTATCAAAGTTACAAGTTGTGTTACACAGCCAAGCTCAATGATCCCTGGTACAAATCTCCGTCAACAAACCGGCCTTCTGGGCGAGTGGAAGTGTCTCTGACTGTCTCTTTCGAATCCCATCTGTATGGAAGCTTTGAGCAACTGGTTCTATTTAACTTTGGGAAAACGCCTTACTTGGTAAAGAAGCTTAATGCAGATATAATGAGCGAATCCTTGTCTCAAACGTCCATTGTTCCGAAGCATTCTACTAAGTCTGCAACTGCTGTCTGGGACGAAGTTTCCATGGAAGTGGTTAGGTTCGTTCACGGGACAAGCGAGGCTGTTCAGGCAGAACATTTGTCAAGGACGTACTGTCTTCCTAAGAAAGTGGAAATCACAGCTAAGACCCTGAGTCCTGCCGTCTACAAGAGTTCAATGCATCAGTTACTGTTTGTGGAGGAAGGTTTCATGAAAAATGAGATTTCACGGTAAAAATTGAAATGATTTGCTTTTTTGGAGTAATTAGGATATTCGCACTGAGTCAGTTATGATCATTTCATTCCTGCTAACAGCTGTACTAAGGATCACAAAGGTATTTTGAAGTACAGAACTTGGGTAACTGAAGGAATTAAAGCATAATTTATTTTCACTAAGACACGAGTAGAGCGAAAGACCATGATGCATGCTGTCTTTTTAGGCGGTTAGTCCGGTTATAAGGCGGAAAGGTACGGCATCTGGTTAAATCACTTGTATAAGGATTAATTCTTTCACGCAGAGCACAAGTGAATATGCTCGCGACTCCTTTATCCCATTAACCGCAGTGAACGGAGGAATAGCTGCGGGATGGCATGCGACCTTGCATTTGAAATTACTTGCGGGGCAATTATCGACATTTGTCAGACTAAAGAAACAACAAGACTTTCAATTTAAGAAATCTCGTCTGAGAATCTGACAATTCTAAGCATCAAGTTAGGCAGAACAGCTGATCGAAAAACAACTGGCGATCTTGTCCTGATAATTTATCTAGCATTCTCTATCTATTTTGTTCTTAGGAAGAGTAACGCTTCAAACATCAGCTCCTTAAATCCTACTAAAAAGACTAATGATTAGCCCCACAACAAAACTACTTGATAATAATGGTATAAACTTTTATTGTTTCGTATAGGTACACCTTGATTAAAACCCAATTACATGCTCAATGGAGCATTTTCGACGAAATGACTGGAATGAAGTGCGCAGTAGATGGTGAATTGTTCGGTGTCCTCAGATTGCAAGAGGAAGATGCACTGAGACCTGACGATGCGGCTGGTCGACTTCTGTACCGTAATGTCAGCTCAGTTTGGCTCCAGGTTGCTGACAGTGTCTCTAACAAAGTCTACGAAGCTCCTGTAGATAAAGTGGAGAGTGAATGTGTTGTGTTGAGACTGTCGTCCAAGATGTGCTCCGACCTGAAGCTGTATGATACCTGTGATACTGATGTCAATGCCCAGTTCCAGCTGAACCGCACACCACTTTGTGAAATGCACGCAGCTGTTGATAGGCTTACCAAAGGGCAATTGCGTCTTATTTTCCCCCAACCAAGATCTAAGATTGTCAAAAGTGATGTAAGTCATAATACTCGCAATTAACCAAAACATAAAAGAGTAATGTATTTGTATGTAAGTTACGCGATAACCGTCCCCATTTCCTAAATACCTTTAGCTTTTTTTCTCGCACAAGAAAAGTCTCAATAGTGCCAGGCTTTGATGAAGTGGATTGGGTCGTTTACATCGTTAAAATGGGTTTTTAAAAGAAGGAATTTAAATCTGGACGTAATTCTGTGATTCCTCAAGAAACCTTCAAAAACTTATACTTTTGACATATTGTCCCCCATATTTGTTAATCGGAAAGATTACCTTTTAAAACCTTTGCTGGTATATCTTAGAATTAATGAATAACAAATGCTAAAATTGTAGATCAAAATCCGTTGGCAATGGCTTCTCGATGAAAGGCTGAATAAGAATCAAAAGGAAGTTATTGAACGGATTACTTTGCCCGAATACAACGCTCCGCCTCTGGTTGTGTTTGGTCCTTTTGGGACAGGAAAGACCTTTACTCTGTATCAAGCTGTTCGTCTCTTGGTGCAAGTGGACAAGTCTCACAGAATCCTACTTTGCACCCACTCAAACCGTGCAGCAGATATCCACGTGGAGTTGTTGCACGACTACCTGACGAAAAAGAACGGTATACCTGCAGCAAGACCATTGAGGGTTTATCAGTCCATGAGAAGGTACAACTACAATATTTATTATACATTGAACTCTCTCACTCTTTTCTGATTGGCCGAAAGCGTACAGTGAATTTTCGAAATCAGCGCTCGTGACGTCATACATAACTGCAGATTATACAATAATCATGTCAAGGACATTCAAGGTCACGGGTTATCATGTCATGTTTGACCGCAGTGCATGATTTCTAAGGGTAATCATGTCAAGTTCGCGCTCTTTGTGTTGCTTCCTGTCAGTGAAGAAGCAAAAACATGACTTCCATTTTTTTTTTGTTCAATGTATTAATAATAAAACAATTATTAGATTCGGTTTTTTTGATATCCAGAACAATGAAGGTCTCGGTAAGGGTTATCAGCCTCAACCTTCGGCTTCGGCTGATAACCGTTACCGAGACCTTGACTATTCTGGATATCACAAAAACCTCATCCAATAATTGTTTAAGATACCACTAATGAAGCTGTACTTGTGTAACTCGATAGCGAGAGCTATTGATGTAACATTGGAGAAAGCAAGAGAATTTGCATTTTGATAATCAAAGTAAATTAGCCTGCAGGTTGTTTTTCCAGAGCTTTTTCCAGAGCTTTTTTCATTCCCCAAACTGAACGTCCACTGATGTTCTTTTTTCAATTGTACTCGGTTGTACCAGCAATCGTCAAAACATTAAGGTTGTTTTTACGCAAACATTAAGGTTGTTTTTTTTCATCAATGACGATCGTTATAACTAAAGTTTATCGCATTTTGATATTCTTTACAGAAATATATTATGAGCTGGTTTATGCTATCACACCTCACACGCTGCGTTTTTATCGAATGTAGGCTCAGCGTTTGGATTTGTCCATTTGTTATGATCTGCGGATAGAAAACATCTCTCGCGCAGCTAATTTTTTAACGTAAAACCAAAATAGCAGACCATTCTACTTCTAAGTTGGACAAGGTAATTAAATATCTCCTACTCACACCCTATATTCGTTGAGTTATTCCAAACCATGTTGTCCTAAGGAACATTTAGTGACTTTTTCTTCTTTCCATACCAATGATAGACTGGAAACGGCTTCTGAGATAGCAAGAAAATATTGTTTGATCAAGGATGGTAGGTTCGTATTACCCTCTCGTGACGACTTGGTTGAACATCGGGTAGTGGTTACAACACTGAGCACTTCAAAAGTGCTTCTTGATCTGCAAGTGTTACATGGATTCTTCACTCATATCCTAATCGACGAGGCTGCCCAAGCTCTTGAGCCTGAAGCATTGACTCCGCTGATCTTCGCAGGACCAAACACGAAGGTTGTCTTCACTGGTGATCACATGCAGGTAAAGTTTAATTCAGCGTACTAAACGATTTCTTTTCCAAATAAATGAGAACAAAGCAATATAAGCATACAAAATACTGAGTTGCCGTCCATAGCCATTTGCTAACTGATATGAAAATACGCACTCCATGTTTTATGTAATGCAACTGTTCTATAGTCTCCTGACAGGCACAGAAAAGACAGTTCACCTTTAAATACTGTTAATTGTTTTTTTAAGTTTCTCTTTTGTCGTGCGACTCCTTTAGATGAGCCCAGAAGTCTATTCACCACAAGCAAGAAGTCTAGGCCTCCAAAAATCACTGGCTGAGAGGTTGTTTGACGTTTACGACAAACATAAGGCTAAAACATCAAATGACAATCCGAAGGGAGACCCGAATGTCTTGTTCCTGACGGAAAATTATCGATGCCATAAGGAAATCCTCCAATTTCCCTCTGACAACTTCTATGGGGAGAAACTGGTTGCTCGTGGACATGAGTTACAGCCAGAACACCCGAAATAGGGTCCCTTGTTATTCTTCTCCGCGCGTGGCAAAGAAAAAAAGGAGCACGACAACTCTTACATCAACCTGTCTGAGGTTTACGAGGTGGCTAAGAGGGTGAAAGAGATTGCAGACAGTTGGCCTGTTGCTGTTTGGGGTCGCAAGGAACTATCTGATATCGCAGTGCTCTCCTCTTATCGTTACCAGGTAAAGTTCGAATTAAATTTTTTCATATCTTCATTTAATCGAATGATATTTTATACAAACTGACGTCGACGTCACCTGCCCTGTCCTTTGTAATGGTTTGAGTTATGTCTTTCGGAGAAAACTGAGTTCCGGTATAGGCATGGGATAGGCATATCTGTTACAGACGTCTTGCTGATTTAGGTACAGATTTGTTGCATGCTATATAATGATATTGAAAATCGAAAAGTGTAACCAAACTGTTATTACAAATCAACAAAATTTACCATGGTAGTTGCCAGTTAAAGCTAATGCTTGTTGGTTACCGCCAGGTACAAGCCATACGAAACAGTTTACGAAAGGAACCAGATCTGAGGGACGTAAAAGTGGATACAATTCACAATGTGCAAGGTAAATTTTACTTATCCAGGAAGGCTACTAAAAATGCGACCTCATCAAAGTTCTCTTTTGTGAATCACCTACCGCTTTGCATAAAACCCTTAAAACGGCGACAGAGAGGTTGGAAATAGTCCCTATAATCGCTGATACGTTACATGAATAACTTTATTCAAATTGTACTTCACTGATATATTACATGCCTCTCGTTTCAGGTGAAGAATTCAGGGTTCTTTTCATCAGTACCGTTCGCACGTTTCACACTTGCAAGCCCCAACAACAAGAGTTACGTTCCAGCGGATCTGAGCGACAATTGTATTGGGAATTTTTGTCGGATCCAAAACTGCTAAATACAGCCGTGACAAGGGCAAGGTGTTTGGTAGCTGTTATTGGAGATCCCGTGTCTCTCTGCACAGTAGGAGAATGTCGCAGCATTTGGAGAGACTACATCAAAAGATGCGACAAAAGGGGAGGGCTTCATGGGACGACGATGCAGGAACTAGAGAAAGAAATAAATGCATCTATTGCCAGCATCGAACTTAACCCAAAGGCACAACCGTTCGTCCCAACCTTCCCAAAGACACCAGAAAAAACTTCCATGTTAGAGGACACTCAAGAGAAATGCGCCCAAAGGAATGAGGATGCTAAGGAAGGGAACAGACGAGTAGAGAATATAGGAGAAGCCCAATCATCCGCAACCCATAAAAGGGAATCACCTCATCAACAGGAAATTAATGGAAACGCAACTGAAAACGAGAGCCGGGATGGAACATCTGGCGCATTTGTTGACACCACCGCTCAGTACCAAGAAGAAAGAGAAACAGAGAAAGACGCGGATGAAGAGATTGCTGAATCAGGAGACTTTCAGGACAACCTTCTTGA
>CM042751.1:21042211-21063105 GCA_022496165.2 Catalaphyllia jardinei | reverse complement strand
CCCCCCCCCCCCCCCTGCCCGGGTAGAAAGCATGTGAACTGACCGTAGTTGAATCCAGCTATCTCAAACTCTCAAAGGGAAACGAAAAATAGTTGGAGGTAATTACTAATTGAAAACTTAAATCAAGTGAAACCATTTTGGTTGAGGCTTGAAATCTGGGCATGAGCGGCCGTGATAACTAAAGGATTGGAACTGTTGCAGGCGATGCAAAACGATCAATTCATTTGGAACGGTCCGACAGGAGAACACGATTACCTCTTCTGAAGTACCTTTTCGATTGGAAATTCCCTTACCAATCGGAAGTTTCGGAAAATGCAGGTCATGCTCGCGTGTCTATTCAGGACTCCAGTGCAGACCATGCAGGCAAGAAAGAAAAAAGTTATTAAGTAATTGAAATTTTGCGGATATCATTGGATAATGCAAGATCCCACTTCAACAACCTCAGCTTTCGAAAATCCTGAAAAGCTGTGGCAGTCGTAAAATTTAGTTTGTGCAGAGTGGCGTTGATCTCTTTTTCTCTGAAAGAAGGGAAGTCGTCTCAGGATAGTGCGGTGTTTCCCTGCGGGCTTTAGATTATGATCTGTGATTTTCAGTCGAGTCGTCGGCCCGGAGACTCGGTGGCGAGTTGAAACGGAAATTGACTAATTGGAAGAAAACCTCGTGATACCCTGCTGGTATTAACACCCAAGATCACCACCCTCATTGGTCACGTATTTTTCTGGAATATTGAATAAAAAGTTCTTTTCCCCAAGGTGAACGACCTCTATGCAAAACAATCGTTAAGTGGCATTTTTATAGTTAAGACTTTAAAACAAATTCTAACTGAAAATATGTTTTTTTCGGGATTGCTCCAAACTGACTCATCCGTCGTCTTGGTTAGTTTTGCTAGCCTTCTTCAAGAAGAATAAGGCAAAAAAAGTCAAACAAACTAAGACAAAAAGAAAACAAATTCTCAACAAGAAAATCCCAGTGAAAAATCTCGTGATCCACACCCTTCGTTATGTGGTTATACATGCCCTTGATCAGACAATAGAGTCCCTGTTTACAAATCGAATTGTGAAATAGAATGTTGATATAAAATTATAAATAATCTTGTGATCTTCATATTTTTTCTTTCCATTTGAGTGGCATTAGATTGAGCCTAAGGATAGTGCACACCACTCCACAGAGTGAGTGATGGCGAAATGATATCCGCGTGTTGAAACAAAGAAACAGAAAGCGACAAACGGGGCCCGCGGTATTTTCATTTGGATGTAAACATAAACATAACCATGCGCAGTTGCGCCATTTTTGGCCGGCGGCTGAACACGTTGTATTTCCTTTTCCCGTCCCCTTGAATTTACGAGAACAGAAGCCGTTCAAGATGGATGTTGTTCAACTTTTGGAGCCTCAAATTCTATTATTGACTGAATAAAGGCTTCTAAGATGTCAACGGACGATTTCGACCACGTCGATTTTTTCTGCGATGAGGACGAAGGCGAAATAGTGGACTGGCAATTGCCACTATGTTTCATGAAAAAACGCCACAAGGAGGTGATCGAAGGATCGAGACCATTGGCTCAGACATGGCGTATGAAAGAACGAGTGAGTGATCGAGCCATTGTTTAGTCCTCTCTTAATTAAGCAAAGTATCGACGCTATTTTACAGATTCTCATGTTGACAATTTTGTTTTAGATGAAGACCGTTAGCGTGGCTCTCGTCTTGTGCTTGAACATCGGTGTTGACCCTCCTGATGTGGTTAAAACCTCACCATGTGCACGGATGGAGTGCTGGATTGGTCAGTAAATTATGTAATTCATGATAACATTGGTTTCATTTTCGTTTTGTGCAAAGACACGCATTTTCCGGGTGATCGAGGTCCACTTCAGCTGTTGTGAACTCTTTCACTTTGGACACACAAACTTGTAGGCGTATAGTACATGCGAATCAATTTTTGCGTAAAGCTTAATCGTAATGATCGGAATGAATAACAACAAAGCTCTAGTACGTCTTGGACTTGCGTATATTAGGGAGTTACATAACCTTTTCTGTCCGACTAATTAATAGTACTGTACTTCGTGATCGAGTGGATTGTTGACAATATCTCTTGGAATTTCTACAAACATAGAACACGCTATCACGAAAAGTAACGTGGTTTCTGGAATGGGTTGTATGGACTCATAATATGCAAATTCCTCTATCCTGTTTAAGTGCATTAAGCTTATTGCACTTCTTGTTAATATAAGCTTAGTTATAAATATTTAGGACTTTTTCCTGTGTGCATACCACTGTTGTAGCTGTACTTTAAACACGACCTGAAAGAAATATGTCCTAGATTTTTCTGTTGGCACTCCAATAATGATTGTGTGATTTTGTCACTTCATATCACTTTCACATTAAAAAGTGGGGACTGCAGGGAGGTAATGTATCGATCAAATAGAAACATCAGATTCCCTCTGCTCAGGCATTTGACTTGAACCAAGAACTCTATTCTTAAAAGTATATATTGTGTGTTTATTACATGTATTTCAAACTAGTGGGCAGTGCTGTTTGTAGGCATGATCTTTATGATCAGCCATACCTGAAGGAATATTTAACTGTTTTGTTTTTTGTGTCAGATCCTCTTTCAATGGGTCCACAAAAAGCTTTAGAAACTGTTGGCAACAAACTGCAGGAACAATATGAACGCTGGCAGCCAAGGGTGAGGAGAGACTGTAGTATTTATTTCTTGGAATTTAACTGAGCTTTTAAGATAGTCAAGAATGACAGTTATTGAGTTGCATTCATGACACTGTTTATCAGGCCATGTCAGTTAGAGGGTGAGTGGTACATGTATGTGAATTCAAAGCCAGGTGAAGCTGTTGTGCTTCTGATTGGATTTTGAATCTACCCCCTTTCTAAAATAAATGAGACAAATAGTTAAGATGGTTTGTACAGAACATTAGATTACTTCCCAAAAAAAAACCTCACAGCCTTGTAATATTTTGAATACAATTATGAAGAACTTGTTGGGACTTCAGCTCTTAATCTGAGCCCATGAGGGAATGTTGAACTTGAAGTTATTCATACTTAAATTAAAACAGACATTTTGCATTCATTTAAAAACACTATACATGTAACACATGCTTTAAGCATTCTTACAAGGTTTGGCATTAACTTGTTTGAGAATGCTGGAGAATTTAATCATGGGCCACTTAGAGAACTGAACTAAAATAAGCTGTTTGAACTACATGTAGTACTCCAAAAGTTACTATGAGTAGACTTTTATTAAATAATTTGCTGGAACTTTGAGCAGAATCTGTCTTAAATAAATAAACAGCAATTTGCAGTGGTACATCCTGTCATGTGGAGACTCTTCGTCTACTATTTCAAAATCAAATTGGAATTTGGAAGTGTTGATTTTTGTTGAAGGATGAAAACTGGAAAACCCAGAGAAAAATGCTTTGGGTAAGGCAAGAACTGAACAAAGAACTCAGCCCACTTGTGATGCCAGAATTCAAACCCAGGTCACATTGGCAGAGGGATACTGTTTTTGCCGTTTTGTCATCCCTGCTCCCCAACTGACACTGTCTGATGATCCCATCATGCATGACACTGGAGTGTAGTTTTACAAGGGTAGCAACATATATTATGTTTCACGTGAAAAAAAAATTATTGCATAAGCTAATGCCCACCATACAAAATCATACTCAACCTAAATATGAGAAGAAAAAGCATACTCGAGAAAGAATAACGGTCCATCTCTAGAGTTTCCATACTTTTCCAAGCCTGTACCAAGAAGCTTCAGTCTATGTTTCCTTTATAAGTATTGAGATCAGCTGGTAGAAGTGATTTGTTTTTTTTTTTTTCTTGGCAGGCACGCTACAAGCAGAGTCTTGATCCCACAGTTGAGGAGGTGAAGAAACTTTGTACCTCATTACGTCGAAATGCCAAGGTGCTGCTCATTTGAAATGTATATAATTATATACAGCTCCTCTTACTAACCGAGCTTAAGGTCCGTTCTGGGCCGGGTTGTTCAAAGCGCGATTAAGCTAACCCAGGGTTAGCGAGAATTTTGATTTCAGTTTTGTAACTTTTTGGTTAGGTAATCTGTTTATATTGTTTGCCCTTCAGTTTTAAGCTGTAATAATCTCAAACTACACCAAACGTTGGAGAGGAAAAACATTTTTAAACAAGAAAAAATAATGTTTCATTTAACATTTAACCCTGGGTTAACGTTAACTGGCTTTCAAACAACCCGGCCCTGATCCCTAACCTACAGGACAGACTGATAAAATTAGGTAATAAGTAAGATACATATTTGTTAGATCTCTACTGTGTGTTGAACAGGTTTGGTAGACCATTTAAAGTCACTAAGAATGGGTTCAAGTGACTGACATACATCAAAGCAAAACACTATAATTTGAAATTGTCATTAAGCTGTTAGCAGGTAAAAATACAAAATACATGTGCATTCAAGGAAGTGAAAGGTAACAGGGATACATGTTAGTAATTTTGTTTTGGCTAGTGCTTGCACCCTTGGAAAGTGACTTCAAAATTTCCAGAACATGTTCTTAATATTGCATGTATTAGAATGTATGTATTGACTGGTACCTTGTGGTGTTAATGGTGTCAAGTATACACTAGTTTCGTTATTCATTCATGTCAATGATAAGCAAAAAATAAGATGCAAATCTAAAGTGGTAAAATTAGTGGAAAAAGCCGCGAATGAAGAAGTGGATCACTATTTTCAATGTTTGTTCACATTGCAGGAGGAGAGAGTGCTCTTTCATTATAACGGGCATGGAGTTCCAAGAGCAACTGCTAATGGCGAGATTTGGGTCTTCAACAAAGTAAGTACTGTACATGTACATTGTCCATTTCCTTTGACAGGGTACATGTAGTTTTAGCCTGCTTTTCAGAAGTTACATGTTGCCAATATTTACAGGGTTAATTATTTGTCGTCTGCGACGTAGGCTTGGTAGTTGTATGTCACAAGCATTGTGTGATTTCATATAATTTATTGACTAAATGGGATTTTTTTTCCTTTCCTTTTTTAACAGAGCTACACCCAGTACATTCCGTTGTCAGTGTATGACCTACAAACATGGATGGGCAGTCCATCAATATTTGTTTACGACTGTAACAATGCTGGACTCATTGTCCAATCATTCATTCAGTTTGCTGCTCAGCGTGAACAGGAACAGGAGGTGAATAGAGTAACATAATTTACATGTACATGTACAATGAACTGTCACCTGGCATAGTCCGACACCTCTTCTGCACATTGTAACTGGGCACAGCCATTGTCTGAGCAACACCAGGGTTTGTATGGGTCCTGGAAAACCTGGAAAGTCTGGAATTTTATTATCATGGCGTCGCACGGCAAGAAGTGTAGTGAAAATTTTGATGGCGTCTCTGGTTCTGTTTAGCATAAATCGATGATTTCAACAATGAAATGATCTCCATCTGCAAAACAATGTTTTATCGAAGTCTTTATGATGCATCGTGAAACTTTACTGCCATGAATCTTGTCGACAGGCGACGGCTAGTTGTTTTTGTCTCTGCCGTTTTTCGAAGCGTCACGACAAGATGTCAAATGGTTCTGTTTGGAGCAAGATGAAGTGAATGATTAAAACGAACGGTAAAAATTTTCTGATGGAAACCCGACTACAAGTTTTTCCGGATATGTTGTACTACGAGAGTTTCTTGCAATAAAATTACTGTAACGCTACAGAGCGCATTCTATATAAAAAATTTGTGAAACTGTGGCTAGTGCTACCGTATTTGGCACGTAGCAATTTAGTCAGCCCATATAATCCCAGTATTACCGGGCCATTGAAACAACATTCAACAACTACAGTATTACAAAGAAAACAACAATAAGCTAGCTCATAAATACTAATGAGCATACGCGTATACTTTGTATACGCGTATACGCGTATGGCCATACGCGTATACGCGCATGGGCATACGCGTACACGCGCATGGGCATACGCGTACACGCGTATGAGCATTCGCGTATTTCGCGTATGTTTTGGTTCGCTTATTTCTGAGCGGTACTGTAAGTGTTGTCGAAATGGATTCAACTGAGCAATTCAACTTCATTTGGTCACTTCCCCTAGAGGATTCCTTTACTCCATAAGAAATTATTTTCATTTTATTTTTGTCTGACTGTGTTGTTTTGTATTTTTGTTGGGACCATGTGACCCAAGAAGGAATGACTGCAATAAACACCAAGGCCTTGGAACTACTGTAGGCAATTGTAAAGTTCTCCACTTACCTCGTAATCTATATTTTCAGCGTTGCTTGGCTCAGGGTACCCCTATGCCAGTTCCACTTGCTGTCAAGAACTGCATCCAGTTGGCGTCATGTGATGCAAACCAGTTGTTACCAATGAACCCAGAGCTTCCTGCTGACCTATTTACTGCCTGCTTGAGCACACCTATCAAGGTGGCCTTACGATGGTGAGTTGCAGTAAGGGATTTGAGGAACATAGTAGGAAGGGTGACTAAGTGACCAAGTTTTTTAGGTGCCAAACTTGAACATACATTGAGGGTGGTCAGACAGAATGGTAACCAAAAGCAAAACTAATCATTATTTCTGACTGCGAAGTAAATGCAACAGCACTATCACTGTTTGGCTCAATAATACAAGTTAATTAATCAATGTGCTAATCTAATTTCACACAAAACTGTCAGTCTCGATGCTGGAAGGATGTCTCTTTTGTCCTAATCATGAGTCATTTGACTGGAACATTAACAGTGTCTTTTGTACTTAGGGGTCTTATTGTTCAAATTGTGTGGCATCTCTGATTTTTCAACGGACTGTTTAAATTGGGTACAATTTTTTTGTTTCAGGTTTTGTAGCCAAAAAAGTAGCAAGCTTGTTCCTGGTATTACTCTTGAACTTATTGAAAAGTAAGTTTGGCGCTTTGTTAATCTACATCTGCCTGTATATGCGGGTGTATTCACATGTACATGTACCATGTAAATTGTCCCATTTGAAATGACTTATAATTCAGGATGCCCATTGAATTTGGATCTTTCAAAGCTCTCATGTTTTGTTTGTCCTACAGTATTTCAACAAATGCATGATGGAAAGTAGAGAGCAAAGCATTTTGAGGCTTTCACGCATGGCCATGCAAACACACGCCTAATCTCAGGCAGATACATTTATCAAACAACTTTTTTGAAGTCATTATGAATCTAATCCACGTTGTCCCATATGGGGAATATAGGTCTTCCACAATTACTTGTTTCGAACACCACATTAAAGGGTTTGCTGCTTCTGGAAGAAATTTTAACTGGTCTTTTTCTTTTGGTCAACAACATGTGTGCATCAGGAGCTGGTATCGTCTGGGTTGAGTTTGATGTTACATGTAGCTATCTTCTTGCCCCTGTTGTTCCCTTTTTACAATTTAAAATACCCAATATCATATTTTGGGGTGCCCATTTATTTTATTATAATTGTCATATTGACAATAATCAATGTGTTTTATTTGCAGGATTCCAGGTCGTCTAAATGACAGAAGAACCCCATTAGGAGAGCTGAACTGGATTTTTACTGCTGTGACTGATACCATTGCTTGGAACATGTTACCAAGAGGTATCAGACATGAATACATTTTGAAATCTTTCAGACTGCCCCTTGTACTCTAACTACATGTAATTGTATTACTTTCAGTTGTCAAAGAAGTGTTCATTTCTACACGTAACTATGCTTATACATCCATTGTTGATAGTAACACTTGTACCATACCAAAACATCAAGTTGATATACCTCATCTCTTGAGTTTTCATTTTACATGTTATGCTTTGTTTGTTCATCTTGTTTCTTAGAGCTCTTCCACAAGCTTTTCAGACAGGATCTGCTAGTTGCAAGTTTGTTCAGGAATTTCCTTCTTGCAGAGAGGGTGATGAGATCTTACAACTGTACACCCGTGTCAAGTCCCAGACTTCCTCCCACTTACATGCATCCAATGTGGTGAGTCAAGGGTAGATTTTAGATGGGTGGTGTAGGGGCAGAGGGAAAGGTACCTGAAACATAAAAGCAGTCTGTAGCAAGTCTGTGAGAGGTGAGAAAAGAGTAGCATACACTTGCAGATGTATTATATCCTTTCTTGTGTGAAAGTAAACAACCATTTCTTGACATAATGATAATTCTAATGATGATAATAATAATAATAATAATGATAGTAATAATAAACATAATAATAATTATAATTAACAATTATTCGCTGAAGGCTCAGTGAATATTGTCGAATAATCCCCAAGACGAAGTCGAGGGGATTATTCGACAATATTCAATGAGCCTGAGGGGAATAATTGTTTTAGTATAATTTCAGAACTGAACAACAGAGAATAACAGAATAAAATATGAAAACAAAGAGTGACGCAATTGTTCGTTTGCATACATGTATGTAGCCATTGAGTTTTAATAATAAGCTTACTTGTACATCGATTGTGAATCAGTTTAATCATCGAGTTCAGCAGTAAAACAGATAAGCGAAACATTACGAACAAAATTAATCCGGTACCTTTGTTTTATCTCTGTTGACTTCATTCATAGTTGTCATTCTCGTCTCAAAAAGAGTAACTTTATCTTGGAGAAAAACAGATTTCAGTCATCTAACCACTGCGTTTACGATTCTTAACTGCTTTGAATACGAGTTCTTGAAAGGTTTTTTGGTCCAAGGGCAACAGCAGTCATTTTGAAAATTCCCCATCCTTTCAAATATCCTGGACTTACAGTGATGTCTTCCAAATAAGTGAAAAATTCATTCACAACTGTCCGCCATGTTTACTTGCCAAGATGGCAAAGGTGGCAAGCTCAGTATCCAGGCCTCGAAAATGTTATATTCACCGCATAGCGCTGTGAATATAACGTCATATTTAAGGAATTGCTCAACCAATCAAATTGCTGGAAACTCTTTGTTCAGCTCTGAAATTATACTAATAATAATTATTATAATAATAATAATGATAAAGATAATGATAATAATAATAATAGTAACAATAAACACTGACATTTTGGATTGCAGACATCGTCTTTAGATATGTACAATGTAAGATCATTGCTCTTTTTCCCTTTTTTTCCCGACAGGCAAGCATGGGACTTAGCTGTTGATATTTGTTTGTCCCAGTTGCCAGAAGTGATTGAAAACCCAATTAATTTTAAGGTATTTGGTTCTCATCAGACATGTTACTTTGTTTATCAATTCCTGGATTTTATAAAGATGTATGCTACAGTGTAGTTAGGGGGACAGTCCTTCACTCTGCTTAGGTGGATGTCCATCAGTATTTGTGTCAGTATGTCTGTCCATTTCTCTGTCTGTCCTTCAGTACAGCTCAGTCAGTCAACCAGCCAGTCCTTTGTACATCCTTCAGTGTGTCCATTAGTCTGTCAATATTTCTTTTTTTCTGTTAGTTAACCTGTCAGTTTCATGTAGTCAGGCAGTCTGTCATTCTTTCTCCTCTTCTCTCTGGCTATTGTTATTTAGTAACTTGATCACACAATGATCTGTAGGCAGTCATAGACAAGGAATTTGTTAGTCATTCCCTAATTATCAAATTATGGTTCAAATTGATTGTAAAACAAAATTGTTTGACTATTGTCCTCTTTCAGCATAGCCCATTTTTCGCAGAGCAATTGACAGCATTCCAGGTATGGCTGGCCATGGGTGCAGAAGACCGTGACCCTCCTGAACAGCTGCCAATAGTTCTACAGGTTCTTTTGAGTCAGGTGCATAGACTCCGAGCACTGGATCTGCTTGGCAGATTCTTGGATTTAGGACCCTGGGCTGTCAATTTGGTAAGTGTCTAATTAAAAGGTATTTGTCCCAGTTACGTTTTTGTTGCTGAGTGCTATGTTACACTTTACATAGATGTAAGGGTTTTTCTCTCAGGTGATGATTCCCTTTATTGGTGTCCAATCTCTGCATAAAAATGTATTTGTTTTATAACAGAGAAATTAGGTAGTGCTTGTTCATCCTTGGGACTAAATGGTTTGAAAGGGATCTGCCACAACAAGGCTGGAATTATTTTAATAATTAGAAACCTTGAGAGTTACAGAAAACGAGTTGTTAAATTAACAAAGTAAATGGAGTCACAGCAAAGGAAGGAAACAAGTGGATGGTTGATAACTAATTTCCATCCAAGCTATAGACTTTCATCTTTGATTGGGTGGGAAGGTAAAAAAAAAACAGAAATTTGTATTTAAAAAAGTGTGTTGAATGTTACTGTTGCCTCTCAGTTTAGTTATTAATGTGTTTTTATTTGTATTATTAGCATTAGCATTAGCATTATTATTATTATCATTATCATTATCATTATCATTATCATTATTTCTTTATCAGGCTTTGTCTGTTGGCATCTTTCCGTATGTGCTCAAACTTCTTCAGAGTTCAGCCAGAGAGTTACGACCTCTTTTGGTGTTCATCTGGGCAAAGATATTAGCTGTTGATAGTGTAAGTGACTTGTGTGATCAGGAAGAAATCCATTGCTTACAGCATATTGCTTCAAAGCAGATTTAATGCCAACAATTTTCCAGTGTATTGTTACATAAATTCCTGGTTAGAAAGAAGGGTTGAGAGAAGAGTCTTGCTTGAGAGCAAAGGACAATGTTGTAGAGGAGGCCGAGTGCTCTTGACCTCTAAAACTTGATGTATAATGTACACATCGCCAGTATTGCATAATATACAGTATTGTGAAATTACAGTAGCGCCTGGAGTCATATGCACATCGGTCACGGGTTCCACGAGGTGGACACACGGGCAGTGCATGAGGTTTGCCCGTGCGTCCACCTCGGGAAGAACGAACAAAGCACGAGATGAAACCTAGGGAATCGCGCAGTCTTCAATAACGGGGTCTTCGTGCTCTTAATTGCCTTTGTTTTCGTCAGTATTTCCGTGTATTGTTTAGTGTTAGACCACAATACTCAAAGAGATTGTTATTGGAAACCTTTAAGAAAACACAGTGAGCAGAATAAACCTATGCGATACGGCGTGCTGAAAGCGCACAGTGTTGTAAAAAGGGTTCTAGTTTGTTGTTATCATCAAAATATTACATGGCATTTCTCGGGATGTACATGCACTATAAAACAAAGGAATATGCAATCTTAAGCTTCATGTAAGTGTATCATTTACAGCGAAGTGACTATGGAAAATTCATGAGAGCTGTCGACAGAGTCGCGCTTCGGTTAATTGCATGTGGTTTGCCATTGAAGCACATCATGGACAAATAAGCAAATTTCCTCCATTAAAAAGACAAAAAAAAATGTTATTTAGCATTTTCAATTCGAATATCGTTTATTTCCAGTTTCCAAGTCGAGTCTCTTTATGTTCTAATAATACAATCTTAAAACGCTAACCAACCTGGGACTTGACACCAGCAGTCGCATAGTAAAAAGGCGTATTATTTACATACATTACATTTGATGTTGCCGTCATTGTGTCGAGCGGTGCCGTAAAATTTTCCTGGAGTAAATGGAAAGAAAATCAAACACGAATAAAATAGATAATATTCTGCATCTTCTCTGAACAGATTTGAAATGGCAGCATTCAACACACAAGGATAACAAATTGAAATCGTGTCACGCCAAGGCACGTGAAACAGTAACACATGACAGAACTTTCCATTGTTATGTAATCATGCAAAAAGTCACTTCTCGTAAATTACAAAATCTGTTTGGTTATCACCTGGTCAACTTTATTGGTCAAAGAAGATGGTGTTAACTTTTGAGCTTGTTAAATTAAGAGTTTCCTCCTCGGTGAAAGAAGCAAGGAAAGAAAATGAACTGTTGGTTAATCTCTAGTCGACATTTTAATAATCCTGGCAAGAGCGTACCGCACATTTGTAGTGTTTAGCTGTCGAGAGAAAATAATTGACCAAAAACAGGTCGGCTTGATTTGATGTTAATTTCTGTCCGTTTTTGTAATTAATTATAATTTCCCACGGTAGCATAAGGAAGACACGACAAAGCTTTCCAAGAAGAACTTTCCCATAAATTGTGCGTAAGCCAGCCTAAATTATAAAGTGTCTATCTATCGGAAAACGGAAGTAAACCAGTTTTCATATGCTCAAAGACATGCTGGCGATCATGAATAAAACTGAGGTTTCTTTGCAAACTAACGGATCTTGGTTCGCTGGAATAATCGACCATGTTAACTATGGATTAACAAAAGCATTCAGATACGTGAGTTTGATCGTTTATACTGCTTTATAAAAGAGCTGCTGGTGGAACGGAAACAGTGACATTCTACTACAATGAAGAGACAAAAAACGCTTACTGTCAACAAATGCTCAATTTACTCCAAAAGCGTACCTCGCAAGCACTTAGCAGTCCAGAGTTGAACGAAAACAAGATGGTAGGATTTGATGTCATTCAGTTATAATCGGCAGTGTAGTGGAAAACATGATAAAAAATTCCATGAAGAATTTTACTATGTGGAAGCATTGATTGATGCATTCAAAGTAAAACAATAAGTAAACAATACCTTGTTAGGTATTATTGTGTCGGCCTTTCGTCCATTTGACCGAGGTAAAATTTTAACCTAGGTTTTCGTTCGTGAACCACACGGGTTTCGTTTGTGAACCGCATGGTTTCGTCTCGTTCCTCCCGCATGCACTTCACGCGTTCTGTCCTTGCGGTTCACGCGTCCCAATGTACATGTACATATGACCGCAGGTGGTACTGTATTCTGACTCGCAAATTGATTGGTTCTTGCTTATGATCTATTACATGACATAATCGAGGCATGATGACATCATCAATGATTTTCATTAATTGTAAAACAAGTAAATTTCATATTGCCATCCATTTATCCAGTAGTAGGTGAGAGAGGAAATCAAAATGTGTCAAGAACATCAGTGATACATGTACACTCACCTTAAGGCTTGTGTGCCACTTTTTTGTCCTTACCACATTTTGTCTGTGATCTATTACTACACAGATGTGTAACAACATGCTATCTATTTGTTATTCTATCAACTGTAGATATGTTACACTGCCCTTGAGTGTCATATTCCTTCCAAAATCGTTCATTACAAGAATTATGAGAATCTATGCACAAAGTCAGATTTAAATTATTAATTATTATTTAAGTTAGGATGGGAATAATAATAATAATAAGGTAGTGTTTGCGACATTCAGTTGTATTTTTTGTTTGTTTGTTTGTTTGTTTACAGTCTTGTCAAGCGGACCTAGTTAAAGACAATGGTCATAAATATTTTTTATCTGTGTTGGCAGATGCTTACATGCGGGTAAGTCAAATTCAGCTTTATTCACAGTGCAGATTTTAGATCACTCTTTCAGCCTTATTCCTGGACCTACATGTAGCTTGTCAACACTAACAATTTTGGTCGCACTTTAAATTCTACAATGTACTACTCCATTACATGTTACATATGACTTGTTTCCTCTTTTTTAGGCTGAGCAGCGTACAATGGCGGCATTTGTGTTATCAGTCATTGTGAATGAATATCCAATTGGTCAAGTGAGTGCAAAAGTTTATTGTTATGAGCCTACTATAGAAATCACAAGGATTTGTGAAATCACTGAGAAAGGTGATTAATAGTGCCTGATGCACTGGTGGTTGGCGTCCTTCTGTTCATAACAATCATTTTGTCAGCTTTACTTTCTAGTTACAATAGTACATATACATGTACAAGATAAGTGTGATAGAGTTCCGTTAATTATTATGAGAAAGCAAATCAATATAATTGTAATGACCTAAAGATGCTAATATCAAAACTCACTCCGCCCCCCCCCCCCCCCCATATACATGTGCTTTATTGGAAGAGACTTTTAATAACCTCTTAGTTTTTGCTTCCTAATTTTCTCCTATACGTCTACATTCACAGTGGTGTGTAGGTCATTTACGTTGTTGTGCTCTCCCCTAATATTCTGTATTAGAACAAACTTAAATTAAACCTCTCGGGCTTTGCCTTCTAACTTCCTCCAGTACATACAATGTTGTTTTGTCCATTTGCAGGAAGCTTGTGTTCAAGGCAACCTAATTGCCATCTGTCTGGAACAGCTGACAGATCCTTACCCTCCTTTGCGGCAGTGGCTGGCCATATGTCTTGGCAGGGTGTGGTTCAATTATGAGGCTGCCAGGTGGTGTGCTGTGAGGGACAGTGCCCCAGACAAACTGTACTGTCTGCTGTCAGATCCATTGCCAGAGGTGAGGGTCAAGATAATGTGTTGGTCCAGAAACATAATGTCCATACCTCTCCCACAAGGGTTTTTTATTTGAACCATGCCAATCCAAGATCCCTCCAGAAAAAGACCAGCTTTGTTTCATACTTTCCTTTTAAAATTTTGGCTTTTGAGACCTGGGCCCAGTTCCCGACCACCCTTCTTGGGTTGGTTATGGGTATTTTCTTCAATATGCCACATGTGGAACATAATGCAAAGGGGTTTCTGTGATCAGTTAAGTTTTTTACGTTGCGAGAATTGACCCACCCTCAACTGACCTTGAGGGTGACCCCACTGACCAGGAGGGTCAGGAATGAGAGTTAGGGGCTGGTCCTTGTTTGGCCTCTGCACCTAGTTGACCAATTTGTGCATGAAGCACCAGGGCCCAGTTGTTCAAAGTGTGGATAAAAGCTATCCATCGTGTAAATCGTTATCAAGCAGAAAAGAGTTGACTAAATGAACCACACCATCCACTGGATAGTGATTTATCCAGTGGATAATGTTATCCTTCCCTTAAACAACTGGGATCTGGGTTCTAGGCCACAGCATACTAGTAGCTCTCATGATCATTGGCAAACTTCACCATGACAAGGCCAGAGAAGTAACATTAATAGTATAAACCATGCTTTATATCATTTTATATTTTATTGCATATGGTAATGCTTTCTTTAAGGTTCGTGCTGCAGCAGTGTTTGCTTTAGGAAGATTTATAGCGAACACTGGAGATAGATCTGACCAAGCGAATCAGATTGATTTTGGAGTGGCAATGACGTTGACACAGTTGTCTCAGGATGGAAGTCCACTTGTTCGAAAGGTATGCATACAACAAGTAACCTTTTTGTCAAGCATATCAGTGAAAGGTCCCCTTACAGGCTCATAAAACAATCTTAAGGTAAGGGTTCCAACGCTTTTGTACACCAATGTAACTTTGTTACTTTATTAAGTTCTGTAGGATGAAAAAGCAAAAGACATAGTAAGGAACATGATTTCACCAGATATGTACACTCTTAAGTGAAAGTACATTTAAAAAGGTGCATATGTTTAGCTGTAAGTGCTGCTATCACACACGTTTGGTAGAGCCAGGGCTCGTATATTGGTGAGGTACAGTCGAGCCAAAATACTCATGTTATCACCGAACGGGCCTGATATGCCATTCAGGGGTACCAAAAATTACAGTTAGGTATTTATCTTATCCAAGTTTGGCCAAATGACCATGAAATCATAGCCTATATCAGGACAATAGGCATGGCTTCTGATTGGCTACATGTAATTGTGAGTTTGGGGATGGTAACATAACATATGACACACAGTTGTATTGTGAGGTGCTTTTCATGTCTTATTTTTTTCAATGGTCATCTAAAAGCGTGGAGAGGTAAGAAATTAATTGCTAAGAGTTTAACGGTTAATCCAATGTACTTTTCTGTTATTCCAGGAACTGGTTGTTGGTTTCCATGGCCTAGTGATGCAGTTTGAAACCAACTTTGGTGTAGTGGCACTTCAATTCCTTGAAGAGGATCGCCAAAGAGAAAATGCACCCTCTGCAGCAGCAATCACACCCAGTGGCTGGATTGTCGTAGGTTCTGGTCCATCGCCAAACACAGAAGGTGTATCAAATGCAATCCCTGGAAGTGAAAGAAAGAGTTCTAAGGGACTGCGGGCAAGCTTTTCAACATCTCATATCAGCAGCTTTGCAACCAATCCACCTGTTGTCAGTGGTGAGTATTTCAATACACATGTCCATGAAAATGATTGCATGTGAAAATGTTACTTCATCAATCCCTTCTGACCATCTTCGGCGATTTTCATCTGAATCCATCATCTTCGGCATGGTTACAGATTGCTTTACCCGTAACTACATTTATACTGCTAGTATAATTTAACTCTGTGTTAACGTCATGTCAATACAATTTTTTTGTGCTTGTGGATGTAAAAAACATTTCTGCTGCACCTCGTAATGACCACGTAACAAATAAGCTGTGGAAGACACACATGGTTGGCTGATGATTAGCACGCTGGATGGATCGAGTGTGCTGGGTTCTAGCCCAAGCTGGGATCATTGTGTTGTGTTCTGGGGCAAGATACTCACCTCCCACAGTGCCTTTCTCTTCCATGTGTATAATGTGTACCCACCAAATTTAATGCTTGGGGAAAACCCTGTGTTGGATGAACTGGTATGCCATCTACATGTAGGGAGAAATAAAAATACTCCTAGTTGCCCAGGATAAGCTCTGATGGTGTGAACCACTTGGCCTGGCCCCAGTTGTTCAAAGGCTGGATAACGTGCTATCCTCCGGATAAATCGCTATCCAGTGGATATGTGTTAACATAGTGGTTTATCCGGTGGATAGCGTTGTCCACCTTTCAAACAACCCAAGCCTGATGAAGAAGATTAGCTTATCATAATTCAAGTTTACCGTGGTTAAAAGCTTTTTTATTATTATTAATGAATAGATGCTTTGACATTGTTCTTGCAGCTCAACACATGGCACCTGCTCTAATGACATACAGTAGCAGTAGTGGAAGCTCTGGGAGTAATGAACTTGTCTCAAGCATCAAAGATCTGCGGCGGTCTACTTCCCAGAATTCACTTTCTTCCAGCTTCCAATCCAATGTGTATGCCAATGTTTGGAAGGTTGGTATAAATCTACTAGCGTTCTATTTCATATTCCGATCTTGGCTAGTGAGTAACCTAGCTGTAGTGTGCATGGTTTTTAGCAAAGTGAAGGATGCCTCTTCGCCACTGAAAAGGATTTAGATAACGTTTTTAATGACTCGCAGAATTACTAAAACATTTAGATTATTTGCTTTCAATTTCTATGCATGATATCATGTGATAGAAATCTCAAGCTCTTAATCTAATTGTTAAATAGATTAAATAAAGGAAATATACATCAGTCATCATAGTTCTAAATAATTTAAGGTGACTAGCTCGTAGCAGAGCTCCGGCGGCCCAAACCGCCAAGCGGAGCCCCATTACCATATAGGAAAAAAAAAACCATGTATTGATTTTCTCATGGTTATCATGGGCAGCGGTATTGCTCGTGGGCGCGTATGCACGACGACTACGGCGGCGATGGAGTCGCGCAACATGGCGGCCATACTCCAAATAATAGGTTGATAGAGACATGCAGCGTTGGTTTACCGTGTACCTCTTTGATATTGGACATCCATGCTATGAGCAACTGACACCTGTCAAAACAAGGTATCTGCTGACCAGTATCACGTGACCGTATCGTGACCATATATCAAGTCTACAACTCATCAAGGTCACAAGTTGACCGCTGTCAAAATGCTGGTTTTCGATTGGATCCCAGGCTCATGTCAGATTAACTTGTTGAAAACAGTTCAGGATTGTTCGGAAGCCGGCTAACGCTAGCCTAGGATTAAAATTTATCCGAATTATAACATTTTCTTTATACAAATGTTTTTTCCTGCTTTGTTTTGTGTATTTTTGTATTTATAAAACTCAAAACAGGAAACCTCACCGCAAAGGTTCAGAACTCAAATCAAAATTGTACCTTTTCCTGGGTTAGCTTAATCGGGTTCTTAACAACGTGGCCAAGGAGCTACGCTTTTAGGCTGGCCTAAATCTATATATTATTCTCACAAATGTATTATCTTTGTTAGGGTTTTTTATACCTGGCTTACATATGTTTGGTATCAAAGATTTCTTAAATTGAGTCTAATTTAGAATTTATGTTTGAAAACTGCAGGCTCTGCTCAATCTGTCTGTTGATCCTTTCGTGGGTGTTGCTGAAATCGCCAAAAAGATAGTCAATGGCATAACCTTAAAGGTAGGTTACATGTACACTGACAGATCAAAATTTACTGGTTCCAGTGATTTGGTTACGATCGTTAAGGACTTTTTTAACCCGTATAGTCCAGCTTACATTTGGTACATGTACAGTCCTGTGAACTGTACCTGTCCTGCAATGAACTTTAACATCTATGTTCTCAGACTCCTACCCCAATTTTCTGGAAAAGACGGGAGATTCATTTGTACGAGATGGGAGAAATTGCTGGGAGTCTTGCTGTAGTAAGCTAGAGGCCAAAAACTTTACTCCGAATCGAGTGGTTTTCAATTGAGTGTCGTAAATCTAGTAAAGCCAAAGTTTTCACTCTAACCCATCACAAAGGACACAAAATCCAGTAACCAATCAAAACTCGAAGTTATTACATAAAGCGGACGCGAAGCGCGGGAAAACCTGTGCGAGCGCGTCACAACTGGTTTTGGTTTTACCTCTGATTGGACGAAAAAGTGGCGCGAATTTGTTTTTTGAGCCAATCGTGTAGGCGCAGTAATGCAAAACAAAAGAAACTAAATTACTATGACACTTGAGTGAAAACTGAGCTTTGTCCATAAGTAGCAACTATAAGATTGGTACCCCAAATTTGTCGTGATCAACTGATAAATGTTGTCACTTTTTAGGCCACCATCACTGCTTGTCCTAAAAGGATTAGCTCGTCAGTTTCCAATCTTTCCACATCAGCTCCATCGTCACCCGGGAGATTCCCAATGCCCTATCACCCATGCTCAGAGTAAGTGGAAGCTATGTTCATTAGCACATTTTTTTCATTCATTTAGCCGTTTGCTGTAAACTTCATTCGAAACCTCTTTATGTTAACATCACGAAACTTGCCAGTCTCAGGAGTAACAAGTGAATAGGAGAAAAGATCAACTCAACTCAACTATTCATTGGTCAACACAAACTGGCCGGGCAGCACATGTTGTTATTATTACTTGTTTTTCAAGAACTTGCTTTTTGTTTTCTGTTTTAGTCCTGGCATGTCCCCTCCCCGTCACAGCAGTTCTAATGAGACGCCTCGTTCAGTGAAAGGCGATCCGACTCAGGCAAAAGCGCCCAACGCTGCTCCCTTAGGGGCAGCATTTCCTCACTCGTACGAGTTCCATACGAAACGAAAAATGTTCGACAAAGGCCCAGAGGTACAGTAAGCCTATCTATTTCTGATGTGGTTTCAAGAACAGCATTAACTGCGGCATACCCACGCGGTGGCCTTATGATTAGTGCGTTCGACTCCGGAGCGAGCGGTCCGGGTTCGAGCCCTGGCTGGGGACATTGTGTTGTGTTCTTGGGCAAGACACTTTACTCTCACAGTGCCTCTCTTCACCCACGTGTAAAAATGGGTACCGGCGAATTTAATGCTGGGGTGTAACCTGCAATGGACTAGCATCCCATCCAAGGAAAGTAGAAATACTCCTAGTCGATTCATACCACAGAAACCAAGATAAGCTCCGGCCTGATGGCGGGTCACTTTGCGCGTATGCAGACTTAACCTACCTTGACCTGGCCACGCCAAAACTCTTCTCGAGATAGGAGTACCTTAAAGTAGTTAGAAAGCAGGCGGCGCGTGCTATGGATAAGCGGTTATACGGCCACATGGGTTCAATCAACTAGCAAGCACCATTATCAGAAATGGAGCCTGCAAACCAGGCCGAATGAACACTATTATTGCTATAGATTGCCTTTCGTCTACTGCTTAACGGATGTAGAAAAGGATTAGAAGATTTAAACCAAAAAGACATATATCCACGCTATACAGGTGGAGCTTAGCCACTGTTTTATTCAGGTAGCTACCGTAGCTTTTGCCACAACCGTTCATAGACGAACCTTTAATTGAATAAACGACCTTTTCGTTTTGTCAGCAGAACAAACAGCCAAGCAGCGCAAGCGAAGACAACGACCAAGACTCCGATGAAGACGCAGGTTCTTCCAAACCTCCCATGATCAGCACTAACTTTGCAGAGTGGTGTGCAAGTTATTTCGCTCAGTCTGTGATGAAGGTAAACCTCGGATATAAATGCAGTAGGTTTGTCATTAGGCCGTAGCACTCATAACAGCTTGAATTCTGTCAACTCTTTAATCATGTGTAAGGCTAGTCAGTTCTCTTGTTTTTTTTTTCCTACAGTGAGAAACCCTTAGTTTTAGTCGGAAATGCCCTTTCTGACAAATTCGTATCCTGCTGTATTTTGAGCAGCCACGTCGTTTAGCTACATGTGTTGTTTATACCTGACGTCAGTGATAGCTCTCGGGTAGTTGCGAGTGTTCGAACTATTTTTTGACTCAAAGGAAACTCTTGGAAAATGTTCACGGAGGCTTGTGAAAAACAGGATTTTTTTTTTCATTGCTTAAAGCCTGTTGAAAAGGATATACTATTTAATATTTTTTGTTTCTGCCGATGCTAGAGTAATCGACTGGTTGTTTTCCTTTACAGCCTCCCGAGGAACATGATCCTCAAAGTCAGCTGCATCTTGAAAGAGAATGGAGATTTGAAAGGAACTCAAAAGTGCGCAGACAGGCGGCCAAGCAACAAGCTAAAACAGGTAAGCAACAATGGAATGGCTTCAGGCACTTTTGAAGGAAAAAAAATTCACCCGAAAAGGTCACTTACCGTTACGTTAGTCAGTTGCACCAAGCCATTCGATTAGTAAATAAACAATGGTGTAACGGCTCTTTTCACTTTAATACGCATGCATCAGTAATTCGGACACCAAGTGGTACATTTGCTAGACTCATCAAATAAACATACGTTTGACTCTTCACCCCTTTCCCATCAAGACATCAACAGTGCTCGACATCTCTCGGAAAGGACACAGTAACCACCAACCACAACCACCATAACCCTGTAGACTGAAGGTTTCTAGAAAGGTTACTTTTTTAAACAGTCTCCTTGTCTGTTTTGAAATAAGCAGGTAAAATAATGGTTACCAGTATTT
>CM042751.1:21023504-21041811 GCA_022496165.2 Catalaphyllia jardinei | reverse complement strand
AATATTTAAGAACGGTTGAAGTATTTGTTTTCTCTCTGTCTTGCAGTATCTGGAACTGGGAGGAGGGTGTCCGAATGAACTACATCGTCAACAATAACCCGAAAGTGTCTCGTATCACAAGCATGGGCTTCCTCAATGCGCATGACCTGACACTGTTATTAACAGGAACCGGTAAGAACCAAACCTACTCTCCCCACCCCTTGGTGGAATATATGAAAACGCACACTACCCGACAAGGGCGACTGGAAAACACTTAGCTTATGCCATGCGCATTGAGTTCATCTGAAAGCGATATGGTATCGAATTTTAAGTGTTCTTACAACATAAAAACTGCTTTAATAAATTGAGACAACACCTAGAGCGTGTTTTTAAAATAGTGTAGGAAATGCTCAAACAGCGGGATTTTGAAAAGGTAAAAAACTTGACTTACTTTCAGTTAAATATTCGTTACTGTACTGACCGTGACGTGAACTTCTTTTTATCCAAATCCCTAACGATCTTCGCCATAGGTTTATACTTCATTCACTGTTTTGTTGTTGTTGGTGTTGTTTCCACGTTTGAATTCTTTCATTTTTCCTCATGCTATCTCGCCGCTATTGTTTTCAGATGATGGTTCAGTTCGTGTGTGGAGGAATCTTGAGGGAGAGACGTACAGTGACAAGAGTTTGGAAATGGTTACTGCCTGGCAAGCTCTGTCTGGAATGCTTCCGTCCACTCGAGGTATGCGCGAGCCTCGGTTTGAACTCGAGGCGAAGAGCTGCTAGATAGTGTGATGCGTGAAAATTTTTAAGTCGCTATATTTTCGAATACTTTTACTCTATATCATATGTATTTGTAAATCTTTGGCAACTTGGTACTCCTCAAGGCAATAGGTACATTATGAGAGGATTTACTCCCCCTGTAGACCTTGTTCCCAATGTAATTCCCACACTAAAGTTACTGTACGTTTGTAAGCTAGCCATTTTAAGGCCATGATCCTGTTCTTCCAGGAAGTGGTTCGGGCTTAGTCGTAAGCTGGGAACAGGAGACGGGCATTTTGTTAGCATCTGGTGACGTCAGATTCATTCGAGTCTGGGACACACAGAGAGAGATGAGAATGCAGGTGAATATTATATTTATTATATGGCAGACTAGACCAAGATGAAAATGACAATTCTGATTGGTGTCCTGAGCGGTCTGAGTTTTATATTGCTTACCGCTAAGATGAACAGCTCATGCGTTAGTCTTGGGAAAAGAAAATCATTTTGTTGGTATGTTGAAATCTTTTTTTTTCCCTTGTCGTGGGCAGTTTGTGTTTAACTTGAACGAAAGGAAACGGAGAAAACGAATCTCGGAGGCGAAATTATTTATCAGCAGAGTTTTAAAAGCCACTATGTTATAATAAAGGGTTTGTACTTCTCAGCTCAAGTTAATCAGAGAGACATGAGTGTCAAATACAATAACATCATGGCTGTAAAACTCGTTGCAACCTTTCGACTGGGATCTCATCAAATATTTAATCGCCTTAGCAACACAGTGAAGTGAAAGCTTTCAAATGTTCCATTTTCGTCTTCAGGATATCCCCACAGGCGCTGACAGCTGCGTAACCAGTTTAGCATGTGACTCAGTGGGCAGGTCGTTACTGATAGCTGGATGTGGAGACGGCTCTGTCAGATTGTTCGATAGAAGATTGCCGCCGAGTGACAGGTAACCGACAACTGCTTACAATGCTGTTGTTCTTGTTGTTTAGCTTCCATGTCCTGAATCTTCGAAAATGCCTTTGAGCCCTCGAGCACGTCGTATATTTTTCTTTTCTTACAAATAGCTTTTTGTACATTAAGATGCAATACTGTTAAGGGGTATTTTCTCAAAAACGTAAACATACAGTTACTGTAGTCAGCTTAATACATCTTTTATGCTCATGGTCGCCATTACACAACATCCCATCCAAATATGCCGTGCCATTGGTGAAGGAGCTTCTTGAGTTAATGCAGAAGAGATTTGATAGTAACGTCGTTATGTTTCAGTCGAGTGATGGCGCTCCGAGAGCATGCTGGATGGGTGACAGGTGTCTTTTTACCGAAGGGTGGGGACGGTAATATCATCAGTGGCAGGTAAGTGATCGTATTTAAACGCGCATCGCTTATAAAAGTAAGGGTCTCTGGTACTGTATTTGTACAACAATTATTTTTTACACGAAGTTCATTTTTGTGAGAGGCTCTTCGGACTTATATATCTTATTACCCGTTTTGTTGTGTAGTATCGCTGAATATTTTTGCGAGTTATGCCGTATTTTGGCGACCCCGTAGGGCGAGTCAAAAGACAAACAACGAGTAAAAATTCTCAGCAGTACTACACAACAAAACGTCTAATAAGAGATTTATTATCCAACACGCCAAATTGGTATGTCCGTACGGGCGAATTTCGCGGATTTTTATTTACGGGGAATGCGTGACATAAGTATGCGAAGCGGAACGGAATTCGCGCGGGAAATCCAGCCAACTGATTGGTCAATAGTAAACAAACCTGTCTAACCGGTCCTCTGGAGTAGAAATACCGCGTGACATTTGTACTCGTTTTGGGCGTTATTTGTACTCTAATAAAATAATAATAATTCTGTATGAGTTTGTGTTTTCTACAAACATTTCATATAGAATATTATTGCTCGTCGGCGACCGCATTGCCTCGCGGCTCAACCATTCGTCTCTAGAAATTCTATTTCCGTCATCGGAGAGGCATTCCAAAATAGGTTTTTTTAAATAGTGGAGACGCATTACAGTATTTCATACATTTTAGCTTTCTAAGATTAAAGTGCAACCCTGGCTAACAAATCGACTCTTTACAAGTCAGGACAACAGCCCATGACTTGAAACGTGTAAATTGGACATCGCTTGGAACTAACTCTTTTCTGTTTTGTAGTCGTGACTTGTCTTTATCACGTGGTAACAAAATCGACGAAAATAGTTCACGTACAATTGGAGCAACAGCCCTGATTGAAAAACATATTCTCCCAAGGAAAATAGTAGAAGAAGGATAAAAAGTAATGAGAATTTTAATGTTGCCCTGTTGATCCCCGTTGTCATTGTCTTTCACAGTGTTGCGGGAGATGTCAAATTCTGGGATCCTCGTTTCACCGAATCCGTTCGGACCCTGGAAACTATAGGGAACTCGGCAGCGTTCGAGGTTCATCATCAAGCCAAGGTGTTCGCCACGTGAGTATTGTCAATGTTGATCCAATACTGGTTTGATGTTGTTCTGATGTTGACGGGTTTCATGAGTATTATCAATGTTGATCCAATACTGGTTTCATGTTGCGCTGATGTGGACGGGCTTCGTTGGTTTAACTTGTTCAAGAGTCAGGTCTGTGTTTTGTCGATTCTCCACGGAAATCTGTCTAGTTTTGCACGACTCAAAAGTCAGTGATGTGAGCAGAATTTGAATTAGTGTTATGTTTCACTTAAGTAAGCTTTTGCTACGATCTTACCACGAAAGTTGAGTTATTTATTCAGTCACCTAGCGAGAAACCCTGGAGCTGAACCAGAACTAACCGTTTTTCCTCGTTATTAGAGAGTTTAAGCATGACGTTTACGGCAGACCACAGACGGCAAACGGCAAAGATGACCTCTGAATTTGTGTTCAACAAAAACATGTCTCCTGCTATTTGCCACAATACAAATATTTTCACTCTACTGTTCACAGAGCTAAAGACAGACGGCAAAAGTTTCATTTTTGCTCTTTGCCGTTTGACGTGTCGTCAAGCGTAATCGCTCTAATATTGGCATTCGCTACTTAAGAAAAGAGAAGAAATCTGAGGTGAGCTTTACCTCGCAGTGGCTTGTGGGATCGTAACCGGAGAAAGTGTAGCTTCTCGTATCTTGTTTTGACTCTAACAACGGTCCTACATGCCACTGTAAGATGAGGCTTACCCGAGCCCAGCCTCATTCAGTGGCGAATGTCAGACGAAAGTAACGGTGACAGAAATTAAATTAAATTAGAAACAATACGACGACGTTTTCTTTAACATGCTATGCTTTTCCCCGCAGTGGTTCTGCGAGCCAGATGATCAAGGTGTACAACTTAGACGGCGGAAATCTGAGCACCATACGATATCACGACGGTTTTATGGGTCAACGGATTGGGCCCATTAGTTGTCTTGAATTTCACCCCCACAGGGTAAGTGGATTAACTTTTTTGTCGTATGTTATACTTTACAGAAGCATATACTTCACCGTTGCCTTGAGCGTATCATCCAAATTTTCCGCATCACGCAATTTTGTATGGAAGTATTGCGTGACAAGAGTTTGTAGGGTTTTTTTTTTCAGGCAATGAAAGAAACGCTAAACTTGGTGGACTTGTGAATACTTTCCTGTGGTGAACGTTTTCACAGCTTATGGCCAATTATAATTCATCAAATATTTTTGCTCGCGCGCGATTGGTCTAAACACTTCACCTGACCGAATACTGGGGAATATCCGAGATTAGTATAAATTTACCGTAGTCTATTGTGAATCCGTGATTTTGATTGGCTAAATTACTGATGACTATCTGCTGATAGTCATCAGTTACGCATCAGCGCACATGGCGCATCACGTTTGAACCTGATCTAACGTAATAAAACAGTTCTTTTCTGCACGTTACTTGACATTTTTTTCTTTTTATGCAATGAGACTATAACAGTAAATTTATACTAAAACAATTAGACTACTCGCCCTCGTTTTCCACGAGCGATAGTCAACTCGGCTGCGCCTCGTTGACTATCTGCTCGTAGAAAACTCGGGCTCGTAGTCTAATTGTTAATTAGTGTATACCACACAAGTGAATAGTACTTTTCGCGCGCGCTGATTGGTTAGCTCGGAGGTGATTAGCCAAGTACTATTCACCTCCCAGCAGCCCAAGAAAAACATAATCGTTTTTGTCGGAATTTTGTCGTAAATAAAGTTACTCTTTGGGCCGCTAGTTATTCAGCTTGTGTGGTATATACTAAAACAATTACTCACCTCAGTGTCTGTGAAAGTGGTAGATATTTACCTCCACTTCAGTGAATAACTGTTAAATATACCCCAATTTTCAAACCTGCGCGCGTTGCGAAAAATATTTGAAGGATAATAAATACAATAGCCTCCATTTGGGGCGAAAATATACGCTCTAGGAAAACTGTTCTTTTCGAGGAACAGATAATGTCCAAGGACAAATATCCGAGCATATTTTCCTGCCAAATGGAGGCTATTGTTTATTTAACGACACCTTTTTGCAGCCTTGTAATATTTCTTTTCTGTAATTCCCAGGTTCATTTGGCTGCAGGCAGCACGGATTCTTTTATATCGATCTACTCTACTGAGAAGAAGCGATAGAAAAGGATAAATTTACGTTAAGCAATAATGTAGATAACAAACTACGAATTAAGGTGATCTTAAAATATAGATATATGTGAATAAGACATCAAAACTATCCTATTCATTTGAAAAGAAAAAAAAAATTACGTGCGAGAATCCAGTTTTCTTGCGCAGCTACTATGAGGAATAGACGCTTTGTGTTAAATTGTTGAGTAGCAATTGAAGTTTAATTTGTACATACTAAAACCGAAGCGTGGGCTCGGTTAATGGGGAATTTTAGGGGAAGAAATAATCCATATAACGTTATAATGGTATTGAAATATATATATACCTTTCCTCTAGATACTAAAATAAGAAATATATGAAACGTTTCCACTTTCTTTTTACTTGAATATAAGCAATATCAAGTGGATGTCGCATTTACTCGGAGTAAATGTGACACTACTTTACATAAAAACAAACTTAGGAAATGAATTTACAACTCCGCCACTATTTTTATACATAACCCGCTCTTGCGCAGAAAGCAAAAGATTTTGCTGACGTCATATTTCAGTCAGCCATTCTTGGTTGTTAAGTAATGGAAAAACACGTTTTTATGTTTTTAAGCAATTGTTTGTTTGTATCCTTACACCCCAAAGTTAGTATACGAAGTCTCGTTTCTGTTTTTATATATGTTGTGCAAGTGCCAGAAGCAGAGAGGGAGAATTTTGTTATTACATTAGAGAAACTTTGAAACTTCCTATTGAGCTAAAGTTTTCGTTTCCTCTATTTGAATTCACTTTAACATGTTTAAAGCAGACAACATGAAGTTACAGCTGGGGTTTAAAGGGTTATAAACGTGTGTAAAGTTTTATAGTGTTTAACAACCAAGACACTGCAGATTTTAGCACGAAAATTGCACACCGTATCAGGAGTGTAGACATAAACGTTTGTAGAGTTTTCATTCATAAACCAGGCCGGTAGCTGGTAATTTAAAATTCAATAAGAGCTGTTAAGTTGTGTTTTGAATCTTTCACTCTCAGAGTTCTGTGATTTCCTTGTAAAGTGGTTTTACAGTAGTGTTAAAATGGTACAGCACTTTCATGAGATATTCTTTATTAGTATATACTAAAACAGTGGATAGCGTTGAACGCCCGCTCTGATTGGCTAGTCGAACTCCGAATATCCTATACTATTTACCTCTGAGCAACTCACCGCTTCTCGGCTCGGTAAATATCAACAGCTGGCCATCTCCACTCCGGTGAATAGTTGTAAATTATACTGCGCAAGGTGATTAAACTCTATGATTGAATGTGTGATCATTCGAAAGAGAGCTATTGAGCAGTACTTTCATATGGCACCGTTCTCGTCAACGTTATTTCGCAAATTTAAATTTGGAATTTATTTTTGTTGTACAGTTTGGTGTTTGTGAGAGTGAAAGAGGCAAGCCACACTTCCACAACGCACTCGTGCCTGCAAGAATTCCAATTTAATGTAATATATTGTTAGTGTTCCAAATAATCACGAAGTCTCTCGGCTGGTAAATCTAGTCGTGTTGCTGTGCCTCGATTAAAAAATTCAATTTAAAAGAATGCATGCATTTGTCACAGTCGGGAGCTTATTCCTCGAGATTTCCTACACATGCTGTTGCCATGGCGATTTGTAATTTTATATTGTAAGTAGAAATTGCTATATTGTACAAGGGAGGATCTGCTTTCTTGTTAGTCTTTCAGTCTTTCACTTTTCACGAACCATATCAAAAATCACTTCTTGTTCATAAGAACGGTTGAAAAAGAAAATGACAACGATGTAACCACAGATATAATACAGTTGTGCGTGTTAGAGAAGGTTTTCATAACTGTATTTTTGTACATAGATATATTTTTGAAGTAAAATGAAATGCTAATTGTGAATTATTTATTATACATAAAGGTTCTGTTTTCACTTTTTCAAACGATTGTATTGGCGTGTTCAGTTTGAAGAACAAGTCACAATTGTTTATGAAGTTTTTGCGAATTTGCAGGATTGTGTTTGTTCGAGGAAAGATGAGTCTTTGTCAAGGAAACGTGTCGAAACAACTCGCTTATTACACCTAGCGGTTCCGCTTAAGCGGGTTGAACAGCTAAAGCACGACTAGAAAATTCAGTGAAGACAGAACTCAAACACTAATTGTGAAGATCGGATTTGTCAATTTATACATTTTAATTGTCTCCCCTAAAAAACCAACATTCAAATAAAGATATTAACGTTGCAAAATTACCTGTGGTATTATTATTATTAATGGATCAAGATCAAGATTTGTGTGCACGTCGACGTTAACGTGGGCGCGTTTTGTAGCGACATCGATGATCATGTGGACACAGGCCAAAAAAGGCGCCAAAGCAATTGCGTTGCTGCTGTGGTTCCCCTCCCTCGCTCTGCGATAGCGTGTTTCGTTATCTTGTTAAGCGCCTGACACGCATGTTGGGATAAGCTCGACTACCAGCCGCTGTTCTGTAAAGGAGCCCGTGCTCCTCCCCCGAACTCGAGGAGGAACGCGGACCGGACTCGAGAAAGCGCCGGAAATGGAGCCTAAGGCTAGGACAAGTCGTGCTATTCCTCTCTTTCTTTTCTCGTTCTTTCTTTCTACATTTCTCTTTCTATATATCATTTCTTTCAAACAGAAGAAAAGAAAGCCGGTCCATTCTTTCCTGATATCCCGGACTGTTGTCGGACCTCTATAGCTCTGACTTCTGAATGAACGGATCTTAATTTTATTGTAACATGTTTCGTTTGCTGTAGTTACCTTAATAAAAACTTTTTTCTGAAGATTACTGTTACAAACCGTACTCTCGGTCATGAATTTCCATTGCAATTTGTTCAAGTGCACGTGCTCATGCTGATAATTATTCATATCATGTTGAATTATTCACATTCACCGTCGTTGCTTCTTGCTTCGTCCGCGTTTCTACAAAAGCTCAAGACCAAAAAACCTAAAAAACTGGTGTTTATCTCTGTCAATACAATACCAAAAGAGAGGTTTGCTCCATACCCAAGTAATGATTATTGGACCCAGATAACGACGCATTTGTCGACGTGGAGACAAGGTTCACGCGGAGGCCCGGTAGAGTTTGTACACTTGTAATGTGGCTTGCAAGTCTTTGTCTGATATTTTTCAGGTTGGTAGAACTATCAAAACTATTTTAAATCAGTTCCTTCTTAATTTTAGAACTTTGCCACTTTGCTACAAGTATGAGAACTCGCCGTTCCTTTGCCAACACTAAAATAAGTTGACTTCTTTTGATGTCCAGGAATCATCACCTGCCGAGTGAGGTGCGGGATTGCGGAAAATTAATTCAGTTTTCAAAAGAGATGCAAAATGAGATGCAAGGTGTTTTTCTGCAATCCCGCACCTTAGAGGAGCTGCCAATCTATGTTACAACTGTTAACTTGGTGATGAAATATCGAGATAAAGACCTGATAAACGTGACTCACTTTATGATTTTTTGTTATTTTAAAATTACAGGTGTATAATGGTTCGTGGTTATCTATTAAATAGAGCTAAATAGTGCGAAAAGGGAAGTTTATGTGGTTTTGTATGTATTTTTCCTCCAGTTTTGACGTGGACTAATTTTAAAATCTGCAACACATTTCATTGAAAAACACCTCCAAGGAAAACAAAAATTGGTTGCGAAAAATGGGAGAGTTCGAGAAATCGGTGGTAAAACAGCAGTGTTCGACTTAGGAGAGGGAAACGAGTTATCGGGAGGTTCGAAAAAATAAGGGTTCGAGAAATCGGGAATCAAGTGTATATACAGCACATGAAACGAGGTTTTCTAGTGATTGACTATTGTAACTGATGTTATTTTTGAATTTGAATTTACGATCTTCCGTTCTGTCGAGGTACTGAATTATTTTTTTTTTTGTTTTTCAGTTTCACCTAAAGAATCTCGATTTTTCGAACCTCCAAGGGAAACAAAAATCGGGAGGGAAACGACTTTTGGTTCGAGTTATCGGGAGGTTCGAAAAACAAAGGGTTCGAGAAATCGAGATTCAAGACTGTATCCTTATCAGTAATAACCATCATCGTGCACACATTGTTAGAGTGAAACTACCGCGCCAATATCACAAATCAAAAACTTTCAAATTATTTTTATTTTCAATGTTTTTCAATGCCCTTTTTACGGTTAACCCTGCTTATTTGCATCACAATGAAGTCTAGCGTGTATGTAAGGCAATTTCGGGCTATTTTGTAGTTTTAGCCCGAAATTGCCTCGCATCCACGTTAGATTACGTTGTAATGTAAATGAGAAAAACTAACCGTGAAAAGGTCAACTGGACGCTGTAATACGTGATTAAATTATCATTCTCTTTATTCATTTCTATATTTCTTATATTTTCCAACTACTTTTGCGGGAGTGAAGGAAGTCTATCACGCCATTAACTGAAGTTGTGGATTGTAATTTGGGATAATAAAGCTAAGATCTCCTCGAATAGTAATTAGGGAGTTTTAGCAAACCACGACGCTGAGGCAACGAGAACGTCACCAAACAAAACGTTTAATGAGCAGGGGCCGGTTCCTGAAAGCAGGAATAAATTATACCAGGTGTAACAGTTATTTCAGGGATAACTCTGCTATTCTAGGAGTAGCTATACCAGGAATAAAAATGGGTTCCCAGAAACACTATTTATCCTTGGAATTGCTATTCCAGGGATAAGTTTGCTACTCTAGGAATAAATCTTCCAGCAAAGGGGATTCCCACCTGACAAACAGGTTTGGCGGGAAATTAAGTGTAATGCGCGCGGGCTGCCTCGGGTTGAAGCACTGCGAAGGGTGTGAAGAACAACCTCATGAGATATACCCAAATTTTTGCAAACTTTTTCCTACAAATTTCCGTTCCATTTGACTTTCATCCCGGAATTTCCCGGTATTTTCGGCTGAATGGTTCGCTTTTCGGAAATTCAACAATTTCCGGATTTTCTGGAGCTTTTCCCAGAAAATTTCCCTACCATTAGTCCCCGTTTCGAAATTTTGGGTCGAATAGTAAGCGCCCATGAACTCGGAAAAGCATACCGGAAACAGTGCAGAAAAACGAAAGAGAAACCAAATTTTACTACTCGAGAGTTGACAATAATTACAGAAAACGTTGAGGCAAATAAAAGCATCTGGCAAAGCAAGTTTACCAACAATGTGAGTAATAACCAAGGAGACTTCCAGATAATAAGGACAGGGGTGCTCGTCATACCTTCTGGGGGTTAAAAAACCTCTTTTGGGACCTTCAAGGGTGTTCAGCCTCGAGGTCCACAGCAGGAGCTTTTACCGCCATCTTGTTTTCTCAGATTTATCCCTGGAATAGCGATTTATTACTACCTCGCAAGGTGTAATAAATTTATCCCAGATTTATTCCCCACATAGCGCTATTCCTTCTTTCAGGAACAGACTTTATTCCTGGGATAAAGTTATCCCTGAAATAAGGCACATTTATTCCTGGAATAGAGTTATTCCTCCTTTCAGGAACCGGCCCCAGAACGATAGCTGTGCACGTGCGTTTTGATACATTTCTTAATACATTTCTTTGCCGTCCTCTACAAATTAGCCAGGTGAAATGGCTTAGTTTTTGGAGAACGCGAGCCGCAATGGCTAATTATTCGTATTTTCTTTTCGAATTAAACGTTGTCGGTGCAGGTTTAGCCTGAGCATGTTTTTAGAGCGATAGGCGTACATTTTTTACAAGCCTTCGTCCCCACCGTCGCCGTCTTCATTGATAAAACTCCCTATTTTCGTGCTGAATACGGACAGATATATTTTAAAAAGAACGCGACAACACGCTGGACATTTGTTCAGGTTAAAATGCATCGGGTCAAGAAAAATTGTGTTCGTTCAGATTACTTGTCTCCATTTACGTCGTTTTGATGGCAACTGCGCTCTTGCAAATAGAAAATAGTGTGCGCTTAGTCTTTTAGTGGGAAAAAAGTCTGCGCTTTTAGATGGCTCCATCTTGCCCGTTCGGGTAGCCTATAACAGCGCGCGATTTGGGTCATCTTGCCCGCTCGCGGAGCTAGCCATGTAATAATTCGACTTAGTACTAGACCCTGTTTAAAAATGTAGAACGTTTAGTTCCCGCGTCGGCAATCCTACATAGTCAACTCGGTCTTCGTAGCCAGGTATTGCTGGTTTTTAGTGTCACGCCATTCAAAATAGATCAAAATAAAAAATCAAAACCGTTTAATAGATTAAGTCCAGAATCAGGGAAATGAAAGTAGATATGCAAAGATCCTCGCCAAGATTCAGGTCACAGCAATTTTTCTTATGGAAAATATGAGGAGAAACGTTTTCCGCAACTTTATAGAGATTTGTATGGAGACGCCATGCTGGTGCCCATCTGGATGGGCACCAACATGGCGGCCGGAAACCAGCAGGAACATCTGTCACTGAGTTTTGCTACAAAAGCGTGAATTTATTTCTCGGAGAACAAAATAACGTAACAATAATACTTTATTCTAATACAAGAACTGTTCAGATAGCCGAATTCCCCGAAATAAGTCACTTTTTAAACCAACATCGCAGCTCTCTCGCCTGTCATGTAAATGCCGCATCACGCAAAAGCTTAGAACCAAAGAACCAAGAACCCATTCGGGGTGAAAATTTGTATGAATTTTAGTTTTTGGCTGCTCTTACACATCATGAAAGTAAAATCTCAAGAGGATCAATAGTTCTAAAGGTCGAATTTTAGTGACGTCAAGGGAAAACCAGCAATTTGTGTTTCCTTGCAGCTCAAGATGTTTCATTGCAACGCACCAATCGATTGGATGAGTTGGTCTTTGTTACTCTGGGTGGGATATTTCCACCTTTTCAGCCGCGCTGTTCCATTCAACCAAAAATTCCTGTTTGCACTTCCGGAAATTTCCAATTCATCAATTTCCGGTCAAAAGAACAGCTTCGCGAGTTACACCCAAACGTTTCAAAATTTCCTACCGAAAATGTCTTTTTCATGCGACTTTCCTTCTCGGGTTTTTCGTTCAATGATTTGCATTTCGGATATTTAAATTTTTCGCATTTTCTGGATGCTTTTAAGAAACCTGTACTGCATGGATAGTCTAACTGATTAGAGCGAATCTACCGGATGCTTTTTTCCGCCAATCAGCACGTTTCTAGCTTTCCCGCTAGTGCTGACCGTAACGAGTGAGCTCTGGGAACTATAGCAACATTGTTGTTTTTTTTAGAACAGGGGCCTGTTTCTTAAAAGCCCCGGAAACGTTATGGGCCCAAAAATCTGGGTTTTTTTTTAGTTTTGTATACGCCTGAAACTTCTTGTACGGAATGGAAGCTCTGATTGTATTAAGAATATGTGAATAAAACAGCTCTGCAATCGTAAGGTTTGAGATTTTGCTTCGGTTTTCCGATGCGAAAACTTTTTGGAACCTTCGAGAAACGGGCCCCAGGCAATGTAACAAGTTTTTATGAAACTCTGATTAAAGAAATCCAGGAGAACCAAGTTAAAATATATTGGTACCGGAATTTACAGCATGTTCTGACTAGTGCGTGTGTTTCAGACCAATTACAGACGAAAACAATCACTGAAGATGACAGTTTGCTTTAAACTTAAGGTTTATTTAAAAATGTACTGCGTGAAATTTATAATACATCCCGTTTACACTATAGTGTTTATGAAATTCTCTTAGCTAGAAATTCGAAGAGACACCTTACCTATTTACACCCAATATAGTTAAAACAAAATATGTTATAAAGACAAGTTGAAGTCCAATGACAAATGCGTAGATCTATCAACTGTATAAACAGCACAGTGAAGCAGGTGTGTATATGGTCAGACGTCCTGCAAACAGCAAGTGAATACCAAGACAAGTTATCTTTTTGATCGCGTTGGTGTTGATTTGTTTGTTGCTGTGCACTCTGTGTGTACCTTCCTCGTTGTTCATTCAGCGTTTTTCTCCTCTTCGTCTCCCTCTTCTACGGGATGTTTCTTCCAGAAGTCTTCGACTTTTAAGAAAATATCAACAGCTTCCTACAAAGAAAGATCGTGAAAGAAAAAGAAAACATACATTACAACCGGCGTGGATCGCCTATTGATATGTGTCGTCTGACGTCATTAGTATAGAATTTTTCAGCTCAAATTTTGGCAAGCGCGTGACAAGAGAGATGTGCTCTTGGACTATTCGAGTACCGGACGTTTTCAAAACGTCACGCGAATCGAGGAAAATGATCCAGAGCGAATTTAGCGATTCACCTCCGACACAAAGTCATTACATCTACCTGTTCCACACACGCTTTAAAATAAATTGTCGTCGTCATCTTCATTATTATCAAGATCATCATCATCATCATCATCATCAGCGTCGTCAACGTTAACAACGACTTGCTCCCTTCACTCACCACGAGCAACGCGCAAGCAACCTTGTTTTACCAACGAATAGACAGCATTCTATGCAGCGGTCAGTTAATTCTGCCTCCAGTGTGACCTCTGCAGAGATGTTCTACTCTAGCCTAACATTATTTACAGTCCTGTCTCTAAGTTCCTTACATTTCTCATTTCTTTCTGATATTCTCTCAACTCTTGGACATTAGGCCGTTTGCGCACCTAGGAAAAAGATAAAAAAAAATACAAGGAAAAATTTACCGAAGGCGATCATTCAGGAGATAAAGAGGTTAAAACCACGCACTACATGAAACTTGACAGGTGTCTTAAACTGTAAAAGAAATTCAGAAAACCCACGCTGTCAACAAGTAGGGCAGGGCCTTTCACAAATTTGATGCGTTGAAAAATGACTGCCGATTTTTATAACCACAGGTAAGAGCACCATTAAATGATTCAAATCTCAGACAATAAAGACTGGTACCAGAGGTTTTCTTTCTTCTTTTTGATGAAGTGAAAAACCTCTACAACCAGGGCACAGAGGTAAATGTTTGGGCAATTCTCCCTCCCCTGCATGCCTTAAGTTAAATGTAGCTCAAAAAATGTACGTTTCCCAACATAACAGGGAGGCAATTGGTAAACAAGACCCAAAATCAAAGTGTTGCAATAACATTTTTCCCCCAATTGATGCAGTAGTCATGCACCTCTTCGGAACCTCTAATTTTATTTGCTCCCGGAGTCATCCACCTCTATTGTTTTCAGGACTAGGGCCATTGTTTCTGTTGTTTATTCTATTGTTTTCTCGGCCAATCCTGTTAGACCTTACGAGAGGTGCGTGGCGCCTCAATTGATGCTTTTTTCTTATTTGAAGAAACAGTTGCTCCTCAAACAATAAAGAAATACATACACTGTCTTATAGTAAAAATAGTCTGTAGAATAGGGAGGGAACCCTTAACGTTTTCATAGCAGAATGTTTTCTCATAACAGAAGTATGACACATACCAGATATCCTCTGTAAAAAGACTGAATGATGATAGCAGCTTCTTCATCGCTGAGTAACAGTGACAAGGGCAGTGGAGGGCGAGGACTAAAGACAAGATAAAGTCTATACTAGTTTATTCACAAGAATCAAGCTTTGTGTATTTTGACACAGACCCAGTGAATTAATAATCTACCCGGGGCTTTCTTGTTTCATTTAACTGTAATTCTAGCCATGTTTCCCCCCTGAGGCAAGGTGTCATCAGGAACTGTGAAAAGGTATATTCTCTGGTATGGTAACAGTACTTGATAGATAAATTTAGTGCTTCCAGTCTACACATTCATGTCTCTGTTTCATTCAATTACAAATGCTGTTCTTAAGCCCACCAATGTGTAAAAGAAGTGCCAGGCATGTGGCCAGCATGTGAGACCATGTGACCCAGACATTTAGACTTGAAGGCCTTACATGTATATGAAACCTTGCTAGATCCACTCTTTCCATCAATCTTTGCCCTGAGGAGTGCATAAGTTTAATACATAGATACTCAATTCAACAGCTGGTTGACTGTTTTTCTCTGTTTGTTTGTTTTGTGTTTTCTTCTTGAGTCTTAAATTAAATCCAATCATTTTCACTTAATTGTGTAATCATCTTAATGCAACAAACACGGTTCATTGATTAGCCACTTCAGTTTCATCATATATAATCAGCTCAATTTAGCAAGCACAGTACATTGATTAGCCACGTCAGTTTCATCATCCATGTAACTTACTTTTCTGCCAGTATCGTTTGTACAAATGGAATGTCCTCCAGTGTTACATTTGACCGGTCCCTGTATTTAGGGTTGTTTCTATAGACAGAAAAAGTACTTTGAAATTTGAACTGGTATCTTATATGCGAATGAACTGTTAACAGTATTCTTAAAATACTTATTTCACAGTTTGTGTGCCTTGCAAAGTTAAGCATAAATTTTTCAAGTTTGTTGATAATTGTAATCCGTGTTAATTTTCCCCACAGCCCATAAAAATTGTTTAAATCTGAAGATAAGGTTAAAATCATGTACAACTGAGAAAAGTTAAACACCTCTATCCCCAATCCTAAATGGAAACTGGCCATCAACCTGGGAAATGAGGTTGACTGGCCATCACCTTCAAGAAGCTATGTCACAGTTTGTGCATCTTGAAAAGTTTAGCCTCAATTTTTCAAGTTCACCATTTCTAATCCATATTAATCTTCTCTTGTCCATTCTTGTTTCTTTATGGTTTACTATTATCTCTTTGGTATTTGTCTATCTTAGTTTCTTAGTTAAGTTACTATTTTCAGGTTTCCTTCAATTAATTTTGTATGTTCTAAAATAACTCAGACTATACTGCAACTGAGCTCCTTCATATCCAAATGAATAATTATTAATCTATTCTAGTCACAACAAGAGTAAAACCATCCAAGATTTGAAGAAGGATCTTTTGGTGTGGAGTCCAACAAAATAATGTTGACAACTGCATCTCCCATATTTATGAACATAACACTATTAAAACCTGGCAGCCACTAAAGATCTGCTAAGCATTCTGTTGTGAATTACCAGCTACATGTATTAATTAATGAACTTAGCAAAAGTTTTTTAAAAGGGACTTTCTTCTTACAGCATGTCGCTGTTTGGTGGGCATTGCACCTGGGCAGACACCTACATGTGCTTCAAATTTTAATGAAAGTACTGACTACTCTTAGCTCTTCTACTCATGATTTTACTTTTTTTCTGTATTAGAAGCAACTGCATGCTTCAGTACAAAATGACAGTCAGTCAGACATATGTCAAACAGTAATCAATTATAATGTTTTATAAAATAAAAGGCAAATTGCCAACCTGAATAAGTACTCTGTCAGAAAATCACAGGCATTGAATTTTGTTCTTCTTCTCTGTGTAAACAAAAATTCAATTACAAGTCAGTCAGCACTATGTGATGTCTCAGCTCCTTCCTTTTCCTTTTTTACACTTCTCAAGCATCATGGTAAAAATGATGCACCGTAAACACTTTCAATACGAGACAAACCTCAAAAACTTTGTTTTCTTTAGCAGCTATCAGCATTTGTTCAATTGCTGGTAAAAGAACTGGAAACATGTACGCTTCAAGGTATTCCCTTGGGCTACCTGAAAATCAACAGAAACAGAGCTGGGACATAACTTTGAAGAATTGTTCCTGAGAAATCTTGAGAAGAATGTAATGCAAATGAAAGGGTATGCAGACAACAAGAGGTATGTCAAACCCTCTGACATACAGGTAGGAGACTCTGTACTAGTCCGAAGAGAGGCAATGAACAAGACCACACCTGCCTATGAGGTAGAGCCACTGCAGGTGCAATACAGGAAAGGCACCAGGGTGGTGGCAAAAGGCCCGATGGCAGCTCTGTCACAAGGACCACGACTCACTTTAAGAAAGTTCCCTTCTGATTGATGGAGGAAACCCACTAGTGGTCCAGCTAACAAAATGGTCAACAAATTAAATTAGAGCTCTTTTATTAGACGTTTATCAAACTCTTTTGCCATTTTTTTTTGGCCCTAGGCTTGAATTCATGTTTGAACCGAGTTTGAAACTATCGCTACATATACCAAAGAGATTTAATGCCTTTCAAGTGCTGAAGTGGTTTTTGTTACTTCTTGAGGTTACTTGCGTCACTTTTGCATGCACAACAAATACTGACATGTGGCAGGCTAGCGTAGCACGCACTACTAAGTCTCGGAATAACTGTAGTAAGCCAGCTTAAGGCTACATGTAACAACAAGCTAACCAAGGGCAACTTTCCTCGGAGGTGAAGCTATTTCAATTTAGGCCGACCAGGTTCTATTTAGACTAACCAAGCTGTTATTTAGGCTAACCAGAATAGCTTGCATGTTGGTTCACATGACTAACTGCCTCACACTTTGAATTATTTGTTTCAGTTGTTTGCTCGGCCCCACTAGCAATTGTGCTATTAACACTGCCAAGGGTAAATAACTCGTGTTTTTTTAAGAACCACTCACCAGTAACTTAAAAGTATCTCACATAAAAAGAGATGCCCCAGCAAAAGATTTTCCAGAGTTGGGTGCAGTCTCCATTACACCAAACAAAAACTTCCTCATTTTTTAGCTCCTGCCTCATGTTTCTTTCATGCCATCCTTTGTAAATGTCATGAACAGAACAATATTTACAAACCAACAAGCTCGAGCTCTCAAACATGGGGATGATGATCAATGTACAGATATTTCGTTAATAATTGCTAGTCTTGTCCTAGATACAATTGCAGGTATCCGGTTTGAGCGCCCCAAAGTTCGAGCGCCCCAGGTCTGACCGCCCCACATCTTGGTTCCAGCGCCCCGTGCTGCTAGTTTATGCGCCCCACTAAACATATGATCAAATGAAGTCAATAAATCTTTTTTGTAAGTAAACGGTTATGTGTGTTTGTGTAAATCAAATTCTTCGCTCGACCTTTATACGTTTGTTGATGTTTCTGTGATGCGAATTGAGTAGCGCGAATGAAAATTGCGAAGTAATGTTAGCTTGAGCTAACGGCGTCGGTAGCTAACACAAAGGCTAAAGAAGTTTCGTAGTCAACAAATAAATCGAGTTCGATCTCGATAAATACCCAATGTCATTGACCCAATGACATTGGGGCGCTAGAACGTGTATGTGGGGCGCTAGAACTTGTATGTGGGG
>CM042751.1:21011741-21019241 GCA_022496165.2 Catalaphyllia jardinei | reverse complement strand
TCAATTCTTCTATACCATAGTTTATGTTCAAAACTCACCTTAATTTTTTTTGAATTATTTTTTTTATTATTTTTGTTTTTTCAACGTTTTACATTTATGAGCGTTGAACAGCTGGACTACATGTTTGGCATATAATGACTACTATTGCTCCCCTAGCCTGTCAGCTCTTCTTTTATCATCAGCTAAACAATTATATAGAAGTATAAGACAATGTTTAAAAGCCCAGGAAAGCCCCTGCAAGTTTTACATATAAATTAAAATATCTCAGCGATAGTTCACATCAGAGCATTTAGCATCAGCTTTATATTTTCAAACTGTTCACTGGCCGTAAAAACTCAACGGAATAATCTCTAATCAATCGTTTTCACGAAAAGGTAAATTTATCTTACCAGTCAAGAACTTAGAAGTAATATCTCTACCAGCTACAACAGAGAGTTTTAAGTAAAGAGTCTTAAGTAAAACAGCTGCCTTTTTTATACAAACCTACTGAAAGATAAGTAACGATATTTTATTCAAGCCAAAACGAATTGAAAGTGCTTTCTTGTTGTTTACAGGTTTTCTTCCTACACTGGAGTGGATTCACAGAGTTAAACGTCAAACGGATTTAATTATCCTTCGTTGCGTACTTCGCCTTAGGTCTCGATACGGTCCGCTTAGCAAGCCTAAACAACGGACAAGATTCTGGAGATGATTCCTACAAAGAATTCACCTTGGTATCTAATCTTTTGGTTATGGCCGACGACTGTTGTACAAGCTCCAGCCAAGGAAGGTGATTTCATAGTGGGCGGACTTTTCCCCGTTAATTTTCTGGCAACAACAGGACAAGGTCCGTGCGGTGAGCTCAACACGAAGGGACTGGGTCGCGCACTGTCCATGATTTTCGCCATTCAAAAGCTTAACAGAGATTCAAGCATACTTCAGAACGTAACCCTTGGTTACGACATTAGATCTTACTGCGAAAGTGCCACAGAGGCCACACACCTGACTTACGACCTTGTAAAGCTACGGTGCTGCAGGAACAATGCTAAAATGGGAAACAACTCGATCGTGGGGTTAATAGGACCAGAAGAATCTTCCACAGCCCTTGCCATCGGGGCATTTCTTGAAATTTTCAATCTCTCAGGCATCAGTGGTTCAACAACGAGCCCAGAGCTGAGTTCGAATCTAAACAATTTCTATCGAACAGTTCCATCCGATATCTTTCGAGTAAAGGCCATGGCCGACATCGTAGAACACTTCAATTGGAGCTATGTAGCCGCTGTTGGCATCTATGACTCGTATGGGCGAAGTGGAGTGTGGGGGCTCGTCGAGGAAGCTGGGAGACGCAATAACTCTTTCTGCATCGCTATGACCGAACTCTTAACCAGTGATTTTTCACGCATTAATGGCGTCGTAACAAAGTTAAGGTGGCGTGAAAATATCAAAGTTGTCGTGTTGTGGACTTATGGAGCTGTTCAAAGAATGTTTTTTCGGGAAGTTAACAGACAAAATCTCTCCGGAAGAGTTTGGATTCTCAGCGAAGTAACCTTCTCCTCAAATGAGAACTATTTTCCACACTCGGGTGTCTCTCCCCTTCACGGGTCCATAGCATTCCAGCCTCACGATTTCGATGACGGTGGATTTCTGCAACATCTGAAAACTTTACTTACAAATGAAGCAGATGAGCCGAACTTTCCGGAATTGTGGAGCCAGGTAATAGCGCTGAAAAAGAACTGTGAGACTCAAAATATCAAAGACCAAAACAAATCATGTCTTCAAGAAGTTGTTGATGACATGTACAGTTCCTATATTCCATATATTATGGATGCTGTGTATTCCGCAGCACAGGCTCTCAATTTGTTAACACAGAATATCAACAGCCGACAAAAACTTACCGATGTCAATGTTGACAACATGAAAACGCTTCTTTCCAAAGTTAACTTCGCTGGACTGACAGGAGAAATAATTTTCGATGGATTTGGCGATAGGAGATCTGCGGTGTACGACATTGTCAATTTCCAGCAAGTGCAAGAAGCAGAAGCCAAGCGACTCAACCAAGTTATTGTTGGAAAATGGGACTCCAGCGACGGGTTACACTTACATGAAAAAATTCTTTGGAACAATCAGAAAGGACGGCCTCCAAAATCTGAATGCTCTGAGAAGTGCTTAGCGGGAACAAGAAAATCTACCACCGCGCCGTGTTGTTGGAAGTGCATTCCTTGTCCTCGCGGTACGGTCAACAGGATTCCAGGAGCTGAAACCTGCGTCGAGTGTCCCAGAGAAAAACGTTCCAATGAGGCGAAAACAGCGTGTGTAGATTTGCCTTTGGCCAGTTTAAGTTACTCCAGTGCAGGAGGAATTTCGATTCTCGCATTTAGCGTTGTGGGAATCATCGTTGCGCTCTTTTCATTTGCCGTGTTTTGCAAATATTGGAACACTCCCATTGTCAAGGCATGTAACAGGGAGCTTAGCCTCGCTCTTCTAGCAGTCATTATCTCATTGTTATCCCTAGCGTTGGTTAATCTCTTTGAACCTACAGGCACAATTTGCAAGATCATTTATCCATGGCGCTTTCTGACTTACAACCTTTGCCTTTCTATCGTGTTGGTAAAAGTCTTGGGCATTTCCTTCGCTTTCAAAGTTCCAGTCGTCACCACTGAAATCCTCGGTTTTGCGATAAGTTCCCTTACCAGTCGAATGCAAGCAGTGATCGTAATAACTCTACACGTTTTGCTGCTAATTTTTCTGCTTCCATGGCTTCTTCTGGATCCACCTATCCTAACACAACACACATATCCAGAGCAATACACTTTTATTGAATGCAAGGCATACAACTTGTCAGCTGGTAAAACCCTCTTTATGCTTACAAGTACTTTCATTTTCGTTCAAATGTTACTTTCCGCTTTCTTTTCCTTTAAGGTTAGGAACATCCCAGAAAACTTCAGTGAAGCCAAGCGAATAGCATTCTCTTTGTACATATTATTATTTTCAATGCTGGCTTATTATCCGATAGAGTTTTCAATGCATGGATGGTATGTAGCCGTTGTTGACTGCGTGACGTCACAGTTAGGTGCTTACGGATTTCTTTGTTGCGTATTCTTGCCCAAAATGTTCATTCTCATTTTCAGGCCGGAGCTTAACACTTCTGCTAGTGTGGGTCAAGAGGTTACTCAATTCTCGTTTAGAACAAGTATTATACACGTGAATCCTACATTTGATAACTCCAACCAGCAAGGGCGGAGATAAACAATAATCTAGTTGATCTTAAACGCGGAGAACCTTCTTTACAACTGTTCAACCGTTTTTAGATTGCAGAATCCTGGGGGAAACTTCCATATGAAAATGTCAGAGATGCTCGTCCTCTCTCTTAGGGGTGTGTAAATTAACAATTTTTTTCTCACACAGGACGTTCAGGACAAAAACCACTATTTTTTAACTGTCATAATATCTGTTAGGGTGCTCTCGAAGACATAACAATTAAAAAGCGCTCTCGTTTCGTTTTCAGTTTTGATTTTGGCTGCTATCTTGAGTCCGTTCTGATATTCCGAGCTCCTTTTCTCAACAGCAGATGGCTATCAAGCCTATTCCGGTTTAAGTGGTATCTTTTAGGAGTCAAATAAAACTCGAGCCAAGCCCTGTTTGGTCTCCTTTAGAGGTTAAATCCATATGTTCCGACGAGCAACCCGACCTTTTCATTCGGAAAGTCTTCGGTCTTCGGTCTTCGCGGATGCACAATACTATGTTGTATAAAGCTAAAACTCAGAACTGAGAAAGGTCGATGCTCCTACATCATTTCATTCTTTATATGGAAATTTTATATTACATATGCTCAAAGAGCTCAGAAAAAAGGTTAATATTAATGTTCTCTGTTTGTGTTCACTTGTCTCATTTCTTGTTTCCTTTCGTCGAAGGGAATGACGTCTTGGTAAGGAACAAACGATATTAAGCCTTGCAATTTCCCCCGAAGAATTTTAAAACGGGTCATTTTGTTGTTAAATGGCCTTACTGGCTGTTGTCCGATAAGAAGGTTCATCTCACCTGACAATCAATTGCGTTCGGAAATTAAAACTTCCCTATTCTACATAAAGGTACTTTAAATATATAATATCAATAGAGTTGTCCGCGTCGCCGCCAAAAACACGATTGGAACTCCAGAGTCATGGTGCATTCTTATATCTTATATCATATGGATTTTTTTTTCGTCATATGGATTTCTAATTCATGTATTTTCAGGCAATCAAGGAAAACAAACCCGCTCACCATATTAGCTAGAAAACTAAGACCATCATTCAGATCTTCAAATTATCGACTTATTGGACCACTGATATCAAAGGATTTTGTGGCATTTTGTGTCCAGCGTGGAGCGATGAGGATAACAACAAAAACCTCCACAGTTTTTGGATTCGAATTAACTACCAGGCTAGACCATTATTGGCAAATCTCAACAGGAGGTCATAAATATTTCAATTAAATATTTTTACAATCGATATTGGCATGGTCTCTTGATATTGACCCTACCGCCCCCGAAAAATAAATGTATGTTATGCTCCTGCACAAAGGTCGCCAGGCTAAAATTGTTCCATATTCATCTGAGAATTAAAAACCAACTGGCTGTTTGACGTATAATCATCAGTTATGAAGAACTCAGATTCTTTCCGCCTTTTTTGACAATTCAGAAATTATACAACAAAATTAAAGCAGGAACAGTCAGAACATGAACATTTTCGTCTGTAACATAGCAAACTATATTCTAACGATGAATAACGGACGGGAAGTTGCTGTCAAACTATATCATGATCAGCTGGAGTCGTGAAAATGAAAAAAAAGCTAACAAATTATTGAAACTTTACGCAAATGAAAGGACGTTGTTATGGAGACAGATTTTGACCAAATGTGACTTCCATATAATGTTTATGGACTTGCCTCAATAAACACTTTCAGAATTCCTTCCCGCTTCTATCGTTCTCTTTCTAGAAAAGGTAACAGAATCAGTATTTCAGGGTAGCTTAGGGTCCTCTTTTAAAGAACTAAATGCCTATATAGCAATGAACGAGAAAGGTCTAGAAGTTTTGGGTAATCACCTTTACCAATGCAACAGGTTAGACCAAATAAGAGAACGTTTAGGAGTAAAAAAAGCGAGCCGTTTTACTTGACAACATGGCGACCTTCGCTTGTTTAACTTGTTTTAATGAGTGAATCAAAGCTTTGCAGCGAGAATCTATAGGACATAAAGCATTGCCGGTATGTCATAACACCTCATATCTGAGTCAGTTCGCTCTCAAAACAGGTGGAACGTAACCTAACAAATCAAGACTGACAGCAATTCTTTATATTGATTCAGTAGATAACATTAAAGCAAACTTCAACTATAAACCCATATAAACTCCTTCAGCTTCGTGTTGGATGCAAGTTTCTTCTTTTATATATGTGCCTTTAAGCTTCGCGCCGGTTTCATTTTTCCCGCGCTTGAGGTCGGACCTTTTCTTTGCGCTTGCCGTCAGTTGTAAGTTCTCTCGTGCTTAACTTCCGTTCTCACCAAATCAATAGCTTTTCTTTTTAACAAAGTAATTTATAGCAAGAAGAATCTAGGCATCGGTTCAGACACCTTTCTTCTTGAAAATGTACGATTGCACTGAACGTTAAGTTTCGCTCTTTTGTTTTACATTTGGAGGATTAGTTTTAGCCTCAGTGGAATCAAGACTCACCTTTTGGGTTACTCACGTCCTCCTGGGTTCACCCCATATAGGGCAAAGGAATGAGGTTTCAGGCACTAAACTACCAAGCAGTTGAAAAATCTACTCTTGAAGATACCTTCCGGAAAGCATATACGTCTTGAAGACGTTTTATCCGGTTCTGTCAAGGTTTATGAATCCAGCGATCTAACTTTAACTCTAAATTTCCCCATGATTATTATATCACAGAATACATAACGAAACGAATTTATCCAAACTCGAAACAAGAGCATGGAACTGGAGCAAAGAGAGGGAAAATGCGCAAAAGTCCTGTCATTATCATTGCCTATCATTTTGTTCCCTGAATGGACAAATCAAATTGCGCTTTTCACTGTATAACGTCTTCCATCATTTTAATTATAACGGCCCGAACAGCTTTGTCGTGCCAGCAATATTGTGTGCAATGTCTTGATCTCTACAATTTTCTACTTTATTTAGTTTTTCCGTCGCGCTCCTTTTTGCTATCTACCCTTGTTGTAATTTCTTTTTATTACAAGCTAATGCAAGAGGAAGACGAAATAAAGAGTTGTTGTTTAAGGCTTAAAAAAATTCAATGAAGCCATTTCGTGATCGACTTTGTAGTCCAGTTCTGCAAGACCCTTTTGGGGCCTTTTCAAAATTGGTTTAGGCGCCAAAAAACAAAAATGAGGAAAGCACGAAGTAATGTCAACCTTACGAATGGAATAAGTAACGCTACTGAACACAAAAATCTTCTTTTCTAAATAAAGAGCCTTGTGTTGCAGTGGGAAATAACCGAAAATAAATTTAGTTGTACATAATGTCATCATTAACTAGACTGAACACTTTAAAATTCTCCTTTATTTTACACCTTTTATTTAACTTTGACCAAATATCTCAGTAGTTAAAATTTACAACTGCAGTTAAACATTTACTATTAAAAATGTCAAAATGTTCTCGGTTCACAGTCTCTCTCATCATTTGTCTTCTCGTTGCCCTGTTGACGGTCAGTAAAACATCTTCAAAAGTATTCATCAATTTAGAAAAAGAATGGTTTTGTAATTTTAAACAATGCATAAGCTGCTACACTGTCAAACACCAAGGCGCAACCAATCTTGATATAGCGGCACACTCGAGCACTTGTGGTATATCTTGAAGCATTCCGTGCCGCTTCTGGCACTCTGTCTTCGTGTGCATGCACCGTTGTATCGTTCTCTTTCATTTTCTTCACCTTTTCGTTCAGCTCTTTAACGGCTGAGTACAGCTTAGCTTGTATTTCTGCATCTTTCTTCACTAACTCTTTTTCCACTTTGGCTTTCAGCTGGAACCCTTTTATGTTAGCCTTTGCTTGCTCGCACATTTCTTCAACATTGTCCAAGTCATCAAAGTACTTATTGACTCGCTTCTCGAGTTCCTGAAGTTGTCTTTGCAATCTATCAACAGAGCTTTCCTTTTCATCAGATAAATTCCACGTAGATTCCAGCTGGTTTTTAACAGGAGAAGAAACCATCTTGCTTGTCTTTACTTTAATCAAACGCTATTTACTGATCTGCAGATTTGTATGCTCCCGTTCTCTACCAAGCGAAAAGTTTTCTGCTCTTTGAAAGTGACGCAACAATTGAATTGCATTCTTTGTTGAGAGCGTGCGCGCTTTTTTGCGCGCTCACCTCTTTCGCTCGGACAAGACAAGTATAGCGGGCAGGTATTACTTTTATGCAATTAGTTGTCCAAAAATAAAAAGTGGCAACCAACTTAAATTGGTTCATCCCATGCAATAAAGCACAGCCTAAATAGGGGGATGGAATTCTGACTTCATGGTTAGTGCGCTTTT
>CM042751.1:20990617-21011731 GCA_022496165.2 Catalaphyllia jardinei | reverse complement strand
ACGGGCCACTTGGCTCATATACAGACTTACCTTTAAATACCACTTACTTATATATAGCGCGTTCTTTGAGAACGTATAGAAGAACTGTAGTAAATCACAATGTACTTAGAGTGATACAAAATCTAAAACACTGGACACCAAACGTTCTTTGTCTTACTGACAAATTTTCATCCACTTTTGCGAAGACGTGAAAATATTTTCCTCTGTCCCCAAGGTGGCCGTTGTGCAGGGGTTCGACTGCATACAGCTATAAAAACCAGCATAAAAAAACACGTGTTGTGGGAGTTCAGGCTGATTTTGTTCTTACAGATCGGTTATTTTCTGCTAAATCAGTCTGAAATTGTCCTTTACAAAATTGTTTCTAAAAATTAAATGCTGCATAAACTACCAACAAATGAAGCCAATGTACAAGCAATTGTGTCTGCAGCAAATAAAGAATGTGATTGACAGAAGGCAGTAACAGTCATTTAGTTACATAAATTAGTCAAGTCTAAGAATAATTGCTTAATGTACCCTGGAAATTCCCATACCTGCTGTGAAACTCTGTTTGCAATGGTCTAGCAGATATATTTTAGTGCTGTCAGGTTCCTGGTACTGTACCCTAGTAGGTTTTTTTCATCTTGCTGGTGGCCAATTTTTTTTATACAAGAACGATTTTCATCTTTCAGGCTGAATTTCTTCCTATGGATGGTACTTTTTTGACCAAATTTTAATCCACTTGGTCTTTTATGCATTATGCGGTGGAGTTCTGCAGACAGCGCACAGGGTTCGCGCAAAATTACCCACAATGTGGTGCGGTCGTCGTTCGCGTGCATTTCGCGCGGTTCTCAAACGCCAGGAAGTGAAAGGGCGAACAGAGTTTGCCGTTTGTTCTCCCTGCACCCTTGAAGATCTAGAGAAAATGACCAGTGAAAAGGCTGATGTGATCTATCCGAGTCCCAAGAAGACCAAATTCGAGCAACTGCGGGCAGATCATGAATTATTTCTTCAAGCTTTTGAAAGTAGGTTTGTTGTTTTACGAGGGCCACCGGCCTTTACAGTCTTTCGCTTCATTCAGTTCAATCAAAGCGCTCTCGACTTGTGATATCTCGATTTTTCTGCTTTCAGAACCTACACAAATTTACCGCTTTCTTCGAACAAGAAATGCTGTTGCGGTAGGTGGTGTTTTCCTTGATCTAATTTTGTGCTAGTTAGTGAAAGCATGACTTTGTTGTCTTCCTTCCAAGATGGTGTAAAGCAGACGAAATGCAAGCAAATTTGTCTTTGTGTACACCCAAATTCGCATTTATTTGCTGTCGATAGAAAACCTTGAAATGGAGTATTGGTACACTAACTGAAACAAGATTTATCTCTTTACAAGATAGTGAATCAAACCGATGTGCTAACTGTTTAAAATGTTCGTTGCAGCCCGTATTCCTTCATCGCACTTTGTCCTACATGAAGCATCGACGAACAAGGCTGGCGGCGAAGAAACGGTTAGTATACATCTAAAACTAGGATCGCAGCTTTATTTGCACTTGACTTCTACCGAAAAAATATTCATTCAGGTGAAGATGGTTTGATGTTTCTGCATGTTAAATTATTAGGTAGCAGATGCGGTTGTTGTCCAGCTTTTTAGAATTTCTTTCGACTTTTAAACAAAGACTCAACACGTGTGGTTCGTTTGACACGTGTTTATGTTGTTTAATAATTTCTACTTAATCTTCTCGGTAATTCTCGTAAAAAGAAGCATGCCGCCCATCTTTCTGTGTTAGAAAGAACACTTTGTTGTACAATCCCCCATCCTGTGAATTTGATTAACAGATTTCATAGTGGCCTATATATTAGCTGTAACATTATTCTAAAACACACAGAATGCGTATGAAAGGAAAACACTCATAAATGCGTTTTTTGAATATTTAGGTTTAAAACGATGTATTTCACTAACCTCTCTGTGAGCTACTGAAAAAGGTGCCATTGAAGCAGAAAATCGAAAAAGTCATTGAAAAACATGTAATTTCACAGACACACAGACATACAAACAGACGAAAGAGATGGACAGAAACCCTATGTACACAAGAGAAGAGTGTTAGAGTGAAAAAGTCCAAACAGTTACCATGCAATTCTGATTTCTTGAACCATCCAGTTTTGAAAACCTCTAGGTTAGCTTGAGTCAAAAGTTCTAATCCCTTTCCTCAGTCAAATACAGAATTTACCGCCAATTTCTTGAACTTGCAACCAATTTTTAATTCCCTTGAAGGTTCGAAAAAGCAGGATTCGTATGTACTTGTTAGGTCTTCAGATGCTTCAGGAATTTAGACTGATATCGCAAATTTTAAAATCAAGCCTAAGAGTGTGTGCTCAATAAAACATTCTGGTTGAATTAACAAATAAGATCCATATAAATTATTGCCCTCAAAAATGACAGAAATATTGGTGGAGTATTGTAACTGTTTTCTGACAAAAGGTAGTCGGTTGTGGCATGAGTAAAGTTGTACATTCCTGTATTGAACATATGTAACTGTCCTCTAGGTACTGTACTTTTCATTCAATTAAAGCCAAGGACAAAACATTTTAATTTTTTCACCAGAAAATCACATTTGCAAAACTATCTTCCATAGACTATGAAAGGCTTTTGAATATAATGATGTAATGGTAATCCAGTCAGGGTTGTTTTATGAGCCATTCAGAGGGATACTTTGTTAGTGCTGTCTTGAACTACATCTACCATTACCACTTTCAAAAACATCTTACAGTAGTGATCAAATTATGTAGCAAATAATATTCATGTAATGTTTAATGTTCAATACTTTTTCAATTGACAGCCAACATAATATCAAGTATAAAATAACTAACATATCTCAGAATTTGGCATGTTGTAATCTCCTTTGACAGCAATGGCAATATAAACTTGCAGCAACAATTTGTACATTTCTTCTCCAGAATGACCTTTATTATCTAAAACAGTTTGTGATAGTGCCTTTGTAATAGATACAAATACAAACTTATTCAGTGGCCTACCTTTATGGGTTAATCTAAACACCTAAGCACTGGAAAACTGTTGCCCTCCAGAACATGAAAGTGTGAAAACATTTTGTAGCTCTAAAATGCACCAATTATATTTTGTGATTTGTTTGGGATCATTTCTAAACCAAGTTTAGAGATGTTTCAGTTAGATACATGTTCTTAGGAGGTTTTAGACACTGAAGAACAATGTAGCTCAAACAGAAAGAAATGGATTTCAATAAAGAAGCATGTTCAGTCAACTTGTTTTCGATCAATGACATATCTTTCTGACACTTGTAACACAAAAAAGCTGCTTTCTGAGTGAGTTACATCAACAGCAGGGAAGTCAACCAACATCAAGGTCCTGTTACTCATACTCAGCCTTAACTGGTGTGCAGAGGTACATTCCATAATGGCAGCACTTAAAACACTATTTTAGTTTCCTACAGTACTGGTCTATTAAAAGAAAGGGAAATGTTAAAAATAGCACACATCTGTCTTTTCAAGGAATTGTGCTGTATTTGATGCTGTAAATGGTATTGTGATAATGTAGTGTTTCTTTGCAGAAAAAATTTCAAGGTTGACGATATGTTGGAGAAAGTTGAAAGGGACGGTAGCAAGTCAGATGTAGGCGATCCTCTGTGAGTAACGAGAAAAGGAGACATTTACTCAGCTATTATCCTGCTTGTTACTAGCAAAATAAGACATGACTGCATACTGCTTAATAGCTTTCATTTGAATTAAATTCAAATAGATCCTTTTTATAGTGGACATGTACTTAGCTTAGCACTAAGCATTGGCTAGTTTATAGACATGCCACTGAAACAAAGGAAACAGATATTGCAAATAATCCCAACTGGCAGGAGGCAGACCAATTGGCTACAGTATTTTCAAAGCATGACTGAGGATTTGACTAGCCAGTATGGTTTTCTTCCAAACTCCTAATAATTTAGGAGTACACTGTATAACGTAATAACTAGTAACACACAGAAATGCTGCCTATAATTTAAAACTTAGCACATACTGGCACAGAACATAACATTTATAGGAAGATTAAAACTTCAATCATTCAGTGATGAGGTTTGAAAATTTTCACTTCTAAACATTTCTTCAATCAATTTAATATCAGTTCAACCATCATCATCACATCTATACTTTTATTGATTATGAGACATTACTTGCATTCTTCCAAAAGACAAAACAAGTGGTGTAGAGGATTGGCACCTTTGAAGGCTGTTTTGCCCAGCTGCTTTGATCATCTCAGTCGAAACAAGTTGCTTAGTAAAAGGCCAGAGAGTAAAATGCTAGGAATCCCAGCCTTTTACTCTCTGGCTCAAGATGTTGATGGAAATATCTGAGTGCCAACTTAACCAAATAACTCCCACTAATCTTAAAGCACACGTGACCAACCAAATACAACATCTGGTGGTTTGCTGTTCTTTCAGGAGCACCCAATGAGAAACTTCTAAGAAATATCTGTTCGGGAGAGTCTACTCGTTCTAAGACATTCGGATAATGCATTGACGAAAAGCTACTGATTTCTTAACTAAAACATCTCCTAAAAGATTCGCAACCACGGATTTCCAGGGGGAAATGGTCCCTTAGATTTTCGCAAGGGATATTTTTGCAGGTTTGGCTCTTAAAAAGGTCGCCTAGCATTTTCGGGTTAGCAAATAGTTTGCAGAGACGTTCTTTGAAGGTACCGTTCAGCTAACAGTTTCTGAAATGAAGATTTCGTTCCCTAAAATTTTCGGGCACTTCTATTTTCAGCTAAGAAATCCGAACAGTTCAAATTTTTCTAGCTGATCAAAACAACTCTTTAAACAACCTTTAAACATTGCACGGAGCCTAGAAATATCCCTCAAATGTTTTTTTGCTTGATTTGCTCGTTGGGTGCCCCTGTTCTTTTAGTTTAATACTTGTATCTTTGATTGCACCAGTTGATTGTAGGTTTTGAACTACTTGAATGTAAGCTTTTAGCTAAACAGATAAAGTTAATATTATTTTTTTTAAAAACTGAGACTTGAGATATTTTTAGGTAGGTGTCCCAGTTAGTTTCTGTAACGAAGCTAGAACAAAGAACAATAACAAAGTTATCATTGTTATTATTATTTTTGATTAACATCTCCTTGATGGTACAGTACTATTGTAAGAGCTTTTAAAATTCCTGTGACTGGGAATAAAACTGAAAATTAGGCCAGGATCTTTAAAGGTGCCAATTTAGTCTACTGTTGTGTTAGATGATAGATTGCAAGAACCATTTTGACCTTAGATTGTCTCTCATCTCTCTGTCAGATGCAAAATCAGATAAACAATTCAAAGGTGTAGGGTAGAAAATATATATTCACCAATTGATTCTTCAGAACTAAATGATGTATGATTCCTCAACTGATTACTGATTAATGTATAATAGGTAACTAATTTGTAACACTCATTGAGTCATTGCAACAGTGGAGAATCAACATCAAGCTAAATGCAAGATTAGAAGATTGACATCTTTTTTTCCTTACAAGATTATCACATTGACAAGCTGAGAATTAAGAGAGTCATTTATGAGGGTTTTAATTGTGAATACAGTACTGATATCAGAAGGAAGTGCTGGGAATGAATTTAAGTTTGTAGAAAAGGAAATACTTGAGTTGGTTTGCTGCACAAATTTCCTAACAGTTTTAACGTTCAGGAAATTTGTTCTGCAATTCAATGTAAGTCATCATCATCATCATCATCATTATCATCATCATCATCATCATTATCATCATCATCATCATCATCATCATCATCATCATCATTATTAGTCAACCTAAGTATTCTGTAATGCACTACAGGTCAATCATAACAATACTCTGATGTATCACTTGATTAGAACAGTGTTTTACAGCAGTCAGTAAATTTCAAAGTACCACATGCACTTCTTACCAACAAAGAGTGCTATGTGAACTACAACTGGGTTTGACATTTGCTAGAGTGTACCACTGTAGCTGCATTGACACTGCATTTTCCTGTCAGTCAAATGACTAAGAGTAAAGAACTTGTATTATTCAGGCATTGTAGCTTGGTAACTGTGAAAACAATTTTTTTTTTAGAATTCGGCAATATTTGGAAAGGTTACACTGACATTGTTGATTATAGGTTCTCGTGTACTACAGCATCAACTATTTCTTTCCTTTTCAATTTTCAGTGAGAACAGTGGCTACATGAATCTCACTTTCACGGGGTTTTTCCATGGATCTGGTCCAGGTTATTATTTTATACAGTAGCAAGTGCACCTCTGTTAGAGCAGTTTTCAACTGAGTGTCGTAAAACCAAAACCAAGCCAATTACTTACCAATTAGACTACTCAGCCAATCTCAAACCAAAGTAAAACCGATTGCTTTTGACACATCGAAAACCGCTCTATCCAACGCACAGTGAGCTGACAAACAAGAGTAATTCTCGTTTAGTTCTTGCAAGTTATGAACACATCAAACATAATAGAACAGGAGACTTCTATTTGTTTTCTCAGAGAAACGGTATTCGAAAATCTCTTTTGTCCGTGTGGCATGAATTGCCCCTTTCATGGTCAGTGTTTCTCTTATTTGTATTTAAATAAAATTCAACTTGTACTCGAGGCAATTTTAGACAGAAACCTCAATTAAAATTGCTACATACGGCAGGATATGACAAAGCAAAAAATTATGTGTCTGTCAAGGAGTATAACTTAAATATGCTTATGGTCTTTATTTCCGCCTTCTGCAGTGAATGGCGACCTTTCAAACAGCAAGAAGAGCACATTACTTGTGGAAGATTTTATCAAGGTTGATGTACTGCTCGTAAAAGTCTGTCACAAAAGAAGAAAGGTACTTTCATTTGTGTAAAATCGTAGCTGGCAAAAACTTAAGGAACAGCTTGAAACGTTAGGCAGGAAGCGGTTTTTTTCATTTGTTTATTTCAGTTTGAATCTAATGCAACACAAAGGTAAATACCGACATATAATTATAAACAGCTGAAAATTTCGGATGCTCGCGAAAGCTTGAGGCTCGTCACGGTGTCCGGTCACTTCGCTCCTTGGTTAGATCCTCCAGCTCACTTCGCTCTAACACGGATATAGATCATTCATCGTTCATTCATCCTCCGGCAAGCTAAACTCGTTTAGCTGAGGTAGCGAACTCGGCCTGTGTGGAGCAATCTAACTTTTGGTAGCAGCGAGCTGACCTGGGGTGATCTAGCCATGGAGTCCGGGGAAGAAGCGTTGCATGACGACCCCAATAACGGCTAATTGTTCGTCATGTTTTCCGCTCGCTTTTTTGCGTCTCTTATGTGACAACCTACAAAGGATAATAGAGTCTGCTCATAGGTTACAAAATTACCTTGCGACTCAAAACTGATCAGAACGAGTGCCTTCTTCGAAGGGAGCCACTGATTATAACCCGGGTGATTATCGCGGAGAAGTTGCTAAATAGCGTGACAAATTTCAGTAACAAACTGACTGGCAACTTCTGACATTTTAACGGATTCTAGCAACCATTTAAGCAATAGAGCATTTTTTACGTCTCGGGTTTGCATAACTTTCGAGAATTCTCCTAACCCTCCTAGTGTTAAGATGTGGCTCTGTAAAAACGGAAAAGTGCTCTATTGCTTTTATAAAATAATTTTTAAGAATACGCGCAAATCTGAAACGTGACAACCGTGTTTACGTACTCTCATCTAAGCACACTTATCTCCCAATGAGAGCGTGCATAGTGGCTCAGTTATTTTATAATTGTGAATACCAATCAGTCATTCCTTCAACTTTAATAACTTCCCTTGCATTTCTTCTTCAAAGCAATTGATTATTTTCGGAAACAAAGGTTTTTGCTCAAGTAATAGTTGCCTTTGTTTCTTGTACAGGAAAGTGAGTCGCAAGTGTTAACAGTTCCACTCGGCCAAGGCTCCGCTCCGTTCAACCCTCGTTCTCAGTTGTTACCAGTCTCCCCATCCGCCAGTGTTTCTGTTCCTAACGGCACGTTCAAGAGTGGCAAGACGAGTCGCACGTGTATTCTGAGCCTGCAAGTCAGCGTGCCTTACCGCGTCAGTAGCAAAGGCGTCACGAAAAAAGGAAGGAAGAAAAAGAAGGCAGGAGAATTCATTGCTGATGCAGCTGCAGACGAGAACGGTATGTTTTGGCAGAGAGCTTCATATGACGCCTAACGCAAACCCTATCTTTTGAAACATTGGATTTTCTAAAGAGAAAGTCGAAATTCTGTTTTTCAGGGAGTACCTACGAGTGTTCTTGTGTTTGGTTTGCAAAGCGTCCAAAATTTGTTTCATCTATAACGAAGTGAAGTTTAGCGAAAGGTTCTCTATTATCTTTCAAGTGGTTAAAAGCTAGTTTCGTTTAAGTGGTATTATGATCGTATTTTTATCCCTTAATATTTTAGTTGTATCACATAGAATTCCATGAAAGGATAAAAACGCCGCTTGCAATATCTGCATTTGTTCCGGAGATATTAACTTTGAAAAAATGTGTAAAATATGTAATTAAGATGGCTGATGACGTCATACACTCAAACCAATATTATCTCAAGTATATAAATAGCGCTATTTTGGCCAATTTGCAGCGCAGACCATTGAAACTTGGCAGGCTAATAATTCTACAGGAAACACACCTGCAGCTATAAAAGTTCATTTCCCATGCCAACTCACTCTTTTCCAGTCCCCTTCGACTTGATTTCAATATGTTAGTGATTTTCAGCTCGATGCCGCTAAACTGGGCCACAAACTCTCGAGCTAACATATTTATTATGCCTGTTGGATCATGCGTACGAGGCACCATTTGCAATTATGAAAATAAACTGCTGAAGGTCCTTAGGTGGCAAGAAATGCCTTTAATATTGGGGAGGTCAGAAACCCAGTATGTTACCATGGTAACAAAGCTTTTAAGTTCATATTGTGGAACACCTTTACTAGAATCTTACTGAAAAGAATCAAACATTTCTGATGCAAATTGCCTGTGATGTTTTTTATCATATAATTTGTGATCAAAATTTGCTTAAGTATGTGACGTCATCACTTGGCCAATTTTGCATATTTTAAAAACTTGAATATCTCTGGAAGTAAAAGAGATATTTGAAAATAGTAAACAGCATTTTTCTTCTCATACAGACTACTTGTTTATGTTTTAAAATGGCTCCAATAGGAAATGTGCGATTTTCGTCAGCATTTTTTTACATTTGAGTGTAAGGTTTAAGGAGGATATACCTAGTACGAAGACGATAGCTTTAAGAACTTTTCAACTCCGTTGCCGGTTCGGTGACAATACGTCTCTTAATTCTTCTCACAGGTGTTAACGACAATCTTACCCCAGACGAGCCCCAGGCGAAACGGCGTCGAGTTGCTCGAGGCAGTCCCCAGGGGGAGTGGGACGATGGCAATGTGTCGGAAAATTCGAACTCGTGTGAGACAGAGCACATTGTGTACACGGCAGACCTGATCGTGTTTGATAATAACAAGCACTGTTTGCTTACGGACGGTGATTATGAACTGGCGCTGAGTGAGAAACACAAGAGACCTGGAAGGAAGAAGGGAATACTGTCTAACCGGACTTCATGGGAGAACGTGTTTGAAGGACAGGCGAGTTACAGAGAAACACTAAATTGACTGTTTGTTTGTTGTGTTGTGTTTTTTATTGCCATTTATAGATATATTTACAAAATATCTTTAGCAAAGAAGCCCAGAAAGCCTTGTCTGTGAGTAGTTCCTCTTTCGCGTGACTGCAAATAATCAGTGTGGGAAAAACGGTCGCGTGAAATCCTCGTTTGGCGCGCTTCTCGCTCCCAAGAGTTCGGGCGGCCATTTTCTCCTCGAGGTTTTCTATGACGCCAGACACGATAGAGTAAGCATAGGATGGGCTACTCGTAGTTTAAGGAAAGCCAACAAGGTTTATGTAAAGGACCACTCAAAAAGATACCTAAGACTGTGAAGAAAAACCTCGGTGTTATGTGACAACTTCTCGCATGAAATCTGTTTTAATTCCTGGATTAGTTTCACCAATGTTATCACTGTGAAAATTAAACTCAACTAAAATCGCAGATTCTAGTTTAGCGTCGTGTTACACGAAGCGGTTCAAGCCACTGAAAGGGTCATGTAGTAGCTCTCGCCGGTAAGGTCTCACATGAATGGCTCGGTACCCTATGAGAGTACAATAGGACAAACAACAGAAACAATGCCCCAAGCCCTAAAACAATAACAGCTGATACAATAATAAACAACAGCAGCTTACGAGAGCTGCTATTGAAAGAAGAGACGAGGCCACTGATGAAGAACTAGAAGTCATCGAGAATTTAATTTGGATGTGAAAAAAGTACACAAGGGCGGAGGTAAAACTCCCAAATACAAATTTTAACCCAGCGGTAGGAACGACAAACCCCACGTCTTGTTCCTTCACATTCCCACGCTGAAGCAAGAGGCGAACATTCAGCTGTTTTCGTTTCTTTCACCTTCTAGGCTCGATTCTCAAACCAAATTCTTTCTTTTCACAGATGGGTCCTTTCGAGGTGTTTGCGTACGGCCCCACCCTAAAGTTTAAACTGTCTTGGTCCGGCACTCCATTGGCGCGGCCTCCAAGGCGCCCTTCGTCGCTTCCGCTTCGTGCACCGCTGACCAGTCAGAACGTGGCTTCCACAAACGACAACCGCTCGCCCGCCGAAGAAGCTATTCGGAATAACGAAAACAGAAAGAAACAGAGAATATTTTACCAGTTCATCTACAACAACAACACGCGGCAACAGACGGAGGCTCGCGAGGATTTGTACTGCCCCTGGTGCTCTATTGATTGTCGTAGGCTGTACAGCTTGCTAAAACATCTCAAACTCTGTCACCGACGTTTCATCTTCACTTATGCTGTAAGTACATGTATCTTCATGAGCACTACGTCATCTTGAAAAGTTTAGCCTAAAGAAAAACAAGTTCGTCGTTTGTAATCCGTGTCAATCTTCTCAATCCTAACCATCCTCGTTCCTTCATGGTTTACTTTTATCTGTTTGGTGTTTTTCTTTCCTTGTGAACTTGTACGTGGCCAAAATAACTAAAAATACCACGAGTGAGCTACTTTAAGTAAGCATACATTGATTTCTGTAGCGCTTTGATGGTACAGCGGACATCCTCTCGGTTAGAACTTTGGTTTGTGATCAACGTAAACGAAAACCAAGGGCTGAAAACTTCCACCTGGTGGTGAACTTGTGGCGAACTTCGCCCGCGATCACTTTAGTGGCTGTGACATTAATGGAGCCCAGTCACGGCATTTTGAGTTATTTTGGTCACGCACTAAATGACTTCAAAACTGTAGGAAACCTGAACTACAGCGATTTAAGTGAAGTATCCTCGCAGTGAATTTTCCAATTCAAGCTCAGTTGGTAGAGCATCGCACCGGTATCGCGGAGGTCATGGGTTCGAATCCCGTTGAAGCCCTGATTTTTTTTTTTTCAGGCTTCTTTTTTCCAATTGTTTGAATTGGAAAATTCACTGCGAGGATCATACTTCACTTGCATCTATAACCGCAGTTCAAATATGAATTATTTCATATACACTTTACATTATAGCGATTTACTAGGCCGATAAAAAAGCACTGCACCAAAGAGATAATAAAAACCATAAAGGAACAAGGATGGTTAAGGATGGAGAAGATTGACACAGATTACAAACAGCAAACTTGTAAAATTTAGGCTAAATTGAGCAATCCGAGATGTAGCTCCTTTAGATGTAACTCGTGACGTCTGTTACGGCTGAACGATTGGTTAAGAGTTTTCCCGCGCAAATATCAACCAATCAGAGAAATACGTATCTCGGTGTTGCTACGTCATCGACGTGAGTTTCTGGGGTTGAATCTCAGACGTCTATCAGGAAAGAGTTGAGAGCACGGCATGAAGCATTGAATCAAACTGCTTCAGTTTACATATTTTTTTGTGTTTTCTGTCTATATGTTGACGGCCCAATCTTCCTGTCTATACAGTGTACCTGAGTAATCCCTTCTGTATTTGTTTTCAGCCTCACAGTAAGGGAGAGAGAATCGATGTTAGTGTGAACGAGAATTACGATGGATCCTACGATGGCAAACCCGAGGACATGAACGATCTGCTCGGTTACGCTCTAAGTCGAGAGGGGCCGTGCAGGAGAGTGGCTAATACACATGTCATGGTCTGGAGGTAACGCAATCCTCTTTTACAACGCCAATGTAACGCACCCAATTTTTTGGATTTAATAAGAGACCCTGACTAGAATTATGGAGGTCAAATTCTCCCGTAAAGACCTCACTCTTGGTTAATAAGTAGTTATTATTAATCTCCAAACAAATGCTGGGTCCCATCAAAGACTGATAATTCGAAAAGATAAACACGATTGAAAGTCAGGATTATACACTAGATTATCGAGTTGGTCAGCTGATAACAGAGCACCTTCTTTGATTGCTCCAAAATTTTACAACTCTTAACTCATTTGTCTTTTAGACCCCAGCGACGAAGAGAAAGTCTTTCGGAATTCTTGGAACCTGATGACGGCGAGTTTGATGGCAGCAGACCTTTTTATAACGGACATCATAGGTATCATTATATTTATCTTTAAATTTCCAAATGAAGAACAAGTCCGGATCAACGTAAGAAGCAGGAATTTATTCTCTACTTTGGTTTGTTCTTCTTGACCAAACAATGGCTACGTGGGTAAACAAATTACATTACAGTTGATCACACGTCTTCGTGTTTCTCTAAGCTTTTGCTAAAGTTCCCATGCTCACATGTATTCTTTCTAGCACTTGTCTTGCGCGTGCTTCAGAAACATTGCTAAGTCACGAAGTCTTTGTAGTGGCCTGTGATTTGTGCATGATTGAGAGTTTGCTTTTCTCTTCAGGATGTACTTTCATTCGGAGACAACCCTTCCTATCAGAACAACGGAGAAGGACCAGGACAGTGAAGACGAGACTATCCCAGAATGGATGAGAGTCAAGACAATTCAAGTGAGCCACTTAGCTGAAATTAAAACAATTCAATAATATATAGATTTAGGCCAGCCTAAAAGCGTAGCTCCTTGGCCAGGTTGTTAAGGACCCGATTAAGCTAACCCAGGAAAAGGTACAATTTTGATTTGAGTTCTGTAACTTTGCAGTGAGGTTTTCTGTTTTGAGTTTTATTAACACAAAACAAAGCAGCAAAAAACATTTGTATAGAAGAAAACGTTATAATTCGGATAAGTTTTAATCCTAAGCTAGCGTTAGCCGGCTTCCGAACAAACCTGAACTGTTTTCAACAAGTTAACCTGACATGATCCAATCGAAAACCAGCATTTGGTCAGCGGTCAACTTCAAGAAACACGTGACCTCGATGAATTGTGGACTTGAGCCCGCGATATGGCGCCGCGATACTGGTCAGCAGATACCTTGTTTTGACAGGTGTCAATTGCTCGTAACATGGATGTCCAATATCGAAGGAGTACACGGTAAACCAAGGCTGCATGCCTCTATCGACCTATTATTTGGAGTATGGCCGCCATGTTGCGCGACTCCACCGTCGTCGTCGTCGCCGTCGTGCGCACGCGCCCACGAGCAATACCGCTGCCCATGATAACCATGAGAAAATCAATACATGGGTTTCTTTTTCCTATATGGTTATGGGGCCCGGCCTGGCGGCCCTTCGGGCCACCGGAGCTCCGCTATAATGTGGTAAAGAAAAACTATTTTTGGTGGAAATGGTGTTAACCTTTCACAGTGCAGCACGAAGTTTTCTTTTCAAAGTAATCTTTTAATCAGACTTGACTGAGGTTCAGAGGAGTTTAGTTTGGCAGTTGCCCTCGTGTTTGATATTCCTGGTCAATACGCTTCACTTTTTTTTAGTGCCTCTTTCCTCTTTGCTAGTCTGTCCATAGCTGTTTTCCCATCTTCATACACTATCAGTGAAGTGAGCGCGCCAAAACGAACGCGCATCTCTACCGCGTTCGCGCTTGTTCAGTCGCCCACGGTTTTATTTTGTTCACACGATCTCAAGTAGAATAGATGGAACAGATGGTGAGCAGACTACTTCCTTCCCAGGAAGCAAGTAGCCGCTGATTCAGTGATAGGAAAGTAACCTCAAAAAGATGCTGGGAGGTCACCTGCTGTGTATTGGCATTCTATATGTGCGCAGAGAGAAGGGCAATATTGCTCAGTGTCACTTCCTAGTGGAGAAACCTGACTTCACGGCGGGCTGCCTGTATCATACGTTTGTGTACCGTACCTACATTGATTTTTAATTACAGTGAAATTCCGCCTTACGGTCACCCCGTTGAGGTGATTTCTCAGAAATAAAAGTTGGCGATGTTTTTTTGTTAAACTTACCCTGAATGTTCTCTACCAACAATTGTTTCGAAAAAATAATGAAAATTAATATAGGTCACCTTGCTCTCTTAAGAGATGCAATGGACCAATCTTACCCAATTTATGGCTTTACTCGTGCTAATCACGCGCATTATTCATCGGTCCGCGTTACATTTTGCGGTAGCTGGATACATACTTTATTAAACTACTACTTGGGAAAAAAACTTGACAGGTACAAAGGGTGGAGCATATGGAACAATATGATTATCATACAATTTAAAACGACGTGGACGTACTCGCGGTCATACTATTATGATGCAATATTATCATACTGTTACTATGCAATAAAAAATATAGGTCACCATTCCCGTTAAAAAGAAAACGGACTTTTTCGCTATCGAGCTTAGCTTGAGGGACATTTCTTTCGTTATGTACATGTACGTGCACGCGCTTATTTGTGCACGCTAATGACGCGAAAATCGTGCGTAGTAGGGATGCGCAGTGCAATTACTGAGGAATCACCTTGACACGGCCATCTCGTTATTACTGACTGAAGCCCTTTATGCGTCCACTCCGATTTTTCTGGCCTTTTGGTGACCGGATTAACAGGGTGTCACTGTACTGTAATTACACACTGATTTGTGTCTTTTAAAGACCTTGTTTTCATTCGTTTTCAGTTAATCGACGAGTTTACGGACGTGAATGACGGTGAAAAACAGCTGATGAAACTGTGGAATCTTCATTTGATGAAGAACAGGTTGGTTGATTTTCACGTACAGTCGCACGCTTTGTTGTGTTGTACTGTTAAGTCATTGAAGTTCAGCTGCTGTACATACAGTAGAAGGAAATAATGATGTTCATAATTAAACATTACGTTAGTTTGTTTTGTCTATTTTCTTTTATGATGTTAAGTATATATGAAATAATTCATATTTGAACTGCGGCTGTAGATGGAAGTGAAGAATGATCATCTCAGTTAATTTTCCAATTTAAGCAATTGGAAAGAAGCCTGAAAAATCAGGGCTTTATTGGGATTCGAACCCGTGACCTCCGCGAAATACCGGTGCGATGCTATACCAACTGAGCTATGAAGCCGCACATTGGGAACGAGGTCAGTTTATTGAGTTCATATCTCCCGTGAGGAGTGAAATGATGTAAAGTATATATGAAATAATTCATATTTGAACTGCGGCTGTAGATAAGAGTGAAGAATGATCATCGCAGTTAATTTTCTAATTTAAGCAATTGGAAAGAAGCCTGAAAAATCAGGGCTTCAACGGGATTCGAATCTTCATAACTTGGCCATTCTTTTCTCTGAAATTGTAATTTTTATGATTAATTGGTAATAAGACTTCGTGTCGTCCAATTGATTCTGTCTGTAATCATACTTGTCATAAACAAATCGGACTCCCACTGCGCGGTCGTCCGATTTTGTTATCACGCTTATGATAAAAAAGCGAATTGGACTCCACTCAGACCTATTACCATTACTGAACGGGAAAACACTTTACCACTGGGAAAGCTCGGGAAAACTCGAACTAGTGAGAATGCACATCGTACCTAATCGGCTAAAATCGTTCGGCGTTTGTAAAGCGTGGGGAAAATCCCACAAAACAAATCAAATCTCGTCTCTGATTGGCCAGAAACAGACAAAACCTGTGTTCTGATCGGTTAGGCAAGTTGAGCACGCAATTTAGAATTAGGAAATGTTTATACGTTGCAAATATTGAATAAGAAACCCTGTTTAAATGAAGGTATCTGTCCATGTATGTTCACTTTTATTTTCTTCTGTTTTTTAGTTACATTGCAGACTTCCAAGTAATCGACGCCTGTCGTTCGTTCATCGACAAAAACAGCCAAGAACTCAAGGAAAAGAACTTGGAAAGGAATTTTCTGCTTCACCTGATAAATCTGCACGACTTCAATTTGATCACATCTAGCCAGATTGAAGAGATCACTGGCAAACTTAGGGGATGTTGGAAAGAGCTGGGTCCAGTGACATGTTGAGAACAGTGTACCTAACTGTTAGTTGCTATATGGTAGACACTGATAGGGGGCATTTTAAGTGCCTAAACGCCTCCATGAAGCTTTGAAGAATGTTAGTGTTCAAACACTTTGAATCTTAGTGTCGTGAGTTACCTAAAGTTCACGGCGGCTTTTCACGCCCTAAGAATAAATCGCAGTTCTGAAACGCAACTGAAACACCAAGGAGCAGTCGATATTTTACTGGGGAGGCTTAAACTTCTCGTGTATCTTTGAAAGCATCTTTCAACGAGGAGGGAAACTAACGTCATTTTTCTATCTTGTCCTGATGGGTGACAAGTTTCCGTTCCTTATTGATCAGGGCGAAATTACACGAACATTCTGAAGTTTTTTTTCAACAGTTGGTCGCCATGACGATTTGTCATGTTGCTTAGCAACAATTCTGACGTAAACCTCGGGTCCTGAGTAATCTCTCAGATAAAGTTCGCCGGACCGAAAAAGGTGCTTCTTCCTGAACCTCCCAAGTTGGCGGGAAAACCGTTCTAAAAATAACCCAACTTGTGCAAAGGTTGATCCAAAGACACTGCATGGGAGGGTGACTTTCCTGGTTATGTACTCTTGACCAAAGAGAGGAATAGATAGCGGTAGTGGTGATTGTTTTGTTATGTACATATTAGCCTTTTCTATGTATTATATGGAATTATTGCATGACTACTTAGACTACAAGAAGTTTACACTTTAATGGTACTTTCTCTTTATGGACCTTCAATTTGATAATCATTTTCACGTCTTGTACAGATAGCAAAAAAATTGAAATGCTTATTTTTCTATTTATTTGATATGAAATGACATACTTTGGTTGAAGAAATTTGATACCCAAGTGAACAAGCTGACGTCTAGCAAACTTTGAATGCAAAACGCTGAAAAATCCACGGAGTTATACTGCAAACTATTACATTTTCTCTCGCAAGGATCTAATATTTACATAGAGTTATCGAGCAAAAGTAGCTTATGCTTTACAGAGTGGTTATTTTTCGCGAGCTTTTCGCAAAGCATTTAATTGAGATGCATTAATTGTATTAACCAATCGTCAACGATTCAAAGCAACACATTAGGGTCGAGAATAAACTTTTTAACCAAAAGGAAAATTTGTCGTGATATATTTAATTACATTCTCCTGATTATCAGATGCAATAATTGCGTACAGACGAGTAAGGAGAAGTTGAATGTTATGGCTTAGCTAGGTAAGGCCAGAAAGGAGTGAACGGTGGATTTTTTTTTTTTTTTTTTGTACTCGTCTGGTGTTATTTCAACCAAAATAAAAGCGAACGTTCATGATTGACCTGATTTTCACATGGGATGTAGTTCATGCCATGCTCACTCGGTTTAAAATAACATGCCTGCGCCTTTAGCCGTACCGTACCTTAACCAACCCCCAGGAAAAGAAATGCGAGGAAGGGAACGTTTCGAGGACTATTACTAATAGTCCTCTAGTACAGAGTAGTCAATTAAAATGCAGGATTTGCGTATGCATTAGTCCACCAGTTTAATGTGCAATTATCTGTGCAGCAGAAACCACCTGTTTGCCCTACAGGTCGGCGTGCGCACGCGAAACTGTCACACTCAGGGAGAGTGTGACAGTTTGTGTGTGCGCGTCGATCTGTACGGCAAACAGGTTTTCTACCGTACAACTAACTGTACAATATAGCCGTATATTTGTACAGTTATTTGGACGATATTCACTGCGGTTGGATGATAAACAGCGATACTATACACCAAAACATCTAATAAGATATATTCATTATATGGCTAGCTCCGTGAGTGAGTGGGCAAGATGGATCAAGTCCTGCCCTGTGACAGGCCATTCGAGCGGGCAAGATGGAGCTGTCTTGCCCGGAAGATATTTTTGGTCCACAGCTCTATGCGTTTATATCGGAATTTTGCTTAAGTGTTGTCGTCGAAAGTTGCTCAAATTTGAATGAAGTAAGACCGTGTCGAATTTAGAAATGTCCTATTTTGTATCATTAACCAAGTTGGGTTTCCGCTGCTTCTTTTACAAGAACTCCATATTACTCCACACAGCACAAAACTAGTTGGATATATTTGGATATAGCGTTCCCTGCTAGCAGAGGCTCTTTTCCTGGTGTTTGCTGACAGGAGGAAAGAGACCTCTGCCATGGATCGAAAATGGCTTTGATCTAACCGCCGTCCACGATCTTGGACGGCTGTATAACAACGCATGCTCCTCGCGTTGGCCGCTAACTGCAACTTGAGCCCGTTGCGTCTCGCGCATTTCTTTAAATTAATTCTGCTGTTAATTTTTGAGCCCACATTGTAAACATAGCGTGCTCGTTTTTTTCCAAAGATTTCTATCGTAAAGAGTTACAAAGTTTGCTTTTCTTCCGTTTTGGATTACCTCGACGATGGAAAGATAAAAGAAATGAGTGACGAGCAGTTCAAGGCCTTGTTTCATTTTTTTAAACCGGTGAGACGCGCTTGCGTTCTTAGCGACCGGGCGTGAGAAAACTCTTATCTACCACACTGCTGTGCTAGTTGCAGAAGAAGTAAAAATTCTGCCATCGAACCCACTTGTTGTGGTTGTTTCACCGCTAAACGTGCTCATATCTGACCGGCTTGAGTCCTGCCGAAGGCTCAAGCCGAAAGCTATTGAAATGGAGCAGGAGCTGTTCAACAACGACGATACACTGAAGGAGCTCGAAGAAGCCTAAGTGCTTTACTGCAGTCCGGAAACCTTGGAAAACATCCGATCCAAGTATTTCTTTTTAAGGATGGACGATCGTTTGATTGGAATTTTTGTGGAGGAATCACATTGCGTAGTGAGCTGGTAGGTCTAATCTCGGTTTGTGGATGTTTCCTGATCGAGTGAAAGGTTTTATTTTCGTCACGTGTAACGAACATCACGCGTGGTGGCTCAGTCGCTAAGCCGGGGAGCATGCTCAATGTAGCCATTTTCGATCCATGGCAGAGGTCTCTTTTCTCCCGTCAGCGAACACCACGAAAAGAGCCTCTGCTGGCAGGGAAGATATAGCGGTGTTTATAACTGCAAAGTTTTTCTCCTCTCATCAGACGCTTGCAAGCGGGGATTTCACCAGTCTCTCGCGACCGAAAAGTAAATCAAAATTGCAAGTTTGAGTTTCGCCTGAAATGTAAGCAACGCTTGATGTTTCATTAGCAGCATCAAGGCTAGCCTAATCCTCAGATAGTCCAGGTCGTTCGCGGCTTTTGTCACGAACTCTCTCCTTTCCCTGTCGGGGAAGGGAGGGAGCGCGTGACAAAAGCCGCGAACGACCTGGACCATCTGAGAATCAGGCTACATCAACCCGATAAGTTTACTTTTATAGATACTGCTCAGTTTTGTTTGCGTAAAAATCCAATAAATTGTCTGTTGACGCTGGATAAGAGGGCCCCGCGGATGCGTGTTTTGTACAGTCAGTAAACTGGACTTCGGCACTTTCCAGACTTTTTTCACTAAAATGCTCGGTTTCCCCAAAATAGTCACTAAAATGCTCGGTTAATGCTCATACATAGGGGTTTTTAAATTTTTGTAATTTTAACGTCTCAACACAAGTAACAGTTCAGAGCGGTTAACAAAAACGTATACTTATTTTGACAAGTTGACAACAACGTACGTAAAAGTTTTAATACACCAGAAGATAATGACGTGTTCTGTTAATCCTTTGTCCCCTTTGTGTGTGATACATAGTTAAGTCTTCATTTTTTTCGTAAAAAATAGTTTTATGTCTCTTCTGCGGAAATAATATTAATTTTCCTGAAAAGTGCCACTAAAAAGCTCGGTAACTGGCTAAATGCTTTTTCCTCACTGAAATGCTCCAAAAAAATGCTAGCATAATGTACAAAGCCTAAGGGGCTGTGATTATAGTGCTTTCATCTTTTCGCAAATCAGTCAGTTTCCCATCCCTCTTTGCTAAGAATGTGTTTTTGTTTTGAGAAATTATACGTACAGATGTATCCATAAGATATCTGTTTCAGCTGACATTTGAGTCTGTCCTGGTTTTCAGCTGTCAAAGGGGACCCAAACTTCATGAGGTCACGGAGAAGCAGCTCAAACGAACGTTTGACGTCATATCGATCTACTATTTTGGGTGGTAGACAGAAACGTAATCCTCTCGCCAATATCATTTTCTCAGCCTCCGTAAAAATTTGATGTGAACAGTGGAAGATGATATTATCACTGTTGATTTCTCAAAACAAAAACACATTCTTAGCAAAGAGGTATGGGAAGCTCTGACTGATTTGCGAAAAGATAATAGCTTTCCTTATTCTCACTAAATTTCGCGAGTACTAAATTTCGCGACTTACGCCATTTTGAAAAAATCGCGAAATTTAATACTCGTGTAATAAAGGACACGCGAACAATAAACTCGCGAAATTTAACACTATATAATATTAATAAGTAGTAATGAAATTCAAGCTGTTGTCTTGTTACTGTTATTCTAACATGTGAAACGAAGCCCCCCCCCCCCTCCCCCGCAGAGGATCCCTTCAGCCACTTAAAAATATAATGTGAACCTCCATAAAATGTCTGACAGAACATGATAAGAACGAAGTTTATCAGATTGTAAATATAGATGTACTATTGGGTATTTAAACAGCGGGATATCGTACATAATGCTTAGTATGCTATCATTGTCCACAATGACGGTCACGTTATGTTGTTACAGTTCTGAGGTCAAAGCTATATATTAAAGATTAGCAAAAACCAGCCTCAGTGACACAGAGAAACTGCCTTGGAATACCAAGGAATACCAAGGACATTCCACTAAGCGTCCGTGTCTGTTCAAACGTACCAGGGACGATGAACCAAAGTGTTA
>CM042751.1:20973347-20990607 GCA_022496165.2 Catalaphyllia jardinei | reverse complement strand
AAAAAAAAAAGGTAACGCCTGTTGAAAGAAGACTTTTCATTTCTCGTTGGAGCAATATACGAAAAGCTAGAACAACTGAGACAAACAGGTTCCAGTCCATCCACAGATGAGAGTCCTCAAGACGATAGTGAAGATGAGGGAGAAGATTTGATGAAGACCGATGATGAAGAAGGACACACAGAATCTGAAACCGAGGAAGATCGTGCTTTTCTAGATGATGAGGTAGAAGAGCAAGCTCCATCATTTTATAGGGCTTCAGATCGTGAACGTGAAGAGTATGCGGATGATAAGCCAGAAGTGACAGGCCATAAATCTGACAAGAGGAAAGAACACCCCTTGGTTTCAACTTGGGAAAATATGACTTGAACGCCGTCAAAGAGTTTCTCTTTCCAGTCCTTGTCGAGAATGAACAAGACCAGTTCACCGTTAAACGTAACAACATATTCATGTGCTTGAAGACGACACACCTCCGCTTGTAAGATGTCACCAATTTCCTAACTGCTGGATTCAGCTACGACAAGTTTCTTAAAGCCTATGAATGGATGGACTCGCCCCATGAAGCCTTTTTTTTTCATCCCTCACGAATTTCAATATTTCCGATGAAGACTACCAGTACTGCCAACAAGTATGGTCTGACAACAACATGTAGACATTTAAAGATTCCCTGATATGGTACAGCAACCTACAATCCCGGCCAAAAGTAGCTGGGACACTTGAGCTGTATCACGCCTCCCCATCCCCCCTAATCAATGTTGGAAATTATCGCGTTTTTCCCATCCAAATTGGGAAAGATCACATGATTATCAACATTGAAAAAGGGGGGAGAGGAGAACTTAGTTCGTGTCCCAGCTCTTTTGTCTGGGATTGTAGATGTCCAACCCTTCTGTTATGCTCTGGAAAAGATGTGTGTATTTTGGAAATACAAGAACATCGACATGCTGAGACAAGGTATTTCTATCCCGGGTGTGACCTTAACTTACCTATTCACAACCCTGGAACCTGGTATCTTCTTCTCCTTATTTGACGAGAAAAACAAAGATCTCTACCATCTCCTTAAGACAAACATGGTGGGTGAACCAGGCATTATCTTCCATCGCTATCACGAATCAGGAAAGACCAAATTCAGAGACAAAGAGATGAAAGAACCAAAAACCTGCAAGAAAATCGTGGGTTATGATGCGAATGCCCTCTATCTTTGAGCCATCGTGCAAGATATGCCCACTGGATCGTTTACAAGACGCAGAGAAGAAACAGGGCTTAAGAAAGAGAGCTCCTCGAAGATGGCAAAAGAATGGTTAGAATGGGAGGCTCAAAGTCGGGGAATTCGCATTCGTTACCAGATAAACGATACAGAAAAACGAATTGGAGAGAGAAGACTTCCTGTGGATGGTTTTCACGGCGCTCCTCAAATAGATTTCCAGTTCCACGGTTGCTGGTGGCATGTTGGGCATGGCTGTCATCTTACCAGAGGAAAAGACATCAACGAAAAAAGAAGAAACCATTGAAAAAATTACTGGAAGAGACCAAACCTAATTCCAAATAATCAAAGATCAGGGGTACCATCTCGTCGACTCAAGTAGACAAACTCCGAGAAAATCAGTCGTAGCAACCATCGATTGTTTATGTGCTGACCTCGACCCTGTTGATATTTGGAGAGTAAAAAATCCTTCCACGAAAAGCTATACTTGGAGTCAAAACTCGCCGATGATTCTTTGCCGCCTAGACTACTGGCTTATTTCGAATAATTTACATGATTTGGTGAAAACAACAAATATCATTCCAGCAATAAAAACTGATCATGCGGCTATTTCTATAGAGTTTAGAATCAGTGAAAAACATATTAAAGGTCCGAGCCATTGGAAAATGAATTGTTCGCTTTTGGATGACGAAGATTATGTTAGAGAGGAAACAGCTAAAATACCTATTTGGCTGATAGAAAGTCAAAATGAATTGACACGACAACAGAAGCATCTGGGATTGGACTAAGTATAAAATCAGAGCTCATGCAATCCAGCATTCGAAACGAAAAGCGATGGAAAGAAAAGAAAAAGAAATTAATCTTCAAAATGAATTTGCCAAAGCTAAGCAATTATTTGATTCCTACCCTAACACCAACAATGCCAACGCTCTTAATTCGCTGAAAGAAAAATTGGAACTTCTTTATGAAGAAAAACTTCAAGGCATCATCATTCGTTCGCGAGCGCGCTGGTGGGAACATGGCGAGAAGAGTACAAAATATTTTCTTAATTTAGAGAAACGAAACCATGTTAAAAAACATGTGTGGAAACTGAAAACTAGTGGCTCGATTATCACGGATCCTGTTAGTATTCTTTCGGGACAAAAGCGTGTTTATCAAGAATTACATACAAGCCAGATTAAGAAAGCAAACAATACGCGAGCGACAGAACATTTCTTGAATAATTTAAATATCCCTAGCCTTACAGAACAACAAAGACTATCGTGCGAGGGCCAAATAACTTCAAGCGAATGTGCTAAGGCTCTGGAAACCTTTCAACTCAACAAAGCCCCAGAAAATGATGGTATTCCAATTGAATTTTACAAAAAATTTTGGTCGCTCATTAGCGATCCTTTTATTAGGTGTGCGAATGAGTGTTTTGAAAAAGGAGAAATGTCAAGTTCTCAGAAACAGGCAGTAATTACTCTTATTGAAAAGAAAGGAAAAGATCGCTCCTTTTTGGAAAATTAGAGGCCAGTCTCTCTTGTAAATGTTGACGCAAAAATTATGTCTAAGGTTCTAGCGACTAGGATAAAAAATGTTCTACCAGATATTATCCATCATAACCAGAGTGGCTTTGTTAAGGATCGCTATATAGGAGAAACTGTACGATCGATCTTTGATATAATGGATTTTACTCTTAAAGATAACATCCCGGGTCTAATGATTTTTATAGACTTTCATAAAGCATTCGACAGTGTAGAGTGGAATTATCTTGTTAGCTGCCTGGAGGCATTTTGTTTTGGTCCCGACTTTATCATGTAGATGGGTTAAGACACTGTATAAGAATATACAAAGTTGTGTTATTAATAATGGTCTTACAACAGACTATTTTGCTTTGGAACGAGGAGTGAGACAGGATGATCCCTTGTCTCCCTATTTATTCGTGGTTGTAGCTGAGACTCTTGCTATAGCAATCCGACAAAATACAGCGATAAAAGGTATCTCGATTGGTAAAGAGGAAGCAAAGCTTCTTCAAAATGCTGACGATACGACAGCAGTTCTATCAGACAGAGATTCTGCGCATGCCCTTTTCAATCTTCTAGATGTCTTCAGGAAACTGTCAGGTCTTAAGATAAATACATCCAAAACTGAAGGAATGTGGGTTGGTTCCTTAAGAAATAACAAGTCAAAACCCTTTGGTATTAAATAGAGTGGCGAACCAATCAAGGCCCTTGGGGTCTATTATTCCTATGATATTAAATTGTTGCACGAAAAAAATTTTATCGAGAGGCGTCAAAAAACTTGTAAATCTCTGGTCTTCAAGAGGTCTTACAGTTTATGGAAAGGTGACAGTTATAAAGTCTTTAATTAGTCCTAAATTTGTTTATATTTTGCCTGCTCCAAAGGAAATCGTCCAAGAGTTGAACCGAATATTATTTAAATTTTTATGGAAAGGAACGGATAAAGTAACAAGACTGTCCACGATAAATAAATACGAGAACGGCGGGCTAAAAATGATTGATCTTGAAAGTATGATAAAATCATTACGGCTAGCCTGGCTGAAAAGAATCTTTGGAGAGAATGACGGAGCTTGGAAAAGCTACCTTAGAGTTTCACTGAAGCACTACGGAGGTCTAATTTTATTTTATTGCAACTACGATATTAAAGACCATCATGTTCCTTCCCTTTTTTATTCTGAGTTACTTCAGTGATGGTCAGAATTCCGAGACGGTTATGACACAAAAAAAGAATGGCAGCATATAGTGTGGAACAACAAAGAGATACGTATAAACAATCAACCCATTTTCTATGGAACTTTTTTGAAAATGACATAATTTACGTAAACGATCTTTTATTTGACACAGATACCGCAGATTCCTTTAAGATTATTTCAAGCAAAATAAAAACTAACTTTTTAACGTGGGCAGGACTTTGTCACTCCGCACGATTATACTTAAAAACCAAGGAAAGCACCCCCTCCGAAATGTCCTTATTGGTAACGATAAATAACAAAGACTTTGATGTGTTAAATCTAAGGACTACTACACATTAATAAAAATATTAAAAGCTAAGCTTCCAAGCAATTCTCAGTATCTGAGACAAACTTATAATTTGTCAGAAGATCACTTGAAAAAGATTTTCTGGCTACCGCATAAGGTGTCCTTTGAACCATACATAAAAGCATTTCTATACAAAGTCCTTAATTCAATACTATTTACTAATACAAAATTGTTTTAAGATCAGTTACATCTCAGACGGTCAATGTTCGTTTTGTAAATCAAAACCAGAAACCCCTCACCATCTCTTTTTTCATTGTAGTCTTGTGCAATCCTTTTGGAAATATTTCGAATACTTTTTCTACCTACTGACTAGGAATTTCGTCCATCTTACTCTGCAAGATGTCATGATTGGTATTATCTATGCAAATTACCCTTTACTGAACTACTTGATACTAGTCGCTAAAGTATATATATATATGGGATTGCAGAAGAAGTCTGACTCCTCCTATTATAAACGCCTTTAAACTTAAGGCAAAAATTAAGTATGAAACCGAAAAATTTATATGTGTTAATAATAATAACATGGATAAATTTAATAAGTAATGGGATTTATGCTTGCGCTCTGTACCTTAATTAATTTCCAATCTGCTTATACTATGTTTTTTGAACTGTATTGACTGTAATGTAACTTTTGGGCAATATGTAGCTATGTAGGCATTGGACAAATATTGTAATGTATGTTATTGTTATTGAATATTGTAACTATGTTACAGTTACAAATATTGTAACTGTAACATAGTGTAGTACTGTAAGTAGAGTAAGTAGCTTGCTTTAGAATTGTAATTAATGTATGTATATGTATTGTAAATATTATAAGTGTGTGGCAATAAAAATGTAAAAAAAAAAAGTAGACAAACTCACAAGTTCACAAACTCACATGTTCAGCAGTTCCTTACATCCAAGTTTAGCCGTCTTCTAGATCATCATAAGACCTTCACGAGAGCTCAGATCCTAAGCGCTATTAGAAACGAGTCCCTCTTTAGAGTTGTGGAGTGTGATATCAGAGTACCAGGTCTACTTAAACCCAAGTTGCAAAGAGGTGCCCTTTCTTTAAAATACGAAAATATCTGGAGAGCATATTGGTGAGTTTATGCAGACCTTTGTCGAGGAACATAACATCATGTCCCACCTTCCAAGAAGCCTCATTGGAAGTTACTTCGGAGAGACGATCTTGCTGGCCACACCGCAACTTCGTTCCCAGGGCCTTTTCCCTGGCTTGGGGGCCCAAGCCAGGGAAAAGGTCCTGGGAACGAGGTTGATGAAGTCCAGTCCTGTAAGAAAGTCATCAAGTTAAAGCTTCCCACGCAAATAGGTTGTTTGTTTACCAGTATGCGAAGTAATATAAAGGATGCTTCAGTTCTATTTTCACATCGTGATTGCGGACCCCTCAATGGAAAATGTTTTGCGATGTAGTGTTTAACAAAAAAATCATTTCGTTGTTTATTGTTCGAAAAACGATGTACAATGGTGCTCATACTAATATTACGACAGCGAAATAGGGCATAATACAAGCAATAGTGACCGCACACAAGCTCGACACGGAGGTTTCCTTGTTTTGTGAGCTCAAAGTGATCACCCGAGCAGTGGTCTGGGGACAAGTGTGTAGCCAGAACCATAATCGCGTCTATTTATTTGATTGCCAGCATCCTGGGAGAGCTTTCCTGTTCCAGGAAAAAGGCTTTGAAATCCGCTATGAAATTTTGACCGCCAGCTTCACTAAATTTGCGAAACAGGGGTTTATCAGGTATCTGTTCCCCGTCCACGTAAACACCTACTTGGTGCTTAACGTTTTACGGGATAAAGCCATATGCCCCGTTGTAAGCTTCTGTGTCCACCAGTACAAATACCAGACGCTTCGGAATGTGATCGAAGAACACGTTGTCTGGTGTAAAGGTGCTGAATCTGCTTGTTACGTAGAGAACTTTACAATCCTCTCGGCGAATGGGGTACGTGGTAGTAGTTTACTTTAAAGCAGCGGTGTGTCCAAGGGTAATGGAAGAAGCCACTTTGACTTGTCGAACGTATAGAATTGCTTCCGTGATAACCACTCTAAATTAGCTCCAGGGACTAATGAGACTAAGCAGAAGAAATTCTAGCTCTGTTGAGCTCTAGTCTTAGGTTAACTCCGTTCAAAATTAAACTGGGGGTCTTAGAAGAAAATATCGCTGTAGATTGGCCCTATCATGTCCACCGTGCTACTTCCTTTTGTAAATGCGAAGCGAGCTTTCAAGCCTTTGTTAATTAGAGTCTGCATCGTCGGCCATAGGGTCCACGGCATCCATTTTCCCAGGCTATCTTTGTAAAACATAGCCATAGATAGTTGACTTGATTTGGCGTCTTCTCCATAGTTTAACAACTTTTCAATCATGGCACGATGTGGATAGATATTGCTTGATGGAAAAATTAGTCGCTCGTTCAAAGAAACATCGACCTGGGAAAACAGGGCATTTAAGAATAGATTCACGGGTCCCCTTTTTGTCTCAGCTTCTATAGTGGCACTATCTGCCTTGGTGATCTTGGCTTTAATAACAAACAGCTGGGTTTTTGCCAAATATAAATATTTCTCTCCAGATCGAGATATGTTAAACTCGATCGGACCGCTGTCAGTGATGTTACTGAGAGGGTGATACTCAGTCCATTGCCCCTTGATGATAGATGTTTGTGTAGCGGGAATGGTAAAGAGATCGAGTTCTCACCTCGTGCACTCTTGAGACTCGTGATGAACAAAAGCCATTTTACTTCAAGAAGGGAAATTTCTCTTCGGGTTTCCTTTTCTGCGGCGATGTTTTCTGTTTCTTGCCGGGAGGCGAATTGTTATTTCTTGGTAGTGCTTTCCTTTTTGTAACTTTTTTTTTACCAGTGCCTGAATGCAGAGAATTCTGGGAAAGTAGAGTCAAAGCTTTTTTAGCACGCTCTTTGACCAAAGTTTTCAAGTTTTCCCCAGCTAACACATCTTGTGCAACATCGACACCTTTTCGAAGAGCTTTTTGCCAAGCATTTTAGCACCCTGTTGAAGGTGGGGCACCGCCCAACGGAAAAGACCTCTTAACCCTTTCATGCGCAATGTTGACTTATCGATTTTACTCTGTCTAACGCCAGACGATTTTACTCGTCAAAGGGAGACCCCTTGCGCATGAAAGGGTTAACATAGAACCTAATCCATATTCCCGCTGAAGTCGAGCACCGTGAAAAGCTGGTAAATTCTCACCTTTTTGCTGGGCTTGATCTAAGTAGTACCGTTCGTACAACTTGTGATTTGGAGGGTGGATTTTCTTCATTTCTTTTAAAGTTCACGGGTGTACTTTGTCGAAAATGAAGTGTAAGCAACACTTTCCCAAACTCGAATGGTACAGTTTCTCCTGTGTCCCTCTTTATATTGACTTCGACACTTTCGAACTGCTTTCTGCTGATAGGTGTGTACTGCGGTACAACACATAAACGCTTCGTACTTTCCCTACAATTTAGCAAAGCGTTTAGGTTGATTTTTAGGCAGGATGAAGACCAAGGCAATATCGGATTGAAACATACCCCTGACCGAGTTAAAATAGAAGAAAATTTGAATGTAACTATTAATCGATGAGCTTACGTTAAGAATGGACCTGTGACACAAGAGACATTTCATGCTATGGAAAACTTGAGAGTTCACATCAGAAAGGGATGCTTGTCAGATATTCCTCCTGGTTGTGGAACGGAACGGTACGAATACATCCATCGGATTCCCAACCGATCCATTCTTGCTGGATCCACCAGCATTTCTGTTGAGTTGATGATCGCAATTCTTACAATAATTTTTTTCATATGAATACAAATAAAAATACAAAGATGTTTTTAGTGATGCTCATCTTCAAGTAGGAGTTCTGTAGAATGGGTAACTGCTAGAGAACAACTAGACACACATTGTAAAGAAAGCATAGAGCCCATCAAAAGACTTCAGGATCGGAGCGAATGTCAGAGCAGCACTTCTCTGGAAAACAGAGCGAGGTGAGCTTCTTTTAGTTTGTGACAACGTCGAAGAAATGTTGCATTCCTTTTGTGCCACCAGATCCTGTAATGAAGGCACCATTGTACGTTGCTTTTACAAGCTATGGTCCTGGCCATTATGATTCTCCAGATTACGTGTGGTCTGTCGCTGGTACGTTTCCAAAGTAAACCCAATGGCACCGATCGGATTTTCCTCATTCAGGGTTTCATGGCGGAATGTAACTGCTTATGGTCACTTGTTATTCAAATTTACTATTATGGTAGTTATTTTAATTTAAAAGCGGAGGATTTTATTGAGGCAAGACTTAACCTAACATTCTGAAAAAAAAATTCTGAAAAAAAAGTTTGGTTTTTCACGGAAGTCGAATCCTAAGGTAGTGAAAAGTTTTATTTTGACAATTTATGTTACCATAAGTAAAGCTCGTTTTCCCAAAACGAGTTATTTTTGCCTTTTAAAAAATATATTTTGAGAAGGATTTGTCCAAATAAACTGAAATTTTCAGGATTTGTTGTTCAGTATGAGCGTAGAGCTTTTCCATCCATTACATTTAGCCGAAGTTATGCGTTGAAACGTACGCTGGATTTTCGGTCTCAGATTTAACTGGTCATCATTTCATGTGTTTATAACTTTTCCAAATTCTATATGCTTATCACAATAAGCTATTTGTCTTCTTTTTAAAAACTGTACAAATGATTCCTTTTGATCAGTTCTTGCAGGAGTTATCTTTTCTCCAGTAAGCCCTGACATTGAACAGCAGGTGGCAGATTTACTCAGCCGGTGTCAGGTTACAATAGTTGATGTTAACTAATGAAAGTAACATGAATAGTGATATATAAGGTTACAAATGTAGATAAATGTATACAACACTGAAACTAATAAAGGTGAACAGTCAACGTTCATTTCGGCGGTTCATTCCACTCGGTTCTAGCGTTTGGCTTCTGTGTATTAGATAGGCCTTCCTTGCTTTCCTACGTGAGATATTTGTTGTTGGTTGAAGCTCGAGTGGAATGAGTGTCATGTCTTCGATAGAGTGATCAGGTAGGTTAAAGTGTGTTGGTACTGCTGCTGAAGCGTTAGCGTGACTAGGAATGTTCGTAGTTTGTCTGTGTTCTGTTAATCGTTCTCTAAATGTACGTTTAGTTTCTCCTTTGTATTGTTTCTTACAGTCGTTTGCATTCTATCATATAAATCAGGTTCGTAGATTTACACGTCGTTTGCTGTTTGATTTCTCGTACTTCCCCAGTGTTGTTCGGTTTGTACTTTGTTCTTTCATTATCAATGTGTGGGCAAGTCAGACATCCATGTTTGGAGTTGCAGCGGAAAGTGCCAAAAAAATTCTTGAACAGAAGTTTGCTAGTTGACAAATGATTTTGTGGTTAATTGACAATCTGCATGTGAAGGCCGACAGTTCAAAGTATTGCGCACCACGTACCTAAACCAGACTAGAATCTTCCTAGATAAGAAATATGAATAAGAATATTATTTTGTTGATACAGGCCGACAATTATCCTAATTAATATAATTTTGAACACTTTCCTACAAGAAACATTGCACTTAAAGTCTATGGTATAAATATTGGTGCTATGAAATTAGCAGAAACAGACTATAGTGCAAATTGGCAATTATACTTCAGTAAAATTGACATATTTACGAAAAGCTTAGAGGTAACTGTTCACAACTTTTAGCACTTTTGCTGCACTATTTTGAGATTTTGAGCACTTTTCAGCGATATTTGCCAGCACTTTTTTAGTCATACTCTGGCCGTGAATAACTATGAAAAACCACTACGGCGGGCTGCTACTACTACGGCTACCTCGGCCGTGAGGGACTAGGTTAACAACTCCGTTCTCTCCGCAAACCTCAAACAGATTAAGATTTCGCTGTAGGACAACCGGGTGTTCAGCATCTACGTGTCTTTTACAATAATGGATATGTTCGACTCTATTCTACTTTCATACGACGAAGGCTTGATCACAGGGAGCCCTCACATCCGTTTAGAATATGAATAAAAGATAAAATTACCTTTATCGCACGTGTTTAGTGTTTTGTGGCCGCCATTTTTAGTTTTTAATACCCGCGCGCGGTAAATTGCGCGGTCTGCTAGTGCGAAGTCTGGAACCGAGATTACGGAAATCGCTCGGAGCCTGCTCAGAGATCTAATAAAGTGACAAAGGATGAAACTTAAATCACAGCGTTTCGAATTTCGCACTACTTCGAAGGGATCTTTACATCGTAATTTGCCGAAAATTGCTCTGTGAGAAGAAGAAGGGTTAGGCTAAATATATCTAATCTCATTTAGCCCAAACACTCAGAAGGTCTGCGATATTTTGGCGTTGTTTTAAACTACCCGCTCTCGAGCTATGTCTCTGCCAGTTGGGGGCCACGGAAGTCAGAAATGCTACAAGTCGATCGACAGATTCGAAGCGAAAGTGATAGTGTCGCTTGTTCTGATTGGCCAGTTTTGATACCGGAAGTGTGATGATTGTATTCCGGAAATAATATGCTGCCACAAGGCCAAGGCCAAGGCCAAGGTCAAGGCCAAGCCCAGATCCGTTTCATGATGCCACAGTGGCGGGAAGAGTTCGAAAACGTTTAATTTGGAAGAATTCAGGAATTTCACGACTGTTATGTTAAGAAATTTTTTTCTCCTGACGACATGAGGCAAGTATGGAGAAGATTTTGCCCATGTCAATCAATGGTAATTTTGTGATTTAAAACGGCGAGGTTTTCGTAATTAATTGGCGACCTTTTCGGTCCTGCGATTCAGATCAACTTAAAAATTATGTCGCCGTTCGTTTGCCTCTAGCGGTTTGACTGACTGCCAAAAGAAAGTGCTGGACATCGTTTTGGCTGGCCACAATACCTTTAACTGCTGGGCCGCTGGTGGTGGGAAGTCCTTTCTCATAAAGCAAATTTCTGAGTGTACGACGAAAACGGTTCATGTAAAAAGCACGACTGTCGACTCAATGTTGATTCCTTCATATTCCACGGCTGAATTATTTTTCAAAACATTTGCAACGTTAAAAAGAAGCCATTGTTTTACCTTCTTGCAACACTGTGTACTCGCGTCACGAAACCCGCATTTTGACTTGCGGTCTCTTCACATCTTATTTCCGTTTCCCCCAACTGGCAGAAATATGCGACGAAAAAAGTGAGAAGTTTCATCCCTTGTCACTTCATTATTTTCGGTGAGTGATCGGATCCTCCGAGAAATCCGCGAGTCCCAGACTTCCGAAATCTCGTTTCCAGACCTCGCACTAGCAGACCGCGCAATTTACAGCGCGCGCGTATTAAAAATTCAAAATGGCGGCCACAAAACACAAAACACGCGTGATAACGCTAATTTGATTTTTTATTCTTATTCTAAACGGTTGTGAGCGCTCCCTGTGGCTTGATCAACGACAATGATTTCCTTCTCGTGTCGATCTTATATCTCCCAAAACTTGGATGCTGCTTTTAGAACCGCTGTAGTACAGGTAGGGTGTTCGTACAATGTGATTCGTCCGAAAATACACAGCTTTCAATTGTAATCAAAATTCATTTTGAACAACTCAGCGTAGTAGATACAAATCTTTCTTATCTGCAGCTATTCGGACCGGTCAATAAAATGACTTTCGCCTACGATAGGTGTTGAAATCGTTAAAATTTTCTGTACAAATGACAAAGAAACAGTTATCTTCGAACGGATTTTTATGATTGAGTACTTTATCTTCAAACTAGGCTGTTCAAACAGTGAAAAAAGCGTTAAAAAGAGAAGTAAACAGCAGGCAAGAGAAGTAAACAGCAGTACGAGAAACTAGGCACTTTCCCGTAGTAGAAAGCACGCCGTAGTGGAACATGCGACATGACGTCATCGGAAGTGATCTTCACTATTTTATTTTCCGCCGTACTACAGCCTCGCCGTACCATATCTTAAGCATACAAAGGAAAAATGGCGAGAGCTTCGCCAATAGAGTTCAAAATGTATTTTAAAGTACATTTCGAAACGGTTATCAGAGGGCATCATGTTTACAAGCATACCTGGATCCCCGTTATCGATCAAGTTCTGCAATGTGAAAAAGACAGTCGTGCTGAAGCCCAAGAACACGATTCTACTGCAGTCGGTGTGTACCTAGTAACGACGCAGTCGGACGCAAAGAAAACTCTTGCTGGTCATGTTCCGATACAACTGTCACACTTGTTAAAGAACTTCCTCGACGCAGAAGCAGGACACAAGCTGTGTGTGCAAGTAACAGGAAAACGAAAGAGAGAAGTTGGGCTTGTTGTGCCGGTAAAGTTCACGGTCCTGACACCAGAGCTTCGCATAGCAAGAATTCTGGAAAGAGAGCTTACCGCCCGAGCAGAGAAATACAGTCACTTTGAACTAAAGAACATCACATTTAAGAAAAATAATTGCCGATGCTGTTTTAAAATTGTTTTATAGTGTTTTTCCTGGTTTTACAGAATTCCTCGAATAAGCGCCGTATCGGTGGTAGGCGCTTATTAACATTTTTGTCCCAGATGCGGCGCTTATTCGAGGGGGGCGCTTAATCGAGGGCGGCGCTTATTCGATAAATACGGTAGGTCCTTCGAATTATTTTGACCTGACGTTTCACAGAAACCATGCTAATCTTCCAAAACGTAAAGTAGTCTTGGTAGCCACAACTGGTTTTTGGAACACACCTCTGAAATCAAGATGCTGGTTATCAAAATAGAGCGCTCTCCATTTTTACCATGGCGAAGGAAAGGAGGCAAACACGGTATGTCAAACCAAATGGCTTGCAATGCTGGCTTATTTTGAACGACCATGTGGCATCCTGGATTCGGAGAAAGAAGGTTGAGAGAAGGAAAAAGACAACCTTACGAGCAAGTGGTTTTAACCCTCTGCGTTTTCAAACTTGAAGATGTCGGCCAGATAGGCGAACTTAACGATCCAGCGCTCGCCCAACAATTGAGCTTGCAGCTCAAGCTAGGCGAAAAGAGTGATTGGCATGTAAATTCTCAATGAGGCGATGGAGACAATTATCACTGAACTACTACAGGGTATTGTCTTGTTGTAACATGAAATTCTTAAGACCAACCAACAAAAACTCAGTGAAATGAGTTGCATTAGTTGGGAGTTGGGATAAGGAAATCAAATTTAATTTCTTAGGGGTCAATTATAAATTACACACATACAAAAAACAGAGAAGTCACAAACAACAGACGTTACCGAGCGAACAGTTTATTTAATAATAGGACAGTACCGAAAAATTTGTTTAACGGCGAAAAACATTTCAAATAAATACATTCCCATATATTTATATAGCAAATAGTCTTAGAAATCTGCGATTTATTATTAACAACAGCTTTGTAATTGTGTATGAAATTAAGTTATAAAACTAACTTGAAAAAATTGAGTGCTGGGTTGAGAACTTGAAAAGAACTACAGTCCAAAAGGTGCCATTTGACGGATTAGTGTAAAAGATGCTAGTGAACTAAGCAAAGAATATAACATCTCTTTAGAAGTTACGGTATAAAATTATTTTTCACTTTCAAAAATGAGTGATAAATTAAGCTTCTTCAACAGAAGAACGCATTTCCTTCCAGTCCTGCTAAATTATTATCGACTTGTATTTTGCGAGGCTTGCTTAGTACGTGTATTCAAAATTTATAGAAAAAGGAATTTTGTATGCTAACGGTGTTGACTGCAACAAGGTAATAGAGAGGTTTATATTCTATTCCAAGGATGTGATTAACCAATGGTAAAACTTGCACACGTGAGAGCGTTTGTCGTTTTGGCGGGAAAAATCATGTGACTGTCCTTATTTGGACCACGAGTACCTGCGAAAATGTTTAAGTGGAAAATGGAAATGGAAATTTGCGTTCAAATCTCGTACATGTTCTCGTACTTGAAATTAAACGTCTCTGTTCCTAAGCCAAGAAGACTGGGTATAATTAACTTATTCTTATGAGCTAGAGAAGTAGAAAATGAGGGCTCAAATATTTAACCCCCTCTTCTCAATGACCAACATTGTACCGATTTTACATCAAGTTTCACATCTGTTAAATTAACTTCACTACCTGAGTCTTAAAAGACCTTCGAAGCAGGTTTGACTCACTGCCAAACCTACAACTCACCAAATATAGAGAAACGCGAATTCTAGAATTCGCCTGGGGGATGTGGGATATTTAGACATCTTTTTAACATAAATTAAGTACATTAAGTCATATTCATCTAATTATATTAGGTTGTTCCCTCCTTAGGACAACTTATCAATCACACTGTTGTGCTCGACCATGAGACAGGCTTTGCCTGCAGTCATTCGTATTCAAGGACCTTCTTGTGGTAAAAGAGTAGATATCTGAAATTGAAATGGGCAAGACGAAAATAAATATTATTTATAAAATAACTGAGATACTACGCACGCTCTGATTGGTCAATAGAGTTGCTAAACCTATGTTCTATTGTACCGGTAAACCACGGTTCCCGATCTATGGCAGCTCCACACGGGAACCAGACAACTCGGAACTCTAGCAATAACAAATGTAATAAACAGTTTTGCCTTTCACTGGCTGAGCTATTAATAACACGAATACCTTTTCATTCAACATATACATAGAAACCTGCAAGGAAAAACAGGACCAGAAGCTGGTTGTCATATAAAGCTTTATTTTTTTTCCCACTGCAAAACTTTTACGCCGACTCCGGTTAAGCTTGAGTTTAAGATTAAAGAAGTTTTAAACCGTTGTTTCGGTGCTTTCCACGGTCTGTGGAGGAGGAAGTCAGCTTGGCTTGACTGAACAATTTGGGTTGTCAAACAAGCAGGGAAAAGATTTCTTTCTATTAGGAATTTTGAGTTTAAACTCAATGCATTCATGCATAACACGATATATGAATTTGATTTCAATAAGCTTAGCTTTCAAGCAATACAGTTTTCATTTAGCAAAAAATAGAGAGAAACACAGACTTCATAGCCGTCAGCATAACTAAATAAATTCTGAATAAATTTCGGAAGCAGCGTTTCTGTTACTAACCTTTATTCCACTCGCTAAACCTCGGGAAATGAAACACTGCCTTGAATCACTTCGCCAAGCACATGAAGTTTGTACTACTTGCACACTTTTCGTACAGCCTTTTACTTTCGTGATGACCGATTCCACCTACGAATCTCTGCATTTCTCCGTCAGAACACCTTTGAGTTAATTAATATGCTTTTTGCCTTTCACCGATAACCTTTTTCTTTCCTTTCTTACAGTAAAACTTTCTTAAAACAGTGTGAAATATTTTCGTCGCTTAGTCGCTGCGGATTTCGTGTCCGGCGCGAAGTCTGTGTTTTCATTCTTTCAGTCTCTGTGATTGGTTTGTCGCGTCATCTCATGAATTTGGTGTGAATAAGCAACTTGATCACGAAAGTACAATAAACTTTCCTCTCATTGACAGACTTTCTCCATAGTTATTTCATAAAAGCAATAGACCACTCTTTCTCTGGGTTTACCGGCGCAATAAACCACTTGGGATGTTGGGAGAACACTCGAAAAGCTTGTAAATCACTCGCCTGACGGCTCGTGATTTACAAGCTTTTCTCGTGTTCTTCCAACATCCCGCGTGGTTTTTTGCGCCAGTAAACCCATAGAAAGAGTGGTCTATTGCTTAATAAGTATACAAAGACGAGACAGGATGGAAGGAAGAGAGGTAATTCTCTATCTCAACAACATTCCCAAGGTAATTATTCGTTCACGATGCCGATTTTAGAAATTCCACGAGGGTTCAGAGACAACCAATCCTGTGACGCACATTTCGCTCACGTGGACAGCACAAGCGGTTCAACACGCGTTTTCATCCTTCATGAAAACATCCACGCACGCGCGCGCGTTGTAACATTATCCGCGGAAGAACTGGGTACTATGTCTAAAAAAAACTTAAGTGGGATTATCTTAATAATAAGGTTTTTCTGGTTGATTTACTCGCTTACCCTTCATATTCTCTTGCCATCAAAATATTTACCGCGCGTGTATACAGCAATGGGCTATTTCCAAGTTGCCTTTTGCCTCTGTATCAAAACAAGTTTAAGTGCAAAACCTTTCATATGAAAATGAGTTCTGCATGCAGTTTCATTTTCATGCAAATCAAAGTCATTCTCATAACAACGGTTTCGCATATAGGCTCGTTTTGAAACAGAGGCACAAGTTAACTCAAGAATAGACTATTATAAAGATACACTGCAGTTTCCCTTTGTACATACCATGCACCCTGGCAGTCCCCCTTAACAACTAACTTAACGCTTTTTCGAACTGTATAGTCCTCAAAGCAAAAAAAAAATCACCAAAATAGTAGAATTACAATTACCCTTCACTTTGAAGAACATCGTCCAGCGTTGCTTTAGTGATCCACGCGTCATCGCATTTGAACCACTGAGGAACAAAACACGTGAAACTGGATTATTGGCAAAAAGACTGCGTAGAAATAGCGGGAAAAATCCTGTGATGATCCCCCCCCCCCCTGACGTAGCCAGTAAATAGCATACCACATCGAAGACTTTACGGTTGTTTTTCTCAGTCAAAAATGTGTACGAGCACTATGCAGTACCATGTAGTAATTTTTAGAAGATATTCTCGTCAGTGTTGTTAACGAAACTCGCACTCAAATAGTCAGACAAGTTGAAATAAAACACTGTCCAGTTCAAATACGCACCTGCTGCTGTTGACGTATGAAGGACGTGTAATGGCCGACTTCTAAAGTACCACTGTGATTCACAACGGCGAATAATGTATACCTGAAACAACAAAACATGGTTAGCGATGGTCTTAGAGGTGATTTCACAGTAAGGTGCATTTGAACAAGTGCTTTTAGAGAAATAAAAAAGTAACACACTTGGGAACACTGTCACGCAAAACGTCTGTTTCTCGTCACGCACTGTTACATGCATTCGGATCATCACGATTTGTTCTTCTCTAGCAGCTGGCGTTGCATGATGAACCAGATAATGGTCATTAGCTTATTTATTTTTTGAACAAGTCTTAAACATTTTCCTTCAAGCAACCGCGCACGTTTCTAATGGACACACAGTAATTTGGCTC
>CM042751.1:20954897-20958063 GCA_022496165.2 Catalaphyllia jardinei | reverse complement strand
ACTAAGCGCAGTTTAGACCGAATGTGACGCCATTTTTTGTTTCATCCATGAACATGTGTACAGTGCTCCTTATCCGTCAGAGAATTGATCATTTCACCAAAATAATTTTATCAGGCTCCAATAAACTAGAGCAAGTACTAGATTCAGTCTGTAAATTGGACGAGACCAGAAATTCAGGCCAGAGAAGTCTCTACTGGCGCTGAGGGTGGTAGACAGTAGATTGCATGCACTACATCATGATGCAAATTCTGCAAATAATTCGCTGCGGAAGGTTGTAAACAAAGTACCGTGGAAAGAACAGAACTATTGATTCATTGAGTGATGAAGAAAATATACAAATCAAGGATGTTAGGAAGCTAGTGAGGATAGCCAGCAGTACGCTAAGTGATGTGAAAAAACACGTGAAGAAAACTCATATCATGGCTCCCAGTGAAACAGTGAAAATATTATTTTCTCTCGTCTGAGAAGCGTCAGTATGCAGAGTAGTCCAAAGCGCCTGTAATTGCCCAGATACTATGACACCTCACCGTTCTGATGCGAACAGGTATGTGCTGAGAAAGAGGTTTAATGCACTAGTGGAAATTCATGAAAAAAACTGCATCACCTTGCGTACGTTTGCTTGTGATCTACGACATCAAAGATGAAAGGGTCGTTACTGTCTTCCCTTCAATGTGATTGTCAAACATGGTCATGCTTGACTAACGTAGAGAACAATTTGCTGCGGTAATAAAACTTACATCTTGCAATCGGCAAATAAATCGCTGCGGAACGTTGTAAACAAACTACATGGAAAGAACGGAACTATGGATTCATTGAGTGATGAAGAAATTACACCAATCAAGGATGTTAAGAAGCTTAAGTCAGGAGGATAGCCGGAAGTACACCAGGTGATGTTGTGAGAAACCCTTTACGACATCAAAGATGAAAGGATCGTTACTGCCTTCCCTTCTGTCCCTTCAATGTGATTGTCAAACATGGTCATGCTTGACTAACGTACAGAACAATTTCCTGCGGTAATAGAACTTATGTCTTGCAATCGGCAAATATTTCGCTGCGGAAAATTGTAAACAAACTACCTGGAAAAAAAAACAGAACTATGGATTCATTGAGTGATGAAGAAATTACACCAAGCAAGGATGTTAATTAAGAAGCTAGTCAGGAGGAGTACACCAGGTGATGTTGTGAGAAACCCTTTACGACATCAAAGATGAAAGGATCGTTACTGCCTTCCCTTCTATGTGATTGTCAAACATGGTCATGCTTGACTAACGTACTTAACAATTTGCGGTAATAAAACTTACATCTTGCAATCCCGCAAATAATTCGCTGCGGAACGTCGTTAAAGCAAACTACCTGATGAAGAAGTTACACCAGTCGAGGATGTTAAGAAGGTAGTCAGGAGGATAGCCGGCAGTACACTAGGTGATGTTGTAAGAAGCCTGATGAAAGAATCGTTACTGCCTTCCCTTCTATTTGATTGTCAAACATGGCCATGGTCATGCTTAACTAACGGAGAGAACAATTTGATGAAAAAAACTTACATCTTGCAATCGGCAAATAATTCGCCGCGGAAGGTTGTAAACAAACTACCTGAAAAGAACAGAAGTATGGATTCATTGAGTGATGAACAAATTGCACAAATCATGGATGTTAAGAAGCTAGAGAGGATAGCCGGCAGTACACTAAGTGATGTTGTGAAAAAACACGTAAAGAAAAATCACATGCTACCAGTGAAACAGGGAAAAAGTTATTTTCTCTCGTCTAAAGAAGCGTCAGTATGGAGACTAGTCCAAGAGGCCTGTAATTGCCCAGATACTGTGACACCTGACCGTTTTCATGCGAATAGGTATGTGCTGAGAAAGAGGTTTAATGCACCAGTGGGAATTCATGGACTTTATGCATCAACTTGTGTATGCCTGACTGTGATCTACGACATCAAAGATGAAAGGGTCGTTACTGCCTATCCTTCAATGTGATTTGTCAAAACTGGACTAACGTAGAGAACAATTTACTGAAAAGAATGTAATTTATAACTTGATGTTATGCTCTCTCTCGGCAGACCGACGGAATGTAATTGTATGTGCTCTTTTCATGCCTAAACACTTTTTGACCATTTTGCTTGCATATAATTTGACCCCTAGTTTACCAATGGCTTCCCTATGGCGTGTAGGAACTGTTATTAACACCAGGTATAGCGCCAGTTAATCCAGGATATTTAATGTGCAATTAGAAAAGCTAACTAGCTAGTTTTAAAGTGCCCTAGTGTAGATTTGAACAGGTGTTGTTTTAGAGCACCAGATGTAGTGAAACTACAAAATAGTAGTGTAACAGAGTAGTGACAAGTACAATTCATAGAATTAATTAAATCTCCTCTGACCGAAGTATTAACATATCGTATTGTTCTTTTCGAATTTTTTGATTTAAAAAATCTTTCTTATTTTCCATGTTGTAGGGGTGGAACGATTTCACTCCATCACTCCCAGTTCCTTCGCTTCCCGTTAGACATTTGGAAACCTGGGGGGAGGGGGGGGGGGAGGGGGTGACTTCCATATGAAAACTCAAGGGGTGTTCGTCGGGAAATTGGAAGGAGACTAATGTTGGCCTTGCTTCAGCTTCATTAGACCCCTCAAAGGTACCACTTAAAAAAGAGGTTCGATAACTAGCAACTGTTCAAGAAAGGATCTGCACCGAGTATTGCTGGCGAACTTTTTAAGCAGAAACATCTTTTGATTTATTTAATTGTAAATATATTTTTTTTTTGCTGTGTCCCCAATTAGTTGTAAAAATTATAATACATTGACACTTCAGTATTATTATAGTTATACATTGTACTCACTAACAGCATTCTGATTGGCCAAGATCCCCCTGCTTATTTTGAGAATTAAGGTGATTTTGTGGCCAAGCATGATTATGGTATAATCTGCTATCCTATTACAATTATTCGCCGAAGGCGAAGTGAATATTGGTGAATATTCCCCGAGACGAAGTCGAGGGGAATATTCACCAATATTCACGAGCCTGAGGCGAATAATTGTTTTAGTATAATTACTCAGGTGATTATAGAAATACCTATAAAACAAAGGAATGTTAAATTTTACCACAATTTACCATTGTTGATAAGAGTTCATAGCATGGCACGCTGCTCGCATCAACGTGTCACGCAATG
>CM042751.1:20942397-20949897 GCA_022496165.2 Catalaphyllia jardinei | reverse complement strand
GCAGGCTGTTGTTACGTCTTCGCTTTCCTCTAACGAGGCAGTGATGGTACATATGACACATATTAAGGGCATAAGGCAGGGTGCCAGTTAGCTCTTTCGTTTTTGTGCGGACATTTTCCTGTCTTACGCCTCATCCATACTCCCCAGCAAATTCTCGTATCACAGATTCTCGCTTTGTGTTTTCTTCTTTGCTACCTGTTCCTTCAGTGATTGCGGACTGCTTCTTTGGTCGCCTCTTGATGTTTGGGGGTTCACTTTTGATAATTTTCTCCGGATAAAATGAATTGGGCCCAGTGAAATATGAGAAATCCTTCTGATAAATGCGCAGCACATAGTCCTCCGCGCGCTCTTCTGTAGGCGTTGTTAGTCACTGTAGGCATGTCGTGGTTTGCTCGCATTCCTTTCAAATAGCATTTCACTCCCAAAGTTGTCATACTTTTGAAACAGATCCTGTCCAGAAGGTGACTATGCCCAATCTCCGTTAGCGTGTTAGTAAGGCTGGTCAGCATTTGATATGAAAATGGCCGGACTGTCGGGTACATCGAGGTATGGTCATGTAGGGACCCATGGTATTTTGCTTGCCCGTTCTCCCTCGGACTTCCTGTTCGTGGTTAGAGAGAAATGCAACCAACTCCTCGACACATTTCACATGATCTTCAAATGTAAGTGCTAGGTCTTCTTCTTTGGCTTTTTTGTCGAGTCGGAACACGTTTGCATATTGGACCATCTTACTTTGCAGGGGGATCAGTCCCTTTGTTGACGTCAACATTCTTACTGCTTTGTTACCGGTATCGCATACGAAAACAGTGTTTTGATATACGCATAAAGCAGAAGGATTGTTTCATCGATTTTGGACGCCATCATGATGGCCTGCAGTTTCTCTACACTCTTTTGTTAGGGTTTCTGCACCCCCAAGCATTTCTACTTCCTTCAAGCTGAACAGTGCGTGTTCTTTGCTGGAGGACAAGAACACGGTTCCATAATCTGTCACTGCAATACCCATGAGGCCTGCAATATTCGAAATTGTTCTCAGTTTCAATCGTCCTCTCACTTGACAAAGATGAATACATGAACCCTTCCCGTCTCCAACTAACAGGTATTGCTCGTCACGTGTTAAGGCTAATAAAGTTAATAAACTAGATCGATCAAAACAAAACAATTTATTTAACTACCCGATGCAGTTAAATGAATTAATGAATAACAATGTGACCATTGTTTCAAATTGATGCCCGATATGTCACAATGACAGAGCTTGTTCCTGGCAGTGAAACACGCGTAAACATAGCTGTTGCGCGTCCTCGCGACATGAGATTTTCACGCAACAGTCGCTAAATGAAAAGAAGAGGCCCTGGAACCATCACAACAGACTGGATTCCAGCAACCTGGATTCTTGATTACAATGGCTGGATTCCGGATTCCATTAGCTTGATTCCGGATTCCAAAGCTGTGGATTCCGGATTCCACAGACTAAAATTACCTGGATTCTGGATTCCAAAGCTGTGTATTCCGGATTCCACAGACCAAAATTACATGGATTCAGGATTCCGAATTACCTTACATGGGGGCGAATTGAAACGCAAGAGAACGAAGGAACACACAGCTAAAGAAACTCATGCATGGTCAATTGGAAAGCCCGAGAAAGGAAGGAAGTATTTTACAGGAATACCATGAGAGAAGAAAACAGCACTACACATAGTGGAACTTTGGAGGCATATATCAAGTGGAACTGAACGCAGCCATAACGGACTTCAGGTACAGCTAACATAACGTCCGGCATATAAGAGGAAAGCCATGAAGAGCCCGGCCATTACATCAAGGAAGGGGGGAAGTGTGTGCAGGAACTCGCTGGAAACCGTATGAGAAAACGGGAAATTCAAACAAAACATACAAGGAATCGAACAAAAAAATGTTTGAAGGACGCTAAAAAATCACGTATAATCCAGGCTGTATATAACGGTCACCCTCCTGACTTGAGGAACAGGATCCCTATAAATACTCACTGGGCGTGATCTAATGATATAGTACTGTACTTCAGCACATTACGGACATCTGGAAAGCGTTAACGATATACTAAACGGCCGATTATCAACTTACAGTACGTAACTTTGCACATGTTATATATTTCTTTATAGTGATGATTGGTCGTATTTCAAACACAATAAAACACCGCATAAAATGACATGGCTTAGTTTCCGTTCGATCGAGGATGGCTCTCGGGGGATGGCTGCTTAATACAGGTAAAAATAACAAGGAAAGACAAACATAGGGCTGCTACAGGGTGGCCGCTGCTGCTTAATAGGGTTGGCCGCCTTATATGGGGAACAGATACAGCTTTTGTATGAGCGAAAAATGAGGACTTAAATAATCGGCCACTTAATGCAGGGCCGTTAAATACAGTTTCAACTGTACACAACGGAAAGCATGAGCATATGAGACGGGCGAGAAAACACAAGGGGAAACGGCTGGCGAACGAGGCTGGCTATAGAGGAGAGATCGGGACGAACGGCGGAACGTTAACGCAGGAAAACACCCTAGAAATAGACGCGAAGAGCAACGTGCTAGGAAGTACGAAGGAACGAATAATGGGGACGGGAAAAGCACAGGCGGGTGCCCTGAGAATGCACAAGGGAACTACATCGAACCCAGAAGGGCCAAACACGAGCTGGTATAGTACGATAAATGAACGAATGAGAAATACACCGTGAGGGCTAAAGCATTAAAGTATCCGTAAGTCACGTTTGCTGGCGACACTAAGATGGTCTAATATATTCAACCCACCACATGCCCAGGGAACATAGGGGAGGGAACCCACAAGAAACCTAATAGGGGGAGGCGATGTTTGGGAAGCGAATGGTAGAACGCATGTACGATTGTAAGAGAAAACACGCATTACGCTGTAATCGATCAGAAAACCCACAGGGAAGTTCAGAGCGTGTGAATGAGGACTGTGTGATGAGATCACAGCCTGGTTTCATTGAGGTTGGGTTCAGCAGAGCGAAGGAGGAATTGTATGGAGGAACACACCGCAAAGGCAAGATAACGCAAGGAATTACGTTGGAAATGCACACACACAGAACTGTTCGAGAGGGACTTGAACGTACTGAGAATATGTCCTTATTGACTAAGTGGGAGGGCCGGACGGGAAAATATATTCATGGCTCAAAGTCAGGTAGTCTCCTTCGCAGCCGTTATTAGGTTCTTCACCCAGGAGAAGTGTTGCGTGACGACCCTATTAACGGCTACGAAGGAGACTAGAAGTCAGGACCAAGTAAAGGGAGATCCCACTCACTCACGCATCCTCATCCAGCCCATGAGGACTCTAGAGGCCGGCCAGAAGATCGCACCATCCATTCCGGTCTGACGCCGATGCGGCAGGATTGTTCCTTTCCTTCTCCACGGTTTTTCTCCACGTCTCTCTCGGTCGACCTCACCTCCTCTTACCTTCAGGTGCCTACGTCAGTGCAGTCCTTGAGATGTTGTCAGGCCTTTTTCTCAATACATGCCCTAACCATCGTCATCTTTTCACTCATATGAGGACTGGCACCGGCGTACTCCCTGTGGCTTCGTACAGCTCTTCGTTGCTCAGATGGTTGGGCCAGAATCCTCTCAGCACTGTCCTCAGGCATGTGCGTTGAAGCACGTCCAGTTTGTTGAGATCAGTTGCTGTCACCCTCCGTATTTCGGCTCCACGCAACAGCACGGACAGGACATCCGAGTTCAGGATGCGCAACTTGGTCTTCTAGCTGAATCTGCTTGACTTCCAGATGTTCTGAAGTCTGGTGAATGCGATTCTCGCTAGTGTTAATCGCATTTGATGTCTGCTTCTGCGCCGCCGAGTTTGTCAAGTATTGAACGTAGGTACACGCAGGATTGCACATCTTCCACCTCCCCTCCTTTTATCCTGATGTAGTCCGGGAATCGATGGTTCATCCTGAGCGTCTTTGTTTTGCGCGGGTTGATCTTAAGCCCAACAATGTCGGAGGAGGTGCTGCTAGCCTATCAGTCTTCTCTTGGAGATCAGCAAATCTGCTTTAGATTAGAGAAACATCATCAGCATAGTCCAGGTCTTCTAGGACTGATGTGAACTTCCATCTCAAGCCGCGTCTCCTATCATCTGTGCACTGCATGACCCAGTCCATGATTAAGACAAAGATGAAGCCAGACAACACACACTCTTGCAGCACACCACTGTTCACTTCAAACCAGCCAGAATCCCTTCCGCCCTCTGTGAGGCAGCTTGACCTCTAATAGTATAGTAAAGTCCTAACAAAGATGTCAGGGATGCCATACTGCCAAATAATGTCCCAAGTCTCTCTCTGATGATACAGTCGAAAGCATTCGAAAAGTCGACAAAGGTTTGTACACTGGTGCTTGCCATTCCTGGCACTGCTCGAGGATAGTCCGACGAGTAAAGATTTGCTCAGAGGTTCCTCTTCTAGATCGAAATCCTGCCTGCTCCTGCCTAATGATCTTGTCCACACCACTCTTCACTCCACTCTGTCATTGAGGACCCTGCACAAGATTTTGCTTGGTATGGAGAGTAGGGATATACCGCAATATTTACCACACTGAGTGAGGTCACCCTTTTTCGCCACTTTCATTATGAGTGACTTCTTACAGTGCTCTGGTACACATTGTTCTTTCCAGATAGTATTAAAAAGTAAGTGGAGTTGTTTCACAGCATCCTCGTCGAAGCTCTTGAACAACTCAGCACTAATACCATCAATCCCTGGACTCTTGCCATTCTTCAGATGGTGGGTCGTTCTCTTAATTTCAGCAGTTCGGATGTCACCAGTGTAGATGCTTGTGATGACCCCAGGTGCTTGAGATCTATCACTGGCAGGGGTATGTCAGGTCGTTGTGCATTCAGGACGTTCTCAAAGTGTTCCCTCCCCCTCTCTAGGACTTCGGTTTCATTTACAAATCGCTTGCTCTATCTTTGATGGTAATCATATTCCTTCCGTGCCAAACTCGTGTTCTAGTGAGCTGGTGCCGGTCACCACTGCAGTTGTTACTGGCCGCTGATTCAGCTTCTTCCGCTAAGTCGTTTAGCCATCTCCTCTTGTCTGCCCGGGCACTGGCTTTCACCTCCTTGTCCTTCACTGCATATACAGCAGCGGCTCTCTCCTTCATGCGGGCAGACCGTGCACATCCCATCTCCTCCATTAATCCTCGTCTCTCTTCAATCTTCCTATAGGTCTTTCCACTGACCCAGTCATTTTTTTACTCTCCTCTTCTCTCCCAGCACCTTTTTGGAACTCTCATTGTAGACCTTCTTGAACAGCCCCACCTCTCTTCGATATAATCTGCGTCATCCATCTCCAACTCCTGGAATCGGTTGCTCGCTTTCAGCCGAAATACCTCTTTGACACAAGGATCTCGAAACGTCTTGATGTCAAACATGGTCCTCTCCTGCCTCTTCCTCTTTGTGCTAATCGGGACCATCACCATGTGATGGTCCCGATTAGCATCAGCCCATCTCATTGCTAGGGTGTCCATCAGCGAACCTCTGTATCTCCCATTGATGTTGACATGGTCGATTTGATTCCAATCATTCGGGGAGGTCTACGTTTTGTTATGAATGTCTCTATGCTTGAATAGAGCGCCTCCAATCACTGAGTAACTTAGGTAAGACGTTTTTTTTGTTCTAGTGTTTTCTTACTTCTTTTACATGTAACTATTTGAAGAGACGTTTGTTAAACTTGCCGCTAATAACTTTAGTGTTGTGTAGTGTTACCTTATTTCTTTTACATGTAACAAGTTCTTTCATTCTGGGCCTGACGGACCAACGCACCTCGTAACCTTTCAGCGTGTTTGGTTGTGTAGTGAAGCCACAAAAGGGAGCGAAATTGCATACTTATGAGGTCATTCCTAGCAACTAGTTGATTGGCAGTATTTCGTCACGGTATCCAGGCACAGCTAAGACGACGAAGAAATATGCCGTAATGCTCCCCCCCCCTCCCAACTAACTACCCGCCCGATAAATGCATGATCAAGTAAAGCTCGCCAATGTGATTGTCGGAAAGTTATTTATTTCATTGAAAAAGAAGATTATAATTATACTGCTTTTCAAGCCTTCCTAGTCTTCTTAAATAATCTTTCAGTAAAACTGATATTTTGAATATAGCGAGAAACTTAAATTCATGCACTACAAAACTTGGTTAGATTTTACGTACTGAAATATGTTTTGCAGCCACGGGAGTGCGAACTGTCAAGCAAACGAGAACTGACGTAGGTCACATAGAACATGTTACCTGTCTGCATAGCAGACACCACAACACCATAAACGAACAATCGTACTCCGTTTCCTTTGGCGCAAATGTGCAATGCGACCATTCACAAAAATTTACTGATGATTCTGTAAAAATGATTAGAACTAAACTCATTTTACAGTCGTCAGAAGAAATTAAACCGGGATAATTAAAGCGAATATCACACCAGAAAAAAAAAATTGTCTCATTGTCGCCACTTTCTCAATTGTTGTGTGATCGTCCATGAAAGATACTGCTCAAAGTTTACCTTTTGTTTCATTAAATCTCTTTTTTCTTCCTATATATGACTACTTCAGCAAAGAGCAGAACATTTCGATTCTCCCTGGTTTGTGCTCATTTAACGTATGCTGAACTGAATAACATTCCAAATTTACATTTAGTCTTGCCATTTCAATGATATTTTGTAACTGTTTGCACATTCGACCTCTAAAATCACCGATTCATAAACAATGAAATTCTCTTTCAACAATGATTCTAACGCATGCTTTGTCCAAAAAGAAAATGAAACATTTTGTGGTGTCCAAACTATACGACACATTCTTTAATAGTTTTCATGCCATCTAGATTTTGATTGGCTGTTAGCCTGCCAGTAATATATTAAAATTCTAACATGGCGTGGAGGCTTATGAAAATACATTGAGTTTGAGGGAAGAATCATGTTTCTCTTGTTTTACGTCCTTGGCACCATGTTAGAATTTTAACATGGTTTTTCAAGATTCACATGAGTAGTTTGCCTTAATAAACAACGCCACATCTGTATCGATATTATTTTTACATGTGTATGATAACTGAATGCCATTTGTGCTTTACAATGCGACTCCAAACGACATCCAGCAATTGATTACTTTCTCCTGACTGGCATTACATTAACTTTAAATCACAGTTAGAGTGATTTTGATCAAAGTTTCATTAGTGAATATCGTTATTACCTTAGAATACAATCTCAACTGATTCATGCACAAGCTACATTAAATGACTGGTGTGCCCCCGCCCTTGACGGGCTCTACATTTTAACAGTTCTTGCAGTTCTCCTTAGCAGTCGTGTCTTGTCACTCTAGTATCGTAACGGGACGTTGCGTGACGCAATGTTGAACCGTTACGTTAAGTGTTGCATGACCTTCTTAAGGACAGCTGCGAAGGTGCTGTTGCTGTGGAAACTCCAGTAGTGTCAATAACTAAAAATAAAATACCGTCACGCAAGAGACGTCCATCTGATTGCGGGGCCCGT
>CM042751.1:20930432-20942297 GCA_022496165.2 Catalaphyllia jardinei | reverse complement strand
GCGCCATTTTAGCGCCATATTATTGGCCCTTTTTGGTCACGTGCGCTTAAAGCCGTCTCTTTTGTCTCGTACTGTCATCATAGTTCCTCTTTACTACTACGATTCACAAACCTGAAGAAGTTAGTGTGTCTCCATTTGCGGCCTGCTCGGCAGCAGCGGCTTCAGCATTGGCCTGTTAAATAAAAAGCGATATCAGCTCTCGGATAAGCACTATAAACCGTAGGCCCCGTCTCCTGCATCTTTGATGTTATGGTTAGTAGGGGACGTGAAAGAACCCACACGCAAGCTTAACGTAAAGAGTAGGGCATGAAGTTCCCGGTGTTGTGGTCTGGCCTTTGTTGTTATACTGAGGGTTGGGGTGGAAAGTGCTCGGAGATGCTAGCTACGATAAAGCTACTCTAAAATCCGAGGGTAAATAAAGTAGTCACTCACGCAGCTCGTTGTTAACTTACTGGGAGGGTTAGAAGGTGAATATCCTTGGCCTCTGCTTATCACATACCAATGGAGAGTTGCTAGGTGAACACAGCATCACCGTCAGCCGATATTCACCCTTTTATCTCTGCTTTACGGTCAATATCAACGTTTCTCTTTACGCAGCAAACGTCCTTCACCTCTTGAAAATGTAAGTCGGGGAAAGAACCAAGAGCTTAAGCTGTTTCAGAAGGCTGCGCTTCAATTGTTTCAAGTCCTGGCCAAACGGACTCGTAGGTAGACACAAGTTGGGTCTACTTGCACTTATTACTTTAATTTGGTCGAAATCCAATTTGCACGCAAGTCAAAACAAGGTTTTCACCGTTTGGCCACCAAACCCAAGTCAACGCAATTTGAGTGACTGTCGTCCATTCGTTGCCTGCTGTAGCCTTGGGATATTTTTTTCGACTTTGCGCGTACTTGTGAGGACTGAACTTACAAATCCGTTTGGTCAGGACTTTAAACGATAAAGCACCTAATCTTAAGACAACAGTTATATACAAAATAACAGTTTGGCTATCAACACGGATCAAGATGACTGACTTACCACATCAGTTTCCGTTACGTTAAGCCATGACTCAATATCATCCATTGAGCTAACAAAGAAAAATTGTCTTCAGTTACTTAAGAAATAGAAAACATGTACTGTGTTTGTATCGAGTTATATAAACACGAGTGGAAGTTTGGGAGAACGAGAAATGCTGTGGGAACACGAGCCGCAGGCGAGTGTTTCCACAGCTTTTTCGAGTTCTCCCAAATTTTCACGAGTGTTTATATAACTCAATACAAACACGGAGTACATGGTTTCTATTTCTTTTAGAAAACACCGTGATGAGAAAAAGGAAAACAACTTGTTAACTTTGATTATCAAAATGTAAATTCTCTTTGCTCGCGCCATCACAACGTCAACAGCGCGCGCTAGTTCTGTGTCTCCATCGAGTTATACAAACACGATTATTAACCAATCAGCGTGCGTGCTTTCTTATGACTGTTTTCTAATGTTAGATATAAGTCGACGTGATCAAGTTGTTGTCATCAACAGTAATCAATAGCGGCCGTAATTCTCGGAAATAAAGGTCCAAAAACGTCCGTTCCAATGTTCGTAATAAATAGCAATTTAGAAATATATAAAGGCAAGACCTATTGTGTACGAAAATGAAAAAAAAAACGGATATCGAGCAACCTCGTTCCCAGGGTCTCTCATCTAACCGCCCTCTGAGGCGAGCGAGGGCGGTTAGATGAGAGACCCTGGGAACGAGGTTGGATATCGAGAATTTGATCATAGGGGCACTTTAAAAGGAAATGACAAAACCTAAGAATAGGTTAAGACAAACGGTATTACTTGGTGAGCTGTTCAAAATGTAGTTGCAAGCTACTTATTAGTGGTGTATTGACTATCGTGTACCTCCGCTGTACTGAAATTTAATTTAATTTATTCGATCCGGCTCCCTGACATTTGCAGATTTTTAGTCATTTCAGGGTGCTATTTCGTTTAACTCTTATAATTGATAATGCATTTGTAGCTTATTTTTCTGATGGGTACAATAAATTTGTTGTTGTAGCCGTTGGTTATTACACTCTCTTTCAGTCTGATGGACTCTGACTAATCACAAATGACACAGACAGTCCACTGAACCAATCAAAACTCGAAGAAAATACTAAAAAGCCGACACTTCATAATGGTGTTAGAACAAGTCATCAGATGAAAGATATTCTTACCTTCGTTCTTCTGCCTGTTTAAATAGAAAAGCAAAAATCCGGAGTTAGAAGAAAATCTAGAGAAGCACTAACAAGGCTGCAAACGCGACGTGGCCATTACAATACGCGACAAACAATGTAGTCTTGCACAACGACTGACCTAGCTTAGGATTCATGTCTACAAATGCAGATTAAATGCCCTTATTTTAATCATACGTGGCCAGAGGAAGAGATGCTTATCTTCTCTTACTCAACGCTACAAAGATCAATTTACCGTCTCCAATACATTATAGGCTCCGTAGCAGTTATATTTATTGCTGACATCTCATTTCTTTTGCACGTTGTAAACCTTACCTATGTTGTTTTTAGGAGCTGGAAGTACTGCAGTGACATGCCAACTATTGTCATAAGAGCCAATGAATTAACGCGTACCGAGAGGTAAATGGGTGATCTTGTAATGCAGGGGAATTTGCTGAATTCATACACACCTTACTTGGTTCTGTCTTATCAATGGACATAGTACTGGAAATTGTGCGATCAAATGGCTGAAGATTATCAGTGTACGAAGATCCACTGGAGAACACATGAAACAAAAAAAAAAACTATCAGACAGCCGTTCTAGATATGAAGTACCTTGAATACATGAAAATTTGCCTGTACAGTAAGACGGTTCGTAGTTTCTCCATTTTCTATAAAGATTATGCAGAACGCTACCAATGGCGATACCAATCTACTTTCAATTTTTCAGATACATAAATGATAAATGGTCCGGTAAAAGATGGTAGGGGTAGATTAGAGCCCTGAACGTTTTAGAGGTTTGTCTTGTCAAAAATGTACATGGTGGCTTAATGGAGTACATTGGTATTCCGTGTGCCTTCGAACCCTAACGCGAGTTCAAGAATATTAACCTGCTCTGTTTGACATAAACCACTTTTTAAGACTCGACACTGTGAACAGTCTAAATACAACAGTTTTGTCTGCTAATGCTAGCTTCGTTCTGTCTTGGAACGCTAGGGACATGCATTTTTAGCCCACAGTAGTCCCAGCTGATCAAAGTACATATCAAAATAACTCCTTTGTCCACCAGCCCAAGACTCGCTCATGTAGTGAACTCACCCTTTTCTACTCTCGTCAAATGTGCTTTTTCTTGACTGGGCAAACATGTCAAATTCATCATCTTGGTCAGCAGGAGTAGGTCCAACGTCTGGTTACAAGCAAAAAAAAAAATAGTATCACCCAACTAGTGGACTAATGCAAATCCCGCATTTTAATTGGCTTTCCTACTAGAGGAGTATTGGTAATAGTCCTCAAGTAGGGAAATTCACCTGTCTTTCTTTCGCTTTCCCAAATACATACTTCTTCAGCTTGCATTTGCTAACTTTATTACCCCAATTACACAACCACTCAAACCAGCTATGATCATCTTGCCATTGTCAATATTGTATGTACTGATTGAAAGTTCAATTTGTTTAACATCATACACCTGTATGTGCGTTACGGATACCTTAGTTGTGATATATCTGTTTAGACGAAACTCCAAGGAATATCTCATGAATCACAAGTGGCAAGTGGGATATTGCACAATATACCATTCAAAAACATTGCTGCATAACTTTTTCATGCCATGCCAGAGAAAATACAGTGGCTATTAATATAATCACAGGGACATACACATGATGCATAATGGGAAGCCTTCCCTGTCGGACAGGGTGTAATACCATTGAGTATACAATATAGCTTTCCTATATTGCGATGGGCTGTCTTTTCTATGGCATGGTATAGATGAATTTATCCGGCTAGAATCTAGGGTAGAACTACTTACTCAGATCTTGCATCTGAGACGTCATGGCATTGACTGAGGGAGCCTGGGAAGGAGTAGCCTGGTCATCGTCAAAGCTAATTAACGAATCTCCAGCACTGGGGAATGAAACAAACAAGGCTTGAAGTGCATTGTAAATTACGTGGGTAGTTAAGTCACATACAAAAAATACATTTGTAACTTCAGTCGGCACCTCTCCTAAATGAGTAATGTTACAAGTTCCAATTTTTATCTGCAGGTGTCTGTGGTGGTAATCTTAAGTCAGAACACTGCTGCACCTCTTGAGTCCCATAAATGTTACAAGGTCTAATTCCCAAAACCATAAGAAAACAATAACAGCTGCTACAACATGACGACAAATAGAGTTACAAGCTTACAAGAGCTGCTACACTTCAACTGATAACAACACACTTAAACTTAGTGGACGCATTCATAGTCCTAGCTGCATTCAAACAAGAAATTTGTAAATCACAGTACCGGTCAAAGGGATTGCAGCACCTACACACGCGTAAAATGCGTGTAGTCTGCGTGTAGTATTCGTGGACACTGCGTGGACACTGCATGTAAGGTGCGTGTAATTACATGCATGAAAATTTGACTGGTCTGGTAGTTACACGCACTTGCGTGTAATTTCACCCGTATGTGTGTATTTAAATCGGAGGAAGAAACCTTTGTTATTCATACACGCATTTGCGTGTTTTTTTAAAACATAAAGCCACTACTACATCTGTAACTTGTATTGGAAACACGCGACTCTCTATGTTTGTAAGAAAAAGTAAATTTATTAAAAGCCGTGAAGCATTGCTAAATTAGTGGACAAGCTCGAGCACACACGCTATTTATGCGCGTGTAAATGCTGCAACCCTTTTGACCGGTACTGTATGTCCCACGATGGGCATCTTTCCTCACTAGACATTGTCATGGCAACACAGAGACACTGCACTAGTACACAGCTCTCCTTTGTGAAAACTCAAACACGCAGCTCTGTACTCAATACATTTCTTCACGCCATAAAGCCAATAAGGCATAGCCATTCCACCTCCATTCACTTCTATTTGTACCCAGCTGTTTGCTTTTTGTCTTCAAACATTTAGTCAAACACTACAAAGCTGATAAATTAACAGCTCGCCAAGGCCCCAAGGAGTTCGAACAGTTTGACTTACACAGGGGCTGGGTTTGGTGCTGGTGGTACTGGGGGTACTGGTGGTGCTGGTTGAGCTATGTCCACTGTACCTGGAGTCTAAACAAACAGATACACTGTAATCATTAACTTGGCTGTAATACTACTTCCTGACATAACAATGTCATCAGCTACAGTACTCTACTCTGCCCCAAAAATAGAAAATTAATATGCTTGATATAAGCAAGATCTTGTAAAGACTTCAAGGTTGATCATTTGGGCTGAAGGTCCTGGCCGTTCAATTGAAATCTAAGCTCACCACAATGTGGATCTAACTGTTGCACTACAAATTAAAACATTTTGTCACCTGAGAGGTAATCTGATCTGCTGCTGCATGAGAGGCTGGCAGATGACTGTCACTCAGCAGATGATACTGTTTTGGTGTTACCTGGTGACACAACAAAGTGTCACACAACAACTGAATGTAATAATGCTGCATAAAACTAAGATTTATATACTAGCAGTAATCAAAGTAAGTGCACTTATTAAAATAAATGCACTTATGCAACCACATGAGTAGGCTAGGTAGGGTGAATATTTAGCTGAAAACAGGGGCCTCTTTATTACTGGGAGTCATAACCTTAACGTGCATTTCTCACCGGCCTTGCTTCATTTTCTGGCCATGCTGTTGTCATCCTTCCAGTTTGTGTTGGTAATGGCTCCACAGCAGCAGGTCGTGGGGGTTCTGGTGGAGCTTCTGATGGTTCACTTTGTTGAGTTACCGCTTGTCTGAATCTCTCATAGCGGTCATATCGGATGAACACATTATTGAGATCATCATTAACACTTAAAAGCAAACCTGACAAGAAGAAAGAAAATGAGTACTGCTACATGTCTAAATGAGCTTTCTTCCATTAAAAGTACTGTTACCGGTAATGTTGAGATTCTGTTGAATACCATATACATGTGTACTTGCATATACTCATGCTGTTCAGCACATTGATCAATTGACAAAGCAAGCAATATTTTTTTTCTTTATTTTGTATGTTTGCTTATGGAATACAAAGTTGCATAAAGGATTTTTTCATACATTGGTAACAAACCAGACTTTTGGTGCAAGAGCACGGTTCTGTAATTACTGGTTTCTTCTCTACTCAATGTATTCAATTCCATCAAGATAATACCCATCACAGTGCTTGGATATCTGATCTTCACTGGCATATCAGGCCATTTTATTTCCCTGTTTCCTCATTTAGTTTTTATTACCTTGAACACTTGAGACAGTGTTTTCTCATGTTTCTTTACAACTCAAAATTATTTCAAAATACGCCACTGTGCATGATATTTCCAGCTTTCTTGTTCTCAGCATTCAGAAATGTGGTAAAGCACAGTCCAATGTGTTTGACAAACTATACTGATTTACTAATAAAACAACATTTTCACTGTGAGCTGAATAACGTTTCTCAATCATTTAGTGAAAAACAAACCCAACGCCATAATACCGTAGAAGGTTTTGAACTCTTGACTCTGGTGACTATGGATTGTTATGATCAGTGTCCTGAAGATCAGACACATTTAACTAACCTACTACTTCTTCATTTGCTACCCTTTCAATCAGCTCTAAAACCCGCTGCTGCATGGCGCGACATGTTCTGTTCAGTTCCTACAAAAAGAAGTGATTACCATGGTGGTTAGTCTGGAAACAAATTTGAATAAAACATGATCCGATGGCTCTCATTAAAAGTTTTTGTGAGTCACAGGCTGCCTTCATCTTCACATCAGTAACAAACATGTTACTCTGTGAGTGAATTGTAGCAACAAAACTTAGGCTATTTAACTTGTAACATCATTCATTCAGGCTCCTCATTCATACTCAGCCATTTCCAGGTGTTAAAGATTAGGGCCCTGAATGAAAGCCCTGGATTGTATGTGAAATACATGTAAGAGGTGATTCCCTTAGAGAAACTCAAACACGTTTTGTAAAGATCTCAGGTGACTAGTCAAACTAAGAACAAGTGACTGACTGACTGCCTGCCTGCCTGCAAGCCTGCCTCTCTGCAAAACTGACTGACTGACTAACTGCCTGCCTGATGGCCTATTTGACTGACTGACTGACAGACCACCTGCCTGTCGGACTAACTGCCAAACTAACTGACTACCTGACTGACAACCTGATCACTGAATGGCTCACTGTCTGCTTATCTGTTGAACTAGCTGTTTGACTGAGTAAGTTGTTGCTTGCTTGAAATGATGCGGAATGAATTCAACACAACTAATCACTCCTCGCTTCATTCTATAATGTTCTAAATATGTTACATCACTTAAGCTGTTCTACAGCTTAAGTGGCTTAAAGCCTCTGACTGTGTACAATCTGAGAAAATGGCAAGCTGTGTGAGCTCAAAGCAATTCTTTTTCACACCTTAGAGACAACAAAACAATCAGAATGCGTGTGTGTGTCCACAAATCTTCTTTTAGGAGGTTTTTGGATTTCAGCCTACCCATCTTCCACCTCCAGGTAACCCTCTGGAAATTTCAGTTATAAGCATCACACTTCCTTAAAAAACTCTAGCTTCTGCAGGCCCCTGCCCCATTGGAATTTCTGCTGACGACCTTTATGTTGGGAGCTGTTCATTTTATTTTCTGAATGATGAATTTACCACCTCACTTAATATGGAAGAAATACAGTCTTCTAGCCAGGAGATTTAAGCAAAGAAAAATCTGTGAATGGGCAAAAAGGACACTGCAATTTTACCTGCAACAGCTGCAAATCTCCTGCTTCCTCTTGCCCAGGTGTCATTTCTGTCAACATTTCAGACATGACAGTGATGTTTCCATGTACAATGTCAAGCTCTGATCGTATTTTTCCGAGCTGTTCAGGTGTAGGTACCACAGGGCCACTGGGTGCCTGCATCGCAGGGACAGGTTGAACACCCTGTGGATGAACCACTGGAAGCTGCAAAGAAAGAAACTAATAATATTGCTATCACACAGACAGATTTCTGACAATGGTTTAAGTAGAGGATGTTCTGATCTAGTGTGCCTAGTCCATCACAGGGTTACCCCCAGCATTACATGTAAATTTGCGAGTACCTTTTTGTACACGTGGGTGGAGGGAGGCACTGTGAGGGTTAAGTTCCTTGTCCAAGAACACAACACATGTCACTTTCCAGGGCTTGAACCCGGACAATTTAATCCAGAGTTGAGTATACTGCCATGAAACCTTTGTTCCTTCTATGTAAGGGACATTGAATTCAATAAAATCACTTTACCTGAGATGGAGGTGGCCTGGATGGTACTGTGGCTGTTGGTGGTCGCTCTGGTTGTGTCTGATGCAAGATAAAATAGTTCTTATTAGAATTAAAGTGCCACTAACCCCCAAAATTTTTTTCGCCAATATAAAATTAGTTTCCTTTTTCTCTTGATCACCACAGGGAAAAAAATATCGTTGTAGCTATTTTTGTTAATTTTGTATATTTCCATGTTCATGACCAAGGGATAACAGAGAATGGGACGAGTTGGCTTCTGACGTCACTTCGAGAATAACAATGTTTCGCTTCTGAGAAGAATATATGCGAGTATGTGATAGTGTGTGTCAAAATCCTTGCAGAATGCAAGGAATATGTGTTGTTGGAGACTGTAGTAATACAGGATATGCAGGATAGAGTATTCCTCTTCATTCAATACCTCTATCCTGACAAAACTCAGAAACAGCTCACAAACCAGAAACAGCTTTTCATAGCCTGTATATTCTTCTCTATCTCTTGTGGAAAGCTTGACATTCATGGTAGTGCATACGACACAAATTTTGGATAAGCTGGAAGCTATCTGACTATTCCAAGTGCAAGCGATCGATCCTCCAAGTCCACCACATCGAAATAAACACATTTTTAAACAAATAGTAAACGAAATCTGCGTCCTACAACGAAGCGATTAAGATTGTTGAGCCTTCGAATTAACTGGTGAACTAGCTATGTATTTGTGGATTTTGATAAAAACACATGCACACCGGAAGTCATAATCTGGCCGTGTATCTTAATAGCCATACCAAATACAGAATTGTTTCGTTCTTTGAGCTTTGTCTTTTGAGGAAAAAAAAAATATCTATAATTTCAAACTTAGAATGGATCAAGCATTTATAACTATGTGAGAAAAGTGAATCAAACGATTAAGATTCGACTCTAGAGCTACCGACGGAGTTCGTCGTGCTGAAAGAAGAATGTGATTGTCAGTGAACTGAAATGCAAACTAAAAAGTCGACAAATCCAAGCGTACGTAAAATGGACATTTATTCAAAATAAAAGTGAAGTGGAAATGTATTTCTTTAACTGATACTATACTGAACCTCTTTTCAATATCCTAACAAAGGATGTGCCATGATTTAGTGGTATGAAATATGCAAATGTCTATAGCTTGTGTTCATGCATAGTAAAATTACACCGTAATTACTACAGTCGGGCGACAGTAATGAAGCAAAAATTTACCTTTGGATATTGTTTGCTGGCATCTCTGCTTATCTCTCATGTTAACACCGTTTTCAATTATTGATCTGGCAAAGTAGGCAGAAGTGGACCACGACTGCATAGAATTTTCACTTGTATGTCAGGGGGAATTAGTGTGTGAATCTAAAAATGTTTTAACACTTCAAAATCTGCACCTTCCTAAGGCAACTTACCGGTACCTACTCTTCGTGTCCATTGACATCTTTATAACCCTTTAAGAGCTGTAAGTTAACTCTACTGCCATTACTTGTATCATTATAACCCAAATGGACTGGTAAATTGTCGATCCTGATCCTAGCAAAAATTACAATGCAGCAATCTCCGCTGGCGACTCGCACTTTGAAGAAATATACATCGCAGTCGTCCAAATCGTAGCTAGACTCCTAATGCTAGATGATACAGTTCTTTCACGTAAAAATCTTGTTCGGTTTCGATACAAAATAAATCACAAATAACCCAAAAATGTTTTGAAAGCCCTCCAAGCTCAGTCAAAAGTGTCTTGAGTGTTTCAGCTCGGTTCTCGAAGTGATGCCACTGGTAGCCCGGCCCAGCTCCCACTTTGTGTGGTCGTGAACATAGAAATTACGTGTTCAAACACCTGTAGAAACGCAAAGATTTTATCAATCGAGATAATTTTTTCACTGATGAAATCAGGGAAACTAGTAGTTTTTATTAAACGAAAAAAAATTTTTGATGTTAGTGGCACTTTAATAGTTAAGAAAAGATCACCAACCACACCTGCCTATAAATAAAACAGTCTCCAAAATAGCCATTATAATTATTATCAGAAAATATAGGACTTGTGATACATTTTACAATTACCTACATTATAGACTATACATGTAGAAATGGCCATGAGAAAATAAACATGTGACACTTCACCAATTGTTTACAGCTGACCTAAGCATGTGAAAAGACATTTGAAAAGGACTTGACGCATGAGCTAATGAAGTTGCCTCAGGAGAAAATCTGTAAAAAAGCTATTTTCTTGTTCTTTATTGGTGAAATTTATCCCTCTTACCCTCTGTGGTGTGTAGATTGGAGACAGTGTATCTAAGTTTTTGGCTGGAAATTCCACACCTAAAGTCCAACAAAAAGTATTGCAATGATTAATATCAAATAAATATAACTTATTGTAAAAAATTAGAATATATTTCAGAAAACTAAGTTCTTTCTTTTGTGATTTTATTTCATTTCTTCCTCAAAGTGTTGTCAAGACATTGATTACCTTTTTGATCCAATAATCTGTATAGAATTGTATCACTGCATTGGTTCAAGATTTTGCCTTAGCTAGTGTGCTCATCAAATTCAAAGCAGTATATCAAAGGAGTACCGGTACTACTGGCAGACTAGCATGGCCTTAGAATGGCCAAGGTCTTCATGCTACAGCTGTAAGAGGTATGTCTTACTAAAAACTACACCAAACAGAGGAAAAACTTTCAAACCTTGTGCTCTGAGAGATTCATATGTCTCCATTACATAAGATAGCTCAGGTGAGCTACGGAAGGCATCAGCCCAGTCTTGAATCAGAGTGAGAATTTTCTCTTGAACAATCTGTGGAGGGTTACTCTGGAAAAAATAATGAAATGACATAAACACACAGCATGTAATGGACCACAAAGAAAATAAAACTACAAATTATTTAACCACCATAGGCAGAAACCCTTGTGATCATGATCAAGTACCAAGGAAACAAGTTCAGCAACATGAAATTCTCTTTTCAGATGTACGTGTGCAGTGGAACCCCATTAATGCGACCACCTTAGCTTTAAACCATGGAAAATTGGTCATATTAAAGGGGTTCTTTAGATAAGAAAATGACAGATTCAGCATTTTTTCATGGCAGAATACACTGGCCATAATGACAAGGTGGTCGTATTAATGGGTGACCATAAGGCGGAGTTCCACTGTACAAACACCTGAAACATCATTAAATAAAACAAAAGTGTTCCCTTGTACCACTGAAATGTCCTTTGAGTATCTATGTACCACAAGGAATCCTTGAAATGTCCTAAAAATCTACATAACCTAAAAATACATCCAGACAACACTTTAGTTACAATTATTGAACTGTTCAAGTGTAGCATATGCCGTGTTTTCACGAGAGAGGTTTACTACGGTTACTGCTTACCGAGGTTTCGTAACTAAATCGCAGTTATTAGAGACGCTGTTTACACGGAACTAATTGACTAAAGTAGGCCACATACAATGGGCGGTTTGAGGTTTTCTCGGAAAGCAACTGCTGCAGTGTTGCACAG
>CM042751.1:20899152-20909447 GCA_022496165.2 Catalaphyllia jardinei | reverse complement strand
TGCATCTACAACCGCAGTTCAAATATGAATTATTTCATATACACTTTACATCAATGTAAATTCTCTTTACTCACGCCATCACTACATCAACAGCGCGCACTAGTTCTGTGTTTCCATCGAGTTATACAAACACGATTTTTGACCAATCTGCACGTGTGCTTTTTTAGGACTGTTTTCTAAATGAAAATATTATCAGGGAAATAGGCCTTCCGTTAGCCTCCTACGCAAAGGCTCTTAGGCTTGTCACACGTTCCTCCCCACGAACATCTGCTCAACGGACAGGCCACTTCCGTTCACTGGCGGTTAGCCTTTGTTTCAAAAGAACCAATCCACTGTTCTGTTAATGTTGACATCTCTGTTGTTTGCCAGGCTGTTTGCCATGTGCTTATGCATTGTTTAGGCTCATTTATATTGCACAATATTTGCATCCGAGGACTTCGAGGGGCAAAACGTGGAAAATAGGAATTTTTCCGTGAAATGTTGCTTACTTGCATTTAATATTTTAATATTGTGGTGCTGGGCCCGGTTGTTTCATTAGAACAAGGTATTTGTAGGTAGAGCATATGTTGCTTCTTATCACGCACATCATATTTACTCACGTCCGTTTTTTTTCTTCGGAGACGCTGTAGCTTTACTTCGAGAAAGCTACACGTTTCTGTAGAGAGGTTCTTATGTTTCTTCCATCAATTTGGCTAAGCTTCTGTTTTTCGAGTTCGATGAATAGGTTTATTGCTCCTTTTGTCCCTTCTGACACAATGTAATTGAAATGTAGCTGTTTACGTGCAAATCAGTTGACTGTTTTGCGTGTTGTATATCCCATTGTTCGACTTAGTTCAGGCAATTAAAACCGTACTGGTCCTCAATGTCGGTCTTATCAGTTGCCAGTTCTTCTAAAATAATATGTATGTCTGCAGTTGGTGGTGCAACTCATACGTAAGTGAGAATGTTGAACATTTTGCGACACAAATTTCTCGTGTTGAAGCGTTGGGTCAAAGTCGGTCAAAGTCCAGCTTTCCACGGAAAGGCAGAGAAGCTATGATTGGCTAAACGCCAACAAACGGATGTGACCGGTCCGTTGAGCGGACGTTCGTGGGGAGGAACGCGTGACAAGCCCAAGAACGTCTGCGTGGGAGGCTAGCCTCCCGTTTGATTTTTATCAGAATTTTTGTTGTTTGCATTGTTTTTTTTTGCCACACTGAGACAGTCTGGAAAATGGATCATGTCCATGATATTCCCCAGTATTTTCGTATTTCTGTTCTATTCATGTTATGACTCAGGGCAACTAAGACAGTTCTGCAGTTTTTCTTGTCGGATTAGCAACCAAACAACAATCATGCCTTTTCACTCTAATTTTATTGATTGAAATTAATTCGCATAAATACTACTGCAGTCTTCCACAATGTTATTGAAATGCAACATACAAAGTATCATTGTGAGTTGTAATTAATTCATAATAAAATGTAAATAAAGTAAATTATAAGGTACATTTCTATGGGATAATTTAATTCAAATGTGCCTGACAGAATGAATGTCCCCTTTAAAATACCTTTAAACTTAAAAAAATTAATTCGTAATTTATTGTAGAAATTATAATCATTGAAATACTTACATCAATCCTGTTGTGCATGTATCAGTATCACATTGATCTCACAATTTCAATAAAAAATGGCAAATTTATAGACTAATTTTAGCATAAAAAGAAAAGAATAATTATAACAATATTATTGTTGTTGTTACAATAATACTACCTAAAGCTTAATTTAATTTAAAGCAAAGGTTAATCCAGTGGTTATTTTAAAACTCTTGGAAAACTAAATGAATAATCATTTTCCCTTTTAGATTTATGGCTTCTGGTATTCAATGTAACAATTTTGCCCTCCAGACTTTCAAAGACATCAGTCATGGACATTTTTCTAATTTTTCCAATATGCACTGACTGATTTTCAGAAACAAAGCTGACAGTATACACTAGATCCAGGCCTTCATCTGAATCTCTAAGCACAGGCTCTGATATGAGACTGGGCACCAATCGTAAACATGATTTGGGGTTGATATCACCTTCCTTGATGCTGAACAAATGTTCATATTCCTCAGGACCTGCAATGAGGTAATTAAATTAAGTTATCTAAAAAATGATTAAGATCATCAAAAGTTCAAACGAGACGGATTTAGGGGAGGGGCCGCGGTCCCCCTTTTTATAATTTTTGTACCACCCCAACCTTTCTAACCCTTTTTTGACTGTATTTTATTGTAATAATTATTATTATACAATCAGGTTGAAGTGAAGTTTTCATTTGAGGGGGAGAGTGGGGGACTCGGGCCCCTTCTTTCTGAATTTTCTGGATCTGCCCCTGAACTGTCTATCTAAGAACACAGACAGGGATACTAGACTGTTCACAGTCCCCTATTTTTCTGTGATATTGTGGTCGAGCATTGAGTTGGACAGGCTGCTATCTTGGTGATTCTTGGTGCAAGCAAAACAGGGGACAATACAAAATGCCCATGTGTAGGGGTGGTGGAGGCCACACTATTAATCCCACTGCCTCTACCAACCTGCATTTTGTACATTGTGTACTCTCTCCAGTTTTTCTCGCATCAGGAGACCAAGATGGTGGCCCATCAAACTCAACAATCGACATCTCTGATCTCAGAAGAATAAGGGACTATGAACAACCTAACTGGGATACCTCTCTCCCCCTTAATCCCCCTTCTCATGTTCACCTTGCTTGTTGTTGGAGAATCTCTGTCTATAAATTGCTAGTCATTTCCTGTGATTGCTGAATTGTAGCCTTAAAGTGATTTGTAAATTTGCATATGGCATGTAAATTTGAATAATAACACTTAAACATGCCTCACATTCAGGTGAAAAATTCTTTGTGTTGAAACTTGAATACAAGGCTAAGGATGTACAAAGTATTTTTTAGTATACTTATTCAGAAAAAAAATACTGGTGGACAGACCAAAAGGTGACCTGCCTAACAGTCTAAAGTTTGCACTTACCTAAATAAAGGGGACCTTCTTCTGTTATTTCAGCAATCAGCTGTCTTCCATTTGAATCTTTTATCAACAGAACAGCCATGAAGGAATCTGCACTATCACTTGACCTCTGAACACACTTTGATCTCGACTGTGCAGACTGCACTGATCTCTTATGGTAAGAGGGCTTTTTGGCTTCCACTAACTTTGGAAGTTCTTTGAGATTAGCTTGGAGGGCATTTTCTAATAGAAACTGCTCATTGTGAATGTTGCTCTTTGATATCATTTGAAGGTCATTTTCTTCATCTGTTCTTCTAGTAGGCTCAGGTGGGAATTCTTTGAGTACTTTTCGATCAGATGGATGAACAGAATAGGGTCGCAATTTAAGCTCTTGTGAATCTTCTGCATTGTTATTGGTCTCATCTTCCTCGTGGTTGGATAGATCACTGAGTTCCTCTTCTAAATCAGTGGTGTCCATGTCTAGACCAGATATAACATTAGAATTCTCATTACCACTGATTGAAATCAAGTCCTCATTGTAACCTCTTTTATACGATGGGAGACCAACTTTCCTTGCATTGAACCTCTTGTTGTCAGCTTTACGATGTTCTTTGTAAGTGTTGAAAAGATTTTGAGAGGCAAAACGAGGATCATCAGAATACTTCTTCAAAATTTCTGATAAAAAGGCAACTTGAAATTCCTTTAAGGCTATGTCATAGTCATCATCATCATCATCATCATCACCATCATCATCATCATCATCATCATCATCATCATCATTACTCCTGTCAGAATTCAAGCGGTCATCAAAATCATTATCATCGCTGGCATCATCAAACTCCTGATTATAAAGTTGATGTAAGGAAGAAATATCAGATTCAGAAAATATCTTGTGCTCTTCTTGGTGGCGTCTTTGCCTTGACATCAGTTTTTCAGCAGAGTTACCATCACTGCCTTGTTGCTGAGTCTGCCTGGACTTTCTAGGTTTAACAATCCGTGTCAGAGCCTCCAACTTTGGAAGCCACATCACAAAAGCCTGTTGTGTATTTAAGTCTCCTGGAACAGGGATTGGTGCCACAGGTAGACCAGTCACACTGTGAAACAACCAGCTCAACCTTCCTGTGCGACCATCGATGACCAAGATTCCAGAGGAGTGATTAGTATAAGAAACAAACACACCAACATCTGTGGAGTTTTCTTTAACAGAGTGCGAAGTTGGGAACAACCTGGCAACCAAGAAAAGAAAAAAGGTTAGCAGATGAATTGCAATAATGCAGCTTTTTACAATCCTGGTCAAAGGTCTAGAAACACTGACCAATAAATAGTCTGTTTAAACCTCCCTCTACCCCCCCTCCTCCCCTTAACAAAATAGGGATGTTGATTCATCCAAGCTAAGCCCAATGTTCTGGCATGTATTAGAGGACAGTGAAGCAGGTCGGGGGGTGGGGGTCATTGAGGACCATAACCTCCACTGGATAGCAAATCCTCTTACTCACACATGTACAGTAATGGGACTGTCACATTACATACTGTAACCAAAAATATCACACAAAGTCAAGGAATTGACAATGTTCATTACAAAAAACTGAAATTTGTACCTTAACCTAGATTCCATACTAACATCTATCTATAAGAGTTGAAGAAAATCAGGTTACTGCCCATAATTTTTATGATGGTCTTAAGTGTAAACAATGTTTTGCAAAAGCTTACTTATGGATGGAAGCATCTACTGGTACAACCATCTTCCATATAACAGCCAGATCCTTTCCATTCATGGCCAAAAGTGAAAAGCTATTTTTTTTAATGACAAACACAACATCTTTCACCCCATCACCATCAAGGTCTGTCAGGAGGGGTTCGAGCAGGACAAGAGTATCTTTTAAAATGCTGATGAAACCAGTGAGTGGATCTGGCATATGTTCTCCCCATGGTTGGCCTGGAATCTTTTTAGCTGGCCGTCTAACTTTCTCTAGTAGATCAGAAACTGATATAGCCCAAAGTGATGTACTGTTCCCCTTGTGTGCTGTTGAACCAACAATCACAAATTGTTGTTTTCTTGATGGAGCATGAATGGCAAGGACATTGCTGCCACCATGACTGTCTGGTAATGGTAGTGAGTTGCCAATAATTTTTCCTGTTGCTCCAGATACCAGATTGACACTGCCTTCCGAGTACCCCTTTTTGTAAACCTTGGGATGTTCCTGGACAAATACAATGTCTCTTTCCCCATCACCATCAATGTCACTGACAAATTTAAATGAATCAACTTTACTGTTAGATGGTGTCTGCCATTTTGTGGTGCCATTTTCTGAGTTGAAAAGCACGAGATTTGTCTTCTCTTCAACAAGCAAGCAGTGACCATTGCTATTCATGCCTGACCCGTCTGTAACCCTTTCACAAGCAAGAAAGCCAAGGGAAGAGTTTCGGCTTACATCCCACAGATTATAACCGCACGAACCATGTATAGCCATAAGACCAGTGCCATGGCAATTTGTGCTCTTACAAAGCTGAGTCAAGAAGGATGAATTCATAGACTCATTCTCCTCAATTTTAAATTCAACTAAAATATCTCCTCTGCCATGCCCTGTCACATCAACCAGCGATATCATCACTGGAGTGATACCACCCAACTTGTCAGTCCAGTTAACAAATGTCTGGTCTCTTTTTCCAGGGCAGCCTGGATCTTTTTGACACTTTGGTTTATGACAAGGCAGCAAAAAGGCAAACGCAAATATTGTAAACACACAGAGCAACAGCGCGCCTACCAAAGCAATCCGTCGTTTCATCGACAATGGTTGTTTATCGGCAGATGTCGGCTGCTCGCCCTCAAGTTGAGAGTTTTCGTTATCTGACGATCCGCTTCCCTCTGCATCTGCATCTGCTTCTGGGTCGTCGGCCGTCGCTGCGTTCATTTCCATTAACGGCCTTGAGTCGGTCGATGTATCCATTTGACTGAATTCTCTTATTATTTGAAAACTGTCCCTCTGAAATAAAGTGTTTCAATTTAGGCTATCCACAACAAAATTCGCTTGACACAGATTCTCAGCTGGGTAACTATGAATAGTCGAAGATCGCTTAATTTCACTCAAAGTTTCATCATCTCGATAAAACGAGATACATGTGTCCCAGTTTATCAGAAATCTTGACTCGGCAAAAATCACAAACCACCCTTGGGAGCCAGACACGAACTACGGTGCACCATTAACTTTGTGATTACATTAAACAAACTCCTTTTAACAGCTGTTCCGTTCCCTCAGCACTGAGTTAATTGCCTTGGTAAACAGCGAATAAAGTAATTGTACTCGTTCAGAGTCAATTTCAATATGCCTCTCGAAAGGACAGTTCTTTTCTCTCCCCAGTTGCAGTGTGTTTTGTTTCTTGGCTTCAAAGAAAACCGACTCCATTTGACGTCACTTGGAGAGAAATGGCCTTTAGAACCACCGCGTTTTCAAAATGTGTAAGATTTTGAATTGTTATCTTCTTTATCAGGATTTTGTGGGCCCGTGACGATCAGCTGTTTCGCCAGCTGCTGCTCCCCCGGACTGGTTCGCCATGTTCATTTACAGCCAAATGAATACGAAGTGGGATATAGTGAGTAGAACAATGGATTCATTTACCGGGAGCGGTGCAAGGATCCCAGACCAGAGCGCGTGCGGACACTGATAGAATAATTTGAAACATTTCACAAACGAGACCATGATTAGAGTAAGGGAAAAATGATATTAAATTTGTTGAAAACGTTCTCATCCGGGGGTAAAATCGTACCGCATGACCCCTACCTCGTTCTCTCATTTTTCCGCCCCCTGGAGCTCCCCGGTGTTCAAACGAAAGCGGACGGCAACCGGAAGTGAGCTATTTTCACTTTTAACTTGCCCTTACACAACCACATTCACACTGCTAAGAATCTTTTCTCCATCACAAATGAGTAGTATAAAATACAAAACGGTCCTGGGGCCCGTTTCTCGAAGTTCCTGGTAATTACCGGGCCCGTCAATTCCAGATGAGAGTTTCAAAGGGTTTGAAAATTGTACAGTTAAGTTATCAGCAAAAGAAACAAAATGGACTTCATTAGAGGTCAGAAAACACCCTACTTTTCTTAAGACTTTGATTTCAAAATATGATTTTGGGCCCGGTAAGTTACCGGGTCTTTCGAGAAACGGGCCCCTGGCACGCGAAATATTCTCTTCCGGTTGCCTTCCGCGTCTAAAAACCGTGCCTGCTTAAGGTCCCTATTATGTATTTCATGTGGTACTTGTTTAGATTATATCATGCTCCACAGCTTTTGCGATTGTGGAAGGAACAATTTTATGCGTGCTTTTACAAATCAAAAGAAAATGTCCAAACAAATGAAAGCTGCCGAGCGGTAGAAGTAATGTTATCCTTTTAATTTTATGAAATGAAACGTATAATTTGTTTGCCTTTGACCGCCTTTGCTAGAACGCAGTACGTTCTCCTCTGCAACCTTTACGTGACGCTGGCGTCGCGTGACATTACCGTTAAAAGACAAGACCTAAATTCATGGCGTTAAGGCATCAGCCAGGGTTCAAAATGCGAATTTTCGACATTTTTGATTTCGAGACTTTCAGATAAGCTTCAAAAAAATATATTTCAGTGCAAAGTTATGGGGCGTTGAAGTTTACTACACGCTAATTGACTTAATTACCCGTTGACAAGTCCTGTCATTCTGGAGTAACTTGTCACGAAACAAATCACAAGGTGTAGTGGTGTCACTTTTATCACGCAAGAAGAGGCCGTGTCCGTTTTCGTCTGCAACGGCAAGGCGGAAAAACCCGAAACAATCGTTTAGCTCGGATTGAGCTGAAAACTTAGCGAAGACCAGGAGCAATGGCTGAAGGAGTTGGACGAGCAGCCTTCTGGATATGGCTCCCATTGCATTTATAATTGCATTATTTTGTTTTTAGCAGTTTTTGCTGTACAGGATTACTCAACTCCGCCCCCCGCCCCAAAAAAAAAACAAAAAAAAAACAGTAGATCTAAATCTATACGACTATATCGCCAAGACGTCCGATACAAAAGGTGATTCGCTCCTATACCGTTGACGCCCCAAAGGCTATGGCTTTTCAGCCGTTTTGGTCATAACTAGGGTACGGTTTTAGCGCTCTAGTCTTGAATTGGATATGGTATAGCTACATTGTCATCGTTATCAATAAGACCATCAACAAAAGCCCTTCACAAACTAAGGTCAAGGTTTTTATTTTCCCATCTGATCCTATATTTCGATTGGATAATAGACGACCTTTTTATGAATTTTTAAAAACCTGAAAATCCTACTTTATAGCGGTCGACCCGTACCGCTGATCACAAGATCGACATGCTCAGAGTTGTGACGTAGACTCAGGAACGTGTGATGTCAGGCTTGACTCATCTCGCTTGTTTTACCTCTGTAAATTTAGCTTCGTAGTCTATACAAAATTCTCCTTTCCGGCATTTTGTATTAACTACTAAGTTAAATTTCCTGAGGTAAAACAAGCTAGATATGGCGCATGCTTAAGGTACTGGCCAGACTGTGGGTTGGTGTTCGAGTGTGTCACTTGCTTTTGAAGTCACGTGTTCCTGAATCTGCGTCACAAAACCAAGACTGGTGCGAACGATGGACCGAAATGGCGGCAAATCTAAACGTTGGCACTTTATCCAAATAGAAAAATCGAAGTGTTTTTTGACAGAAGTGCATTGGGTGATATATAAAATGGACGAAATGACACTGATTTACGAATCATATAAAGGGGATCGAATTTTTGGTCAGGTCAAAATATAATACCTCAGGAAATTTAACTATGGTCTATGATGTGATGTATATATGAAATAATTCATATTTGAACTGCGGTTATAGATGCAAGTGAAGTATGATCCTCGCAGTAAATTTTCCAGTTTAAGCAACTGGAAAGAAGAAGCCTGAAAAAAAAAAGCAGGGCTTCGGTAATTTAATTCGGTAATTTATATTTTACTATAACCGCAGTTCAAATATGAATTATTTCATATATACATCACATAACTTCACTGCACGGAAAAATATGAACTCAGTAACTTGACCTTGCTCCCAATGTGTGGCTTCATAGCTCAGTTGGTAGAGCATCGCACCGGTATCGCGGAGGTCATGGGTTCGAATCCCGTTGAAGCCCTGATTTTTTTTTTTTCAGGCTTCTTCTTTCCAGTTGCTTAAACTGGAAAATTTACTGCGAGGATCATACTTCACTTGTATGGTCTATGATGTCGGATGCAATTCGTCTTACTGGTTTAAATCTTACTTAGATAATCGTACGCAGAAATGCTTTGTAAATGGCTCTCTCGGATAGCCAACCTTTGACTTGTGGTATTTCTCATGCAAGGTACAATCCTTGGACCTCTCCTTTTTATATCCTATTTAAATGACCTACCGAATTGTCTTGTTAATTCACACCCTAGAATGTATGCGAATGATACTCATTTGACCTTTGCTAGTTGTGCAACTAGAGGAAAATATGAACGATGATCTAACTAAAATTACCGAATGGTTATCGGCAAACAAACTCACTCTTAATAAGTCAAAGACTGAGTTTATGTTGATTGGTTCAAGGGAAAGGTTAAATACTTTCAATAGACTCCCGTCTTTTACTATCGGCAGTAACTCTATAATGCAAGTAGAATTTACGAAATCTCTTGGAGTATATATAGGTCAGAATTTAACTTGGCACGTACATATCGAATGTATTTCCAAAAAATTGCTTCCTGCATTGGCATCTTGAAGAGATGCAGGCCTTTTGTTCCATTCGAAACGCTCCTATGCATCTAAAATGCTTTAGTTCAACCTCATTTCGATTACTGTAGTGTCGTATGGGGGAATTGCAATAAAACTCTTTCCATTAAACTACAAAAACTCCAGAATCGTGCTGCCCGTATTTTGACCTCTTCTTCATATGATGCCAATGTAGATTATCTTTTTGCTAGACTTGGCTGGCAAAAACTTATTCTTCAACGAGAATTAAAAACAGCCACTATGGTCTATAAATCTCTAAATGGTCTCGCCCCTGATTATCTGAAATCTATGTTTACTGAACAGAGTACAATATCTAACTATCCTCTTAGTAATAGTGAGAGTAAACCAGCTGTTCCACTCCCCCGTACCAATTTTCTAAAAAAACAGTCTCAGCTATCGTGGTGCAGTGCTGTGGAATAGCTTATTTATCTATCAATCTGCGGCAAGCACAAACTCTTGCTAGTATTAAATCCGGCTATAGGGGTTTTCTTTTTGATAATGATTAAGTTAGTTAATCACACAGCATTCATGGAAAGCAGGCATTTTGTCTTTTGTTTTTGTTTTT
>CM042751.1:20873662-20895106 GCA_022496165.2 Catalaphyllia jardinei | reverse complement strand
AATAATAACAATAATAATAATGTTAAATAAATAATAAATGAATAAATAGTTAAATAAATAAAATACAATCTAAAACGCTAGCTTAAAAAGATAGGTCTTAAGAGATTTCTTAAATAGCGCTAAGGAATCAATCCTGCGGATGTGCGCAGGCAAGCTGTCCCACAACGCAGGCGCAGAGGCATGAAACGAGCGGGCACCTAAAAATTTTGTATCATTGCGCAGTGAATACCTAGACGATGACCTGATACAGATCAGATTGCTTAAATAACTAGGAGCCATGCCATCAATCACCTTAAAACCAGTTACTGATCAGACACACGGCAACATAGAATTCAATATTTGTTAAATAGAACATGGAACGCCATCTTCTATTTGGTAAAAATGGTCAGCAAGAACTTAGAACAGTTGCGTTAGAAAGAGCGTTTTCTTGATTAAATCTTACTAGTTTGACGATCAGCAAAGTAGACGGAAACAAACTTTTCACCAGACTGTAGCTCATACAATAGAATTTCTTTGAAAACGAGATATCACTGAACTCACCTTTCTCTTGTCGACTACACCAGTCTTGATGATAAGATTATTATCGACAAATTGATGCCTGTGTGAAGAAACAATAGCAACGATCAATATTTCAGGGTTACAGCAGAGGAGCACCCTCTCGCGTTTGGGCGCGAAAAAACGGAAAGCAGCCCCTGAGAGCTAGCCTGCGTAGCAGGCGTTTCCAAAAACTTGCGCAAAGGGAACAAAACTGGAAGGGAGTGCGAAAAATAAGGAGCAGAGGGAGGGGGTGAGGCGATTCCTTTTCTCCACACCCCTCCCCCTTCTCGCTCACCCCCTCCCCACTTCTCCCCAATTTTTTGCATGCTGCTTCACTCGCCCGCTTTTTCGCTCGCTTGTTCGATCTCCGCCTAGAAAGGAAAGGAAACGGCTGCTACGCAGGCTACTGAGAGCGAAACCCAGACACTAGCACCTGGTCGCAGGCCACGCTGATTTCCCTTTCGTAAACGGTCGATGCCATTTTTAAACGGTCGATGCGATCATTGGTAACCAAGCCTTTCAGGATGAAAGATGCCATATCTACTTTAGTTTAGGCCTGGAAAAGGTAGAAACTGGTATAATTTGTTGATGGAGTAAAATGCACTCACCAAATGCTTAATTGTTTATATTCACAGTGCTTTGCTTGCGGTTAGCTCTTATTTGATACTTGGGACAACTGTAATATTAATGTTTAAGAATGATTTAGATTTGGCGGATCAACCTGGTAGTGCAGTGGTATAAGAGGGACGTCAGGAAGCAGAGGTTTTGGGTTCGATACTAGGTGGTACTTGCAAACTTTCCTTTTTCTTTAATTTATTACAAAAAATTCGTTTAAAGTTAGAAAAAATTTCTAAGTGTCGCGAAAATGGCATCGACTGTTTACGAAAGGGAAATGCGCGCAGGCTACAAGGGATTGCTATCAGGATGCACGCAAAACTGGGTTTTTTTCAGTGACAGGTTATGAACTTGTCCTCTGGACTATTTTACTTATCCTCAGTCTTCCCAAACGTCAAGAGGCCAAAATTTTTGTTTTCATGTTTACCTTCCTTCAAGATTACGTTGGTTTACGGCCACGTCTTGATCTCAGCATTTCATACATCCAAAAGAAAACTTAAGGGAGCAAGCAGGACATAGTGCTGAACGAGAACGTAGTTACATCTGTTCAGCAAAAGCCATATGCATGTACGAACTTACTATTACATTTTACCACAGGTCCGCATTGCGTGCAGAGGACTGCATCTACATAGATCTCTGCACACTTTACCGGCAATGCTAGGCAATAAATTTGTACTATAACAGGGATTTTAAACATAAAAATAAAGTAACACAGCCATGCAAATGTTGTTATTAGACGAGCTGTTTAGACCCGTTTTAAGTAATGGAGTAAAGGGGAAAGGGCGTTACAGCGACTCGTCTGAACACATTAGTGCCCTAAGGTTTTTGCAAATAGCCAACTGGTCTGACTCCTGCCAGTTGTGATTTTTGACTATGGTACGTTTATTTGCAATATTTGTTTCCTTTGTTTCAGTGGCATGCCTGTAAACTAGCTAATGCTTAGTGCTAAGCTAAGTGCATGTCTACTATAAATAAGATTTACATTTACATTTACAAAAGTAAAATTCTTACCACGGTGACTCTTTCTGCTGCTTCGATAATTTCCCCTCTCTCTCGCTTTGCGTGAGATTAAGAACGTTCCTAGGTTCATTTGAATCTGCGACTTCATCAGACAGGCCAAATCTCGCTAACAGTTGATCATCAAACTCATCACTGTCGCTGTCGTGAAGACTGAGCTAAAATTGATCGAAAACTGTACATTACTACCAAGCTAAAGGCGAGAATGACTACCTATGTTAACCAGCGCGTGATTAGTTATGAAGGAAACAAGTGTCGCACGAGTCACCGGCAAAAAAACGAACACTTAAGAAACTTCACTTGTCGACTTAGGGCTTAGTAGTAACGTCGATTGTGTAGTATTTTATGGGAAGACCTACAATCACACGGCGCAGAAACATCCAGAAAGACCTGACGGAGGCTAACTTGTGGTTGGTGCGAGGCCAAAAGAGCGGCTCAAGACCGACAGAGGTGGAAGACAACTGTGGAAGCCCTATGGGAGGCCCATGGGACATGGCGGACTGGATGATGATGATGATAATGAGGGATGACGATGATTCCTTGATCGTGATATAAAAATCCTCCACAAAAATTCGCCTAAGACTAGCAGTAATCAAAGATTATGAGAGTGCGTTCGACGCCGTATAAACTTCTATACAGATACCTTAAATGATTTCCCTAGCTGACTTTCAACCTCTAAAAACCAAGCTTTTTCATCAACAACAGGAGTTTTAAAGAAAGACATTTCAGTGACAAATTCCATGCCATTCTGATTGAACAGGTCTCGGTACAAACTGCCGTTGCGCGACGGCGCCAGGTTCCGACTCACAAGTTTAATAGGACTAAAATATTTACATCAGCCTTCAGATTTCGTGCTAAACATTCTCACATTATTAACTTGTAATTTGTAAAAGTATATTTTTTACGAACATTATTCTAAGCAGGAAGCTCAAATATAAGTACACATTTGCAATCGCGCGCTCGTTCATCGTAAACAAACTCCGTATGACTGATTCGAGTATTTCCGCTGGCCTGATACAAAGTATACCGTATTTAAATTTCCGTTCCCTGGCTCAGGTTCACTCTTACGTATCTTATAAAATAAACAAGTTCCTCGTGAGCCCGAACGAACGTTTAAATAACATCATACTATTGAATATAATACTACTCAGCCTCAAAATCCCACGGCAAAAGTATTGATTACATTAATTATTTTACAGATTTAATTTCTTCGGAGATATTAACAGTTTTGCTATCAACAAATTCGAAGTTAAATAAAGTCTTTGATTTGATTTGATTGATCCAACGCTACCTCTGTGATCGAGAGCGCATGGAAAGAAAGTCCAAAGTCTACATGGCCTTGCAGGAATGTGGGTTTTCCAGACAATAACCTTACACAGGACAACCAACTCTGCAGAGTCACAGGCAAAAATTAGAATTGCGTTCCACTTCGTCAAACGCAATCAACCTTGTTCCTCCTACTGGACTAGAAAATAAGGATATCAACCCCTATGGCTAAGTCAGTTGCTGTTACGTGACATACAAACAGTGCGTGTTGACCTTGTATTTACTGCGCAGTCCTTCCTGATCGATGCATGTTGATGGTAGATATGGCAGCAAGTCAGGAGGTTTCTGATTTGGTAAATCTTCCCAATTCACTCCTGGAAGAAGAAGAAAAAGAAGCTCATCGTGATAATTAACTCACTTATTAAATCTCGTAACACTGAATGAAATTTAAGTCGGTTATCTGAGAGTTATTCAGTGTGTACCCATTAACCTCATCCCCAGGGCGCTAGCTTTTTTCTTAACTGCGGGAAGGGCAGTGGTCCCGTGTGGTTTAAAACTCATGTGGTCACGTGTTCGGCGCGCTCGTTAACGTTTGTGTGGATGCCAAGCTCCTTTTTCATCCAGTCAGAAGGAAAACTACAACCAATCGCGATTCAATCGCACAGGTTTTCCCGCGCTTTGGGTCAGCTACATCTTGATACTTAAAGGAGTTTTGATTGGATGACTGTATCGTCTGTACCCTTTCTGATTGGTTTTACAACAATCAGTTGAAAACTGCTCTGTTTGTCGAGAAAATAACTCTTAAACAGTATAGTCATTCAGCCTACTATATACCTTCATAGAACTCGTGATCTTTCAGAGATGGAAAACCCCCACACTCGTCACAGCCAAGTCTCTTCGTTGGATCCAGCACCTGTGTTTAATCGAGACTGTAAATTAACCTTAGTAACAAAATAAAACCGATAACTTAATCCTTTGACACAGGCCTTTGAATAAGCCTATCTTCGCAATGTTATAATAAAAGATCCTGTATTTTAGATTTAGAAACAGCGGTAAAGAAGCCATAAAATCACTTACCAATAAACTTTGGACGAGATCCTTTGGAACTTCTGGAAAACCGCTAGGAAATTCGTACTCTAGGGCGATTATCTTTTTAAATATCTGATACTCGTTGCTGTTGAAGAGAACAAACTACATCAAAACTTGTGACTGAGCTGCAGTTAAGAATGTTGAGTGCGTCCTATGTACGCCTGAACGTAAGTTTTAAATGCGAGCGCGAGACATCAGATTCTAGGAAGTTTAGTCGTCAATAGAAAAACAAATATATAGGGAAACCGAGAACTCCAAGACAGCTTTGTGAAAATATTGAAACGGCGAGACGCGCATAACCGCTAAAAACGAGACCGTGAGACCCGCGAAATCTGACAAAAATTTGGCGAGACCCAGAGTTTTTGAAAGACCATTAATCACCAACACAAAATTTGATACCAGCCTTACCCATCATAAGTCAATGCACGTCTACGCAAGTCCTGACTAAACAAGGCCAGGAAAAGGGCCTGCACATTATTAATGTGCAAGCCCTTTTCCTGTATGATACAAATCACTTGCAACCAGTTACTTATTTGTCTTGTATCAGTTATATTTTACAAAATAAAAAATTACCTGGCTCTAAATGGTGGCAATCCAGAAAGAAGCTGATAAATAATACAACCTAAAGCCCAGAGGTCAGAGCTACGAAAAAGGAAAAACAGATAGAAAAAAAATATTAGCCCCCGCTTATCTAAATAGCTGCCTCGATTTTCTTTCTCAATTTCTCTCGTGACTGACCTTTTTTATTATAAATATGGTACTTTTTCACTTTAACTATTCGTAATAAATCTTAAGCCGTCCACACACCACCTGCCTCGATTAGCCTTGGTATTTGCAGGTGGTGTGATATTTGTATATTTAAATGTAAGAAATAAAGATGATGTTGTTGTTGTTGTTAAAAAGATCAAGAAATACTAGAGAGTGTTTTTGACATCTGGTTAGGGGCTGATCGACTTGGGGGCTAAACAACTTAATACTTTTTACTCCTACAGCCATTTATTTAGCAGTGACAAACTGTTTCAACCGTGAGCTAGTATGCTTGGAACAGGCCTAACAATTCATTTATCCTTTGTAAGAATAAAGAGCCTATTTTACAATAAATTTATTTCTATCATTTTCTGGCTTCTCCTTTTCCTTTGCATTTTGTCTTGGTGTATCAATGTAAAGTGAATGAAATGAAATGGAGTGAAGTTAAGCCAAGATCTTCCACATAATGAACAGATTAGTGACATTCAGAGCAGTGTTTTACATCTGCTGAAACTGTAAGTAGCAATGCCTTTCTGATAAACCTAGCCAGCATAGATGTTTCCTTTCATTTTCTAGGTGGGCAGAGCCGGCGGGGAGATTGATTGAGCAACAAGCAAACAAGTAGACAAGTGCACCTGGAGAAGAGAAGGGGGAGGGGGTGAGGAGGATAGGAATCTTTGCCCCACCCCCCTAATCCCAAATTTTTCGCACTCACTTGCAGTTTCATTCCCCTTGCATGCTTTTGGAAAAGAATGCTTCTAGAAAAGAATGCCTTCTACACAAGCTAAAATAAGCCTTGAATAAAAAGGAATCATAACACATATAGATTTAGCCCAGCCTACGAGCGGAGCTTCTGGGCCAAGTTGTTCAAAATATCTATGAGTAGCCACTCTTTCGCTTTGTTGATCATGCTTCACAAGAAAGAAAACCACAAGAAAAAATGGCTGCACATAAGAGGGAATACTCATAAACTACATTTAAGCTAAGCGAGAATTTTGATTTGCGTTTTGTCTGTTTAAATTGTTTGGCCTTCAATAATAATTCAAACTACACAAAACAAAAGCAGTCAAAAATATTATTTTGTATGTACACAAGAGAAATTTATACTTCGGTTAACTTTTAATACTGGGTTAGCATCAACCGGCTTCTGAAAAACCCAGGCCTGATTACAACAAGTTAACTTGACATGAACCTGCCATCCAATTGAAAACCAGCAATTGGTCGGTGTTCATTTTCAAAAACATGTTGCCACATTGTAAATTAATTTGGACTAGTGTCAATGTACAATGTATAAGACACCAAATAAAGTAAGTATGTATGTATGTATGTGGTCTCAATAGCTCTTTACTTGAGCCTGTAATATGGCAGCGCTCCAAGGTGCAACCATTTTGGTCGCCATGGCGAGTGGAAAACTATTTGGCAACCAAAATTCTGACGAAAGTCGCCAACTGGCGACCAACAGATTAAAAGAGAAACTTACTTGAAAAATTATCAATAATAGGACGAATTTAATCAATAGTACAAGCAGCAGCATCAGCTGTCTTTTTGTTTTCCCCTCTCATCGTTCAGAACCTTGACATGAATGCGTAAACTTACAGTAGCAAAGTTAAGTGATGAAAACATGGCGTTCGGTGCATTAGCCCTGCGTGTAATATGTCATGAAGTGTCCTCCCCTTCATGCTTTTTTTTGGCGACTGATTTTTTTATGGTGACCATTTTACAATTAAAGGTCGTCAAAACGTGACTTTTTGAAAAAGTGAGCTTGGAACGCTGTATGGTCATGTGATGGTGGTCAGTAGGCACCTTGTTGACAGTCATCAATTGACCATAATGTCTATCAAAGAAGTATTAGGCTACATGTCTCAGTCAGCCAATTGGCTGGAGTATGGCTGCCATTTTGTGTGACTATTGTCATTTCAGTGTCATTGTTGAGCATACATTCCTACAAGCAATACCACTAGCCATGATAACCATGAGAAAATGAATTCATGCATTTCGAGTAACATAATTATGAGTATGGTGCTCTGCTTGGGGGCCCTTCAGGCTGCTGGAGCTCCACCTATTAAGTCCATTAACTGAACAATTAGATCCAAAATAGTCACAGAACCGGGATTGAGGGTTAATTATCTTCCCCTTTCCCCACACAAAGTGCATGTTTTACTGAAAAGTTTTGACACTTAATTAAGTACTCATTATATTTTATTGGCATACTCATTAATTAAAATAATTTTAACTAATTTTTCCCAAACCTTTCCTATGTATGCTAAGTAGGTCTGTAGTAGTCTGTTAGTAATGTAATGTATTGCATTGTATGTTGATGTAAGTAAATGTTATTTAACAACAACAACAAAAAAAACTTTTTCACAAACCCAGTTTTCTTCACCTTCTTTTGTGTTGCATCGTTATGTTTGTATTATATATAACCAGACTTACCTTTTATTAGCTCTCTTGTCTGTTAATAGTTCTGGTGAAACATATTGAGCTGTTCCTACAAATGAATTTCTTCCTAAAAGGGCAATGTTTAAAACCACTGTCAGTTGCATTATTTCAGCAAAGGCACAGGTAAGTATTTAATCTGCTATATAACTATAGGCCATAATAGACTTTTTTAGCCTAAAATGTGCAAACCTATTTCTCACCTTTGTCAGTAACTTCATCGCCACTAAAGATCTTTGCTGTACCAAAGTCAGTAATCTTTATGTGCATATCTGCATCCAGAAGAATATTTTCAGGTTTCAGGTCCCTAAAAACAACATAAAGCCAGGTAGATTTTTCTTAGGAGGAGTGTGCATCACTAAGGAATGGCATAACTGACTGGTGAGGTAAAGAAATTTTAAAAGTGAATATGAAGAAGAATGCTTCATCTAAGGGGGGGGGGGGGGGTGTACCCCCTACACCCTTCACCTTGATCTGCCCCTGCTATATAAGGCTCAAACACAGACACTGTCTCTCTTTAAGCCAGCAAATGGTACCTGTGAATTATTCCTAATCCATGAAGATGTTCTAAAGCTGACACAACCTCAGCAGAATAAAATCTTGTACAATTGAGATCAAAAGAGCCAAGCTGGAGGAAAAAAACACACAAAATGATATTTCTTTAATTTTAGGATTCCTCTGATTCAATTTTACCAAAACAGAAAGACATAGTTGTAGGGCTTGGAACATGCAGGTACAATGTCCGGTCTATCTGTTCCCAGACCTAAGTAAGTTATAATTTTTTTTTTAATTTTAATCTCGAATTTACAGTGTAGCTGAAAAGCTAATATATCTTCACGTATGGAATTATTTTAGATCAATTGGAAAAAAACTATCAAGGACCACACAAGTGTTACAGATCAGAAAAAAAGTTAAAAAGATATCAATGGTCTTTTGCTACAGTTAAACCACCATCATGAGCTCTCAAGACAACAAAAAAAATAAGATAAGATATAAGATAACCTTGAGATGGCCAACAGAAAATTACTAATTAAAAGAACAACCAATGGTAAGTAATTTACAACAGTTTTTGAGGAGAAGAAGTGTTCTGTGACACAACAGATAGAATATTAAGTAAAAATCATATTTCTAGTTTTGAGTATATTATGTTTTTGAGGTTCAATGGCTGCATAACTGCAAAGGACGGCAGAATCTTGACAATAACATGCAGAAATAGATACACTGACTTGCGTAAAGTATGAGCTAAAACAAAAAAAGAGTTGAAAATGAAATGAATGTACCTTAATTATATATGGTAATAACTCTCCTTTCTTGGCAAAGCTTAACCCAAAATCTGTTGAACACAACAGCTAAGGACAATGATCTTTAAAAGTGTAAGTTAAACAAAATACTTAACAACATATTAAGTCAGTTAAAATATGTATTTATTTGAACTGAATTGAACAAAAAAGTTTTGGCAGAAATATTTTAGCCTCCTTGTCAAAACTATTTTCGTGCAGGCGTGTACCATGAATATTAAAATGTCCTTTGCACAGTTGTTTTCATGCAATTAAAACTTATTTTCATATGGAAATCATGCAAAAGGACTCAATTAAATGTAAGTGGTTCTTTTTAGAAAATAAGGGAAAAGAGTAAACCACAGAAATTGCCATTAGGTATTTCAATCCTGGCTGCCTCAAATTTTTCAAAAGTCACTTGTAAATAGGGCTATATTCCACTCACCCCTTCAATTAAATTGAAAATTATGATAAAAAGTTCTTTCGATTTATTCCCCAACAACATACATTTTTTTTTGCCATTTGGGAAACTTATGTTATTGGCTTGGTGAGTTGTTTCTAAGGGCTTCACATGGAAGTGGGGGAACCCGGAGAGGTGAGGTACTGACCCATGGTAAAGAAATACTTGTCTTCACATGCAACTGCGGGGATGCGGGGCGAGGTCCAAAATGCAATCACTTGGTCGCTAAGCACACAGATGAACAAAGAGCTACCGTTTGTTCCCGATGAAGCTGCTTTTGGCTTTAATGACATTGTTGCAGGCAAAACTTTAGTTTGATATCGCTGATTAGCCTGACTATCTGATTACACGCTTAAATTTTTGCCAGCACTGTCAATTTCATCAGCGTTTTGGCGATTTTGAAGGTGAAGTCGTCAAAATAACTCACCATGCTCGAGTGATTTGATCACCCCGGTTAGGCGGGTTACCCCATTCTGCAGCTTTCACATGGAGCAAACTCACCCCACCAAAGCAGGTTTCCCGGACAGGCTGACTGGGTAACCTGCCTTGGTGGGGTACCTAGGGGTTTCAACAACTTTAGTTATAAGCAGCCATTGAAGATGTAATAGGCGGCTGTGACCACTAAAGTGGCTGCAAGGCCCTTCATTAATGAAATCCAAACAGACGGCGGTAAGAAACCTTACAGGCGGCGGTAGACTTCCAGTAACCGGCTTTTATTGAAACACCTGGGTACCCCACCTAACATGTGAACACAATCAAGAAAAAAGGGAGATTGTATGGATAGATTGGTTACCCCACCAAGACAGGGGACCTCACCTGCCTGAGGTCCCTAACTTCCATGTGAATGGCCCTAAGAGATATCAGAGTATGTCTTTGTGTTAAGGATACATAGTTTTTCTTTATCTTGGAAAGTAAAATACAATCTAACAAAGAATGGATGATTGAGTCTGCTTAATACTTCCTTTTCTCTTGAAACATACTGAGCTTTTTTTTCTCGTATTATATGCCTCTTCTCCAAAACTTTCACTGTGAAAAAGAAGGATAAATACTGTCATACCTCAAGATAGCAGTTTGGACAGAAATGTTGCAAAACAATAGCAATAATAATAAGAAATACAGCACAGTTACCATATTTTTTCAACATAAATGAGTATTCAAGTTATGATACCATATATATTGAATTTTTTTAAGAAGTTGCTTTACAACATGCTTCCTCAAACAAACGAATTGAAGCAAGGTCTATTAATAAAACAAAGAATTTTAATAACATTTAGCTACCTCAGTAAGAACAACTTACTGGCATATTCTTTTCCAGTGCTTATTTCTCGGACAACATATACCTAAACCATACGCAAAAAAGACAGTAATGAAATCAGGTGGGTGAGGGAATGAAAACTCGCCAACTTGTTGCAATTGAAAATGTGACCAGTTATCACATGAGCCATTAATGTAAGTTCAGGCAATCTCTGCAACACACTAAACTGGCCAGAACTCAAAGCGAATACACCCACACTACAATTGACCAGGATGTATGTAGTAGCAACGCAGTTCCCAGGAAGGAAACTGGACTGCTACCTCTTCTTGGACCTTGACAGCATTGTGTCAGTTGACCAGTCGCTTTTGTATTTAAAGAACCCATTTACTTTAACATGGCCAGATTTCTGTGGCCTGTTGATGACCAGAGTACCAGGGTTTAACAGTAGTCCTTTTTGTGCCAACCAAGAGCTAATGCTTAAAACATCTCTGTCAGCTTTTTAAATTTGCTATATGGCAGTTTAAAATTTTAAACTATCATTTTCAACTTCAAGTTAAAAATCCACTAGTAAGTATATCATATACAACATATGCATCATATACATCCACTAGTAAGTATAACATATAATACAACAGCTGTACTAGCAACTAAATCACCTAGTAAGTAGGTCAGACTGTCACAAAATTGTCCATCATGATCAAAACATTCCCACACAATACAAATATGATATTTTAAATTCAATGTAATGTAGGAAAGGTTATTAAGGCTGGTTTGCAATAGCAATGGAGTCGGAGTCTGAGTGGCAGTCAGATTCATAAGCAGAGTCATAAGCTCGCCGGAATCAGTGTTGGAAGAATCAGAAGGATTTAATTTCTTCCGATTTTATTTACAACTCTGTCACCTATGATCCAGTGAAAGCTAGTTTGTCAGAGTTGGAAGCAGAATTGGAAGAACAAACCACTTACAAGGCCCAGAATTGAGCATTGTGATTGGTTTATGCTTCTGCTTCCGACTCCGACAATGTAGTTTTCACTGGATCGTAAACAATGGAGTCATAAGTGAATGTTGTGTTCTGCTTCCAACTCCATCACTTTCATTTTCACTGGATCATATCGCTCTACGCTACTGATTATGACTCCCTTGCTAGTAAAAACCAGCCTCTGAATGAATTTAAAAATAGGACAACTTACAGTTGAAAATGCACCCTCTCCAAGCACCTTCCCAAACTTAAAATCTTCAGGCCTTTTTTTCCTTACAGGTTGTGGTGTTGGCGATGTGGGCGAAGGAGCAGGAGAAGACGTGGAACTTGAATTTCGCTCCTATAAGTTAAAGCAAGGAATAAACCTTCCATGCTTGCCTTTTGATGACAGTGCATTCACAAGTCTTTTGCCATAATAATATGTGTAATTTTCAGTGCCTGTTATGCAATCAGACCTGAGAAAGCCAGAACTTCAAGTCCCTTGGTTCCACCAAGAGAATCCCATTTTTAATCTACTTTGTTTAATAAACTGTGAAATTCTGATAAGAAGCCCTGGTCACACACAATATGCTCAAAGGGGCTTTTTTGGTAAGCCTTTCAGCTACAAAAGGGGTACCTGTTTTATGACTGAAAAGCCTGAAGTTTGTACAGTATTTCAAAATTCCTGGGGTTTCTATTTGAAACTGATAATATTTCCTTTGATCTTGACAGCAGTGCCTCAGTTGACCAGTCATCTGACAAATTTTAGGTGCAAATTTTGGGTGTGAATATCAATAGTGGTAACACTCTCTAAATGAAGTAAGAACTTCTATAGTCATTGAATATATATCCAAAGACTCTGAGCCACTGTTAGTTATGATAATTACTGTTGAGGTTACAAGGCAGCCAAGTTATAAACGTTGTAGGACACTTTCAATTTATCAATATTCTAACATGGCTCTGAGGCTTTCAGGACAAACTTCTATATTTGGTGTTGTTTTCTTTGTATCCAAGTCTCTTTTGAGAACTGAGAGACAAACGAAACTTAGAAAACTTATTAATACCAGTACCTTTGACCCAAAAGCCTCTGACCCATGTTAGAATATTGCTAATATATATTAAACATGACTATTGCCATTAAGGTGGCTGAAAACAGTTTCCAGTACTTAAGTTTTCGAAAATTTAAGGTGGCTCGGAGCCCCCTTTGCAGAATTGTATTAAACATTGCAAAAAGTTGCATCTTATCATGCTGAGTACAATAATAAGATAATAAAACATGGGGGTCACTGAGCTCTTTTTTGAGTTATAAACACTTAAAGCTAAAATTAAGGGTGTTTTTAGCAGCTAGGTCATATTGTTACTATGGTAAGCTATTGTGCCACAAAATTAACAGCAACTTGCTCCCCGATGATTGGGCAGTTTGTTGATACCATGGTTTTGGCATCAACCGATAAAGTAAAAGAGTGGTTAAATGACCTATCAAACTGTAAGTCTTGGAAAGTACTGGAAACTATTTCCAACCCCCTCAAGGTGCACAAATGTATGGATTTCTGGATGTCTGCATTGAGTCCACGGTAATTCATGATGATTAAGGGTAATGTTATAGTACATGGTTCATGGTTCATTTCCAACTGCCATTAATGTGCTCATACTCTTGGCAGGGTGTTGGAGGGTCTTGGCAAACAAATATTTGATACGCTATTAATATTTATTTTTCTACTTCATTTGCCATGTCAAATATGAGTTCATTCTCTTGTGGAAGTACAAGTACTGTAATTCATCAGGGTCACAAAGTAATATTTAAGTGACATGTTAAGAGGAAGGCAATATGCTTTTGTGAGCTTATCAGCAATGTTATACAAACAAGTGATCTCTGGACCACATTCACTCTCAGTTATTACTTGAAGTATAAAAAACACTGGCTTTAAAAAAAATATAAAACCAGATCTCTGATTGGAGGCTCATAATGAGAAGAAGTGGTAAGAAGAAGTTAAGGAATATTGAAGGTTAGGTCAAGTTATGCCAGGGAGGACATACACATATATCTATATTTTTTGTGGGGGTATGTTATTAGAAATGTTTATGGTGAAATTAGTTATCCAGAGCATTCTCACAGCAACATAGCAAAATATAAGACATCAAATTTCTTTGGCATGTTAAAATGTCACAATTTTTTGGGCTAGTTGTTACACAACGATAGTTCTAACAAAAGTTTATTTTTTTAATTGGCATCTTTTGGCCTGAATAGTAAAGAATCATATAGAATTTTGTTTCACATTTTTTTGGACTAAGAGAAGAATTCAAAAATGGACCAGAAGATGACAAGGAGGTAAAATGAAAAGCACAAGTATGTGACCACCGGAAGAATGTCTTTGTTCAAAAGGATGACAAATATTCAGATGTGTTTGCTTTGCTCACAAAATAATCACTCAATTAATTTTTAACCTGTCATCATTGTCTAGTATAAACATCACTTTGCTGAAAAATGAACTTACCGAAGATTAGATCAAGATAGAAAGCACCTTCTAAATTGCAAATGAACCTGGATTGTTCGATCGAATCAACTTGTACACAAACGGATGTAAGGATATTTTTCAACTTTTCAGTAAAATCTAAGTTATAACATAAGCTTAGCTTAAGCTTAATAAGACTTAAATGGCAGAAAGGGATCGTTTGTCAAATAAAGAAAAATATGCTATGAATCAGAGGAATAACTTAACGTTATCTAACATTTTCAACAAAAGGATGAACTGACCTCTTGTTTCTCCCCGTTTTCCGCCATCTTGGTGTTTTTAAAAAAGGTTAAAAGTGGAGATGAAACATTCTGAAAATACCGAAAACTATTTTACGGGAGGTCTTTTACAAACAGAAACCGCTGACCTAAGAGGTAACCTGAATTCGAATGTTTGATGCGCGTGCGCTCTGTAACGCGGGAAGTATGTCACGTGGTACCCCGAAAGAGAAAAAGTCGTCGTTGACAGGATTGCATGACTTCTTTGGAATCGTTCGTAAAGTTCCAGGATTACCTTCCTTTTGTGCTGAAAACTTGATTCTGAGGAGTTGAATTTATTAAGTTATGTCTGGTATTGCTTTGGGCCGACTAGCAGAAGAAAGAAAAGCTTGGCGCAAAGAACATCCGTTTGTAAGCAGTGCTAACCCATTTCCCCTCAGTTAAAATGTTTGAATTGATCGATTTTAACTACAAATGAGTTTGAATGGCTGTTCTTTAATGAAAACAATTTATATTTGCAGGGATTTGTGGCCAAACCATTGAAAAATCCTGATGGTACTCTAAACCTTATGATTTGGGAATGCGGTAAGAGAAACAAGAATCTTCTTGTAAACCATAGAGTTAGTTTAGGTTCTCAAGATATCTCAACATACCAAGCTTAGCTTTGGATTTATAATCACACGACGTATTTAACCATTTTGCCATGTCGAAATAATGATTTTTATTTCTGTTTGCTTGCAGCGATCCCTGGAAAGAAAGCGGTACGTAGATGTAAATAATAACAATGAGAATTTTCGGATAGTTTCCTTTCACACCGGCCTTTATCATCAGCACGGTTGTCATTGTCACTTGCTCTCAAGAGCTCGTGAAAAATCAATGGGAATATTTTCAAATATGTTATAATATGAGCATTCTTACTTAGATCTCACTTTTCTGACATTAGATTTTATATCAATGATCACGTGGTGTTTTCAAGTTAAGGCAAGAATTAAAGCTTAACTTACAAGTAGATTGCGGAAAAAAGTCGGTCTACCGATTAATCAATTGGGTTTTTTTTTCATCCATTGCCCATAGACTCCTTGGGAAGGAGGCTCTTTTAAGCTGAAGATGAATTTCAAGGAGGATTACCCTTCATCTCCACCAAAATGTAAGAAATTTGATCGTCATAAATGATACTAATGTTTTGTTTTATCACACTCTGTTATTTGATATTTTATTTAATTACTGTCATTTTTTGGAACATTGGGGAATATTTTTATCACTGCACCACTCAAGATGTACATATTATTAAGTGATTATTGGTTCTATGAAGTATTTGCTCATTCATTGATGAGCCTTGTCAACTGATTTTCAATGACTTTGTATTTTTCTGTAAAAGACATCTCATTTACATGTTTCCTTTTATTGTTTACTTTTAGCAAGTCGGTTTTGGCAACTTTGCATGAAGACTTCCTTGTTATTCTTTGACTTCCTGTTTCTACCCGATATATGATTTTTGATAGCTGCATGTAATACCAATGATAAGTTTGTTGTTCTGTTTAGACTGAAATAGATAAATGTTGGATGTTTTCCTTCAGCAGCATTTTTAAGTAAAACTGACAAAAGTTTGATTGAGGCCTTACGCTACTGTAAAACCAGTGTAAAATTGATGTTAAAAATCCAAGCTTTCGTCGATCTACCGCGTCATCAGGGAAATAGATCTTGAAATAAACTGAAATAGATCTGAAAATGAATCTGTCCCTGACAAGAATTTTATTTCTGCCTTTTTGTTAGCTCCACTGCTATTGGATAAGCTAGACCTGTGGAAAGCAAATCAATAAGATAACAAGCACTTGGAAACTTGACAGTGAAATGTTGGCAGGGCCAAACAGTTTCCCACTTCAGCTTTTTTCACATTGAAGTGCTTTTTCCTGAAATTATTTTTATGTTGTATAAGCAGAACTGCCGGCTATGCACGCTATTAAACCATGATTGTGTTTTATATAGTTGACTCGATAATTTTTTCAGATATATAGATTTGAGAATCAAAGTTTGAAACTTAGAGTGTAAAATTTTATTTTTAGACAGAAAGAGAAAAGCCCACATAATACTTTGATTACAAACTGCATTAACTATGTAGATAAGGTGTGAACCTCAGTAGGTAAAGTCTGTAATTAAGTCTAGTGGACCATTTGGTATCAGACCATCACCTATCTCCTGTTTCTAAAGCATGAACAGAAGCAACCAGAAGTATTTCTACCTTCCCTAGTACTCCCCTAGGATGATTGTCCATTACAGGGTTATCCCCAGAGTTATGTTCATTGGTTTCCATTTATACCTACATCAAGTTTATGAGAGACTCTGTGAGAGTACAGCATCTTGCTCAAGATCCAACACAGTGGCCCTGGTTAGGGCTCAAAACCAGACTGCTTGATCCAGATTCTAGCATACTAAACATTAGGATGGTACACCTTCAAGAAAAGTGAATGTCAGTGGTTATTCCACAACCAGTGAACTCTGGATCAAGCTGTCAGTAGTAGTAGACAACACATGTTACAACGCTCCAAGCTGCCACCATTTTGGTCGCCATGGCGAGAGGGAAAAAATTTTGGCGACCAAAATTCTGGCGAAAGTCGGGTGATGGCAACCATTTTACAGTTAAAGGTCGCCAAAAGGCGACTTTTTGAAAAAGTGAGCTTGGAGCGCTGTGTTACCATGGCAATGTCTCTCTTCATCCGGTGTGCACCAGTAAATTGTTATGAAAACTGAACAAGATATTAAGGGCATTGCTTGCCTTGACTAGCATCTGTTCATAGAGAGAGTTCTTCCAATAGCCCTTTTCATTGCTTTCTTTTCTTATTTGCATTACAATGTCATCCAATGTAGTTGTGAGAAAATTTTGGTAGTTGCCTAACATACATATCGGGCTATTGCCTTGTGGAACTCCTTGGTGTACGTGCTTGCCTTCTGATGTTATGAGATGGTGCAAATTCACACAATCAACGTCAAGTTACATCTGATCACACAATTCGTGAAAATTAACATAATTCACACAATAAACCATTAGTTAACGCTTTGACTGGAAAAATGCTGTATCAGTTCTGCACTTCATTTGATCTTGATTTGGCTTTGCCACAGGAAAAAGTCTTGTAACTTGCCTAATTCATCGCACAATAGCCTGTTCTTAAAGTGGTACTATGACGAAAATCGCACCTTTCCTATTTAAGCCATTTTGAAACATAAACAAGTAGACTACATGAGAAATAAAATGCTGTTTACTTTTTTCAAATATCTCTTTTCGTTCCAGAGATATTCAAGTTTTTAAAATATGCAAATTAGCCAAGTGATGACGTCATATACTCAACCAGGTTTTGTTCAAGTATGATGAAAAGAGAAATCTCAGCCAGTTTCTAACAGAAATATTTGATTCTTTAGAGTAAGATTCTACTAAATGTGCTCCACAATATGAGCTTAACCATGGCAACATACTGGGTTCCAGACCTCCCCCAAATTAAACTCTTTTCTGCCTACCTTTGGCATTCCATTTTGATATTTGCTAACAGCACTTCACATGCATGATCCAGCAAACCTATAAATATGTTAGCTCGACTTTGTGGCCTTGTTTAACATTTTCAAGCAGAAAATCACCAACATATTGCAATCAAGTGGGTGGGGCCTGGAAAAGAGAGAGTTACCATGGGAACAGAATTTTTTATAATCATAGGTGTGTTTCCTATAGATCTATTAACCTGCCAAGTTTCAATGTTTTGCACTGAAAATTCGCCAAGATAACTCTATTTGTGTACTCAATATAATATTGAGTTGAGTGTATGACGTCATCGGTCATCTCATTTGCATATTTTACCCATTTTTCAAACTTAAATTTCTCCAGAACTAATGCAGATATTTGTAAATGGTAAACAGCGTTTTTGTTCTTGCATGGAATTCTATGCGATACACTCAGAAAAAACAAGGGGTAAAAATTTGATCATAATACCACTTCAAGGAAAAATGCTGTATCAGTCCTGCACTTCATTTCAACAGGATTTGCCTTTGCCTAAGGAAAAAATCTCATAACTTGCATAATTAAGCACACAATAGCCTGTTCTTATGCACAATCTGCCCTGAAAATTTTGCATAAGTTCAAATTTTTTATCAAAAGGCCTGTCTTTAGACCTCATGCAGACTAAGAGTTTTTTAATGTCTTTTTCTGTAATGTATTATATTCTGTATCTACAGGTAAATTTGAACCTCCAATCTTCCACCCTAATGTATACCCATCTGGCACAGTTTGTTTGTCACTTCTGGATGAAGAAAAAGACTGGAGACCTGCCGTCACTATAAAACAGGTAAAAATGGTTTCCACTGTATTTCCAGACTGACAATGTGAACATTTTATTATGGACTACAGTACTCTTGCATGAATGAACGAATGAAAGCAAGTGAAGCATTGATTGCTCTTCCATAAGCAAAAACTAAATTTATTTATTTCCTCCAAATTGCTAATTCAGGAATCTCAAAACTAGGTACTTGAAACTCGAGTCTCAAAAGCTTGATTCTGGATACCATGGAGGATTGAATTTCAAATTGAGATGTTTTAACTGTACTCTCTTGTAGATAAAACCATCATAATAATATTACTGAGGTGGTTCATATCCACACATGATCTTTTTTAATTCTTAAAGATGCACATGAAATACATTAAGACTTTTCACAATAATATCAAATGCTGTATTATAGGAAATGTTTTTAAAGGAGAAGTTGAGCTGAGGTGGGAAACAAAGACACCAAACATGAATAAATGGCCTGATACACTCTAGTTTTGTGTCAGTGTCATCATCATCATCATCATCATCATCATCATCATCATCACGTGTTGCATTTTTGTTCTTATAAGCAGATATTAAAGAAACACAACAGGGACATTGCTGAGGTTCAGCAAGGAAGCGACTTTAATTACGGCAAAAAAGATGATTTTATATATTTTTATCTTTTTAATTTCTGGTACTATTGTTCTAGTAAATCTTATTCTTTTGTTTACATCTTTGGTGCAAAGGGGGTCCACATCTGCCCTTCAACTGCCAATCCCCTTTTACAACCTATCCATCCAATAAAGTTTACTTACTTACTTTTTACTAGTTAGTGCAGGGTTGCCACAGATCTGGAAATTGACCAGATGCAAATTTTTTTTAAGGTCAGGGAAAAGCCAGGTAATTTAATTAGAGGTGGGGCTAAATGCAATTTAGGCTAAGTTAAACGCAAAGCAAGGCTGGTCAGCCGTTTCCTCAGTGGTGGTCATGCGATGTGACGCAGGGGCTGGCTGGGGTTGTGTAGTTTTAGAGTGCAGCTGTCGAGGTCAAGTCACTTTCATGTGTGTTCCAGCCATTCATTTGTGCTTGGCGAATAGAAGAAAAGTCAGGGAAAATTGAAATAATTTAACATGGCTTTAATGCCATTGAAGGCTGGAGGAAACATTTGGGGTCACTGTGATCTCAACAATATTTTTCCTTAATGACAATTTGTCGCAAACGTATTAATCTTACGTTTAAAGACAGCTGTAAGTGTGTAACATGCTGCTACTAGATCTGACATTTTGTATTTATCTGAGGAGGGAAATTTGATTTTTAAATTAGTGAAAAGTCAGGGAATTTTGAAAAGTGATGTCTGTGGCAACCATGTTAGTAGACTAGTGGGGTACAATTCTTGTCATAATCACTGTGACTTGAAACTACAGTTCATCCCTTCTTAAAGCACACTATCAACTTTTCAGATATTATTGGGAATTCAAGACTTACTGAATGATCCAAACATAAAAGATCCCGCTCAAGCAGAAGCATACACCATCTACTGGTAAGTGCTACAACACAAGGCCTAGGATTTCAAAGGTCATGGCTATCACTTAAACAATCGGCAACTAGAAGTTTTCATTTCAAAATTTTAACGCCTGATTTGGACACAAAAAAAGAAAGCAAAAAACAGTGTGAAAATCCGACAAGCGTTATTTAGCAATATAGACACGTAGCCCTTGTGGGCTGCAGGTCAATAGCTTATGAGGCAAAGCTGAATGGGCCATTGACCCGTGGCCCAATTGTTTTAGTATCACCCAACTAGTCGGACAGAAAAGGCAATAATAAAGTTAGCAAGTTGGGTGATACTAAATACTGATATAAAGTTAAATGTACTTAGTGTCATAGATTTTGGCTAGTAAGCTCAAGTTTATAAACAATGTGATATTCTCCAAAATGGGGAAACAGCTTTGAAATCAGTACGAATGTTTTTTTTTTTTTAATCTTAATTTTTAATCATGTGATTTTATTTTTTTCAGCCAAAATAGATCAGAGTACGAAAAAAGAGTGAGAAGTCAAGCTGCAAAATTCACAGCTACATGATGAAAGGGTAGCCATTGATACACTCGCTTACAGACATGTGGGTTTACAATAACAAGCAGAAGGATTTATCTTATTCTCTTATTCATAAGACAGTTTCAGTGAAATAGGAGCTGCAACAAGAATTTGTCCTTACTGCGATACAGCTGTTGTTGTGACAATGATAAACATTTGTTAGAAATCATGTCTGTGTTTTTAGGGAGGCTACAGGTTTTTTGTGCTGTACAGTGTAATTAACGTAATACATGTTGATGCATTGCCAGACATTTGAAAGGTGAACAAAGACTAGACGCTTGTCTTTGGTTCTGTTGGGTGGGATGTAGGCTACAATATTCAAAGAGATGTTAAGTCTGGTCTTATAAGTTTCGTGTTGAGTTTCTGGTTCTTCTCAACTAAACTCAAGAATCTTAAAGTAGATCAAATGCTATGCAGAATGGCAAAGAAAAGTGTTTTTCGATCTGTAACTGCTTAATTAAGAACTCTTGAGTATGGTGTAGAAGACCAAAAATCCTAATTACATGTAACTAATCAGGTAATGTGTCACTGACTTGAAACATGTTAATCTTAATAATATAAAGATCATACATAATATAATATACTTCAAGGCGCTGTGGTAACTGTTTGAAAAAATTCTTTAGTGGGGCTATTTCACGTTGTTGTTTGCCTCTGTGTTATGCACAACCAGTCATAA
>CM042751.1:20862830-20873262 GCA_022496165.2 Catalaphyllia jardinei | reverse complement strand
GGTACTTGATTGAAACTTTTCTAGCTGTATTTAAATTTGGGAGGCAATTTTCAGCAGATATTGCTTCCTCTGGTTTTTATTACTTGCAGGCTGTGCTTTCCCGTGTCTGTACATCCCTTGATAATTACTATTGTAAAGAGAGAAATCTTTTCACTGCAACAGTGAAAGTGCATGGCATAAGATCTATGTGATGTATGTATCAAAGTACAGCTTTATAGTGTTACTCAAACGTGCAATTACTAATAATAAATAATAATTATTACTAATATGTCATTTGCTTTTGGTTGTTTTGTTGTGTAGAAAATGGGAAGTACTATTTTAACCTTACAAACCTGTCTTACAAATAAAATAAAACCTTTTTAAACTAAAACCGCATTGGGTCTTGATAATTTAGACCTTCTATTTCTTTGGTAAGTCCTGGCAAAGCATCTCCAAAATTGCTGTTAAAAAACTATCGCCCTTAACCTGAATGCTTGATGTGATATGCTGCCGTTGCAAGATTCAGTCATGAGACCTTGAAACAAGGGAAAGCCCACTTTCATTCTTGCATCCTCCGCCTGTGACATTTTCAAATGGAATGGGAAAAATAAAAGCAACTGAAATACCACTTGTGAGATTTATAGAGCTCAGTCACGTTTTAAAGTCTGTATAAACAATAGCCTCCATTTGGCCGGAAATATACACGGATATTTGTCCGCGGACATTATCTGTTCCGAGAAGCTCGAGCTTCGCTCTCGGAAAACTGTGAGCTTTGAGGCATATATTATGTCCAAGGACAAACTACCGAGGAAATTTTGGTGCCTAATGGAGGCTATTGTGTTGATTAACCTTCAAATGTTTTGCGCAAAGATCGCATTTTTGAAAATTGGGGCAAGTCAATTGCTGCGTTAAGATTGACTTTTGGGCTCGTGCAAAATTATCCTTAATTAAATCCTCTATCTAATTCCGGCACTTCTTTTCTACTACAGTCAAAACTCTCGTAAGCGATCATCTCGGGAATTCGAAAAAGTGGCCGTAACTGGAACTGGTCGCTTACGAGAAAGGGCTCTCGTAAGCGACCAAGCCCTAAAACAATACTGAGAGGCTGATCGCTTACGAGAGTTTTTAGCATAATGGTTTGGATATGTAAATGAGTTATTAATAGTGCTGAAAAGTATAGTATTGTAGATAATACTTAGTTATTGCCTGTTGTAGAAGGGGCTTGCGAAGTTATAGTTCACGCATCCACAGAAATTAAAAACTTCTAATTTTTTATTCAGATTATTACAATGCGTAGCACAACAACTGCCAAAAAGTATTAACGCGCTGCTACAGCACTAAGGCGCAATTATGACATCATATATCAGTTTTCTTTATAAAAAAGTAAAACAGTGTTTTGAGTCTGTAATCTAAGTCTTCTAAAGAAGTTGTTGACCACCAATTTTTGACAAGGCCAAGTGACTGGTTCTGCCGAATCGTAAGGCAGGGATGCTAAAACGACAGCGGCTCAAATGAACGAAAAACGATCAACTAGAGTGGTTTTATTTTAACTGAGATAAAATAAAACCAAAGTAATCACTTCTGACCAATGACAATGATGCAAATAAAGCAGCCAATCAAATTAACCAATTGGAACACGATCGAAGCAAAACCATGCAGCCGGTTGCAGAGGTAAAGCGCGGGAAAAAAGCACGTGTATAAGGTGGGAAAAAGCACGTAACCATGGTTTTACACGAGTGGTACCGATTAGCAACTGAAAAAAAATCCACTCTAAGTGGTGCTACGAGATCCAAGTTCCATCAACGCGCTAAGATGCTCAGAATTGACGCCATGGAGATCGACAGGAAGCTGATACCCAGTTGAAGTCCTGAGGATGGTCGTGTCGTGGTCATTTCTGTTGTTGACTGCGGAGGAGTGGATGTCATGTCCATTTCTTCAAAGACGATTTGGTGGGTTCCCATAGTGTGATTTCTGTAAGAGTGCTTGCCAAAAATATTCGGGTTGCTTGCATCTTGAGTTTCGTGGTAGGCCCATACTAGATACACTCGGGTGGTGACCTGGGGTGGAGAATTAATAACTTAGCCATTTTGAAAACAGGGAAAACGGTTTCTTTTTCTCTTCTTCCCAGCCCAATTTTTGCCCGGACCGGTCAGAAAGTTGGAACCCTTCATTCAAATGGTAACGTTTGCTACAGAAGCTTCTTCTTTCTCGGGTTACTGGTTAATATTTGAAAACTTGACGTCTATAGTTTTTGATAACGAATTTTCCGAGCAAACCTTTAGCGTTGATAAACTCGCACTCCGCATCAACCGCTTTCCAGCATCCTCGTTCCCAGAGCCTCGCCTTTTTCCCTGACAAATTTCACTTGAGAAGCCCTGAGAAGGAGGTGGGCTTCGTTCACGCAGCTATTTAAAAACGACATTCTCTTTACAACGCCTCACAAAACCCACTATCTTAAAAGCTACCTACGTTAAACTGAATGTCCTGCATGTCATTTGTGTCTCTGGCGCGGCGGAAAAGGAGTGATGTTATGCCATTCTGTTCTGCTGCACTGTCCAATGTGTAACTTTGGTTTCCATCCAAGTTAGGTCTACCTAGACCCGTAGTGTAGAAGTCCTATTAAAGAAAAGACAACAATTTTCCTCAAGATTCTTGTACAGTGCAAACGGGAAAGATGTGATATTTGATTACCGCAAATTATGTAATTTTTTTAAGTAGTAGATAAAATATGAGCGGGAGATCTGTATGGGCGTTTACAATGGCGAGCCGATAGGCGAGCCATTGTAAACGTTCATACAGATCTCACGCGAATATTTTATCCTACTTGGGAAATGAATACATTAAATTGAATGCAAAGTATTGTTATGGGATTTGTTCATTGGACATGCATGCCAGAATGCCATACACATCGGACGCAAATATTTTCACCTACTTGCGAAAGGAAAACAATAAATTGAATGCAAAGTATTGTTTTGTGACATGGATGCCAAAATGCTGTACGTCCCACGGGAGACAGTTGTTGGGAAAGGCAGGATTGCCTCGCAAGACAGCACATTGTCTTCGTGTTACCTGTGCTACTCGTTTGTTTCAGAATTCAGTAGAAGAGAAATTGGCGAGGGAAAGAACAGGACACAGGTCCAATGCACTTTTCGGTTATCAAAAGGCTAGTGACGAACAGGTCCAAAATGTAAGTTAACTTTTGGCACCGGTCAATGACTCGCGCAAGTCGGGTCAAAGTGAAAGGACTGAGAAATGTAAAGAGTCTGAAACAAATACTCAAGTGCTTGAAGATTTACCAGACAGCGATTTTGATTTGTCTCATGATATTTTGGCTTCTATTCCAATGCCGGAAAGCACAATAAGTTATAATGAAAACAACATCTGTACAAATTCTGTTTTCAATAACTGTACAATTAATTTCGTAGTTAAGAAGTGAATAGTTCCCTTAATGTATTGATTGCTTGATGTTTACTACATTGTTCAGAAAATAGCCAGATTGTGTATAAAGTTTCATAGAATAAAGTTGATGGGTAAATAAAATTAAATTCTATGATGAAAATATGTCCATTTTGTTATTCATTTTAATCAGTAGAGGTCTGTATCAAAAGTTAATGAATACTAATTAGCTGAGCAGGAGTTTGTATCAAAAGTTAATTCTACTGTTTAATAATTCATCAACCCCAGCCTTTCCCTGCTTCCTATTCAATCCCTCCCCGAGCTTTCAGACAGTTGATTTGTATTGGGGTTTACAGTTGTGTACATGTGATCTGAATATTGTGCTGGGATTGGTTTGCACGCTCATGAATAATTAATGAATTTCACAAGCTCTTTTAAAAAGGGCTTACTAGAACGGGGAAGGGGAACCTTTTTATTAATCAAGTGTGCAGCACACGTTTGCTGAAAAGATATCGCAAACTTTTTATTTTTATTTTTTTCCTCTTACTTGAAAGTGGTCAAAAACTCATATTCAAAAAGTGAAAAGTTAATGTGCTGAGTGCATGATTTACTATAAAATCAGTATAGGATAACATATGTTTTATGACTATAAATTCATTGTTTTGATGGGAAATGAGGTTGAGGGCTAATAAGAAACACGTTCTAGGGGAATACCCATAGAGAAGAGAATTTACGGTGAATGGCGCTAGAGCTTCAATATTTTTACAGTAGATCTTTCAGTAAAAACTAAAATAAGTTTCGCAATAGTTGACCAAGTTAACTAATATCAACCCCTTTCCGTGACCTTTTAAGGACGACTTGGGGTAACCTACGTCAACCAATATCTGTGGGCTTGTATCAAAGATAGGCTGCATAACAAAACAACCAAGTAAAAAACGTTCAAGGAAAGCTTCAGGCCGTTCTGGTATCTGAACAAAAATCAAATAATCCAGCTGTAGTTTTATCAATTTTCGCTCCCTTCCCGGTTTGAACTAATATAATTTATAATCACCAAGTTGTAAACTGAGATGCGTGGATCAACTCGATGAAGAAGGTGCATCAAATCCCCGGATCAAATCTGGCAACAAATAATGCTTAAATCGTCCCGATATTTAGTCGAGAGAACATTAGTCCACAGGGGTTTTAAATGGACCTGCACAATTACAGAATGGTCATTAAACAAGCAGTGCACTGGCTCTGCATGCGCGCGTTGTGTATCGTGCACGAGAAGTAAGCACTGTCTCTGAGGTTTGTGGAGAACCTAAACCAGAATGAAGAGCTTGTTAAACTTCGATCCTTCGCGGCTTTGCATTTCTTGAGCTGAGTGCAAACTGATTGAATAAATATCGAACTCGACCCTTAATGAATTGGGCGTTAACTACCCAGTCTCAATGCAATCCATAAGCGCCATAACATTACGGAATAAAAATACACACTGACTTTCACTAGCTCTGAAAAGAACTGCGAAACTCGGTGTCCTCTAAATCAGCTTAAATCGTCAAATAAATATCTGTAAATAGGAGGGAAAGAGGCTCTTGTTGAAACTGATTTTACCCAATCTCCTCGGCCACCACCATCCACAACATAAATGAATTTCGAAGAATACCATTTCGTGCACAGGAAAGCTACTATTGTATTTATCAGACATTGGCTTTCCATTGTTACCATGTTTTCGAGAGATATAGCTCATCTTTTAATTTACCGAAAATCGATTCCAAATAAAATTAAAAAAATTCAAAATATGTCTAGTTCGCCGCCCGTAATACGCCTCGATCTTCTCTCCCAGGACCGATGGATATGTAGATTCTCCTTATAATACCGATACATTTTCAATCAGGTAGGCGATGAGATCATAGAAAGTCATCAACTTTAAGATGTTGTTTTGAGTCACTAGTAAATTTCCAGAACTAAAATCTTTAGTGACATTTATAGCAGTCAGTAAGGAGAATTTGCCCTCAGATCTTGCGATTGAAAGTGCCAACTTTATTTACTTTGGGTTCAGTTTGATCTGTTTAGTTTTTTTCTTAATCTTGCCATTCTGTTATTCTGAAGGTTCCGGGGTAACATACAAATTAAATACTGCAAAAGTGAATTTTAGAGCACAAAGAGAAAGATGTGGATGAATAACTCACGTTCAAGTAATCCCGTCCGGCGCTCGTCCGGCCGCCAACAATAACATCGTAGTCGACCATATTCTGTGGCGTGAAAGTAAAACCAAACCCCACCCAACCTGTCGTATTCACGTCAACAGCAAAATGTAGCTCATCTGTTGTCCTGTTGTACATCCACGACACGTTGAAATTACCATTGTCAAACGATACAGTTGTTACATTTGTGCCATTTGGAAACTGGCCGTGGCTCAAGTGAACACAGGTCACAAATGCTACCAATAGGAAAAACATGGTTTGGACTTGATTGAGCGACGGGGTAACTTGAAATGACGTTAAGTGTACTACCGTTGATCATTTTATGAATAGTTTGCTAATGCATCAATATCTCTACGGACAAAAATTTGCATCTGTTGTTGAATTTAAAATATTGTCATGCTGGACGAAGAGAAACGATTTTTAAAGGGTTGTTTTACAATATTTCGGTTAGCGAGAGGTTTAGGAGACTTCAAGTCTAGAAAAAGACTCAACATTTCAAAAGTATTGATTCGCCACAGGGCTATAGAGCAGTTAACCCGATATGCAGCCACTCAAATTTTTTTACGAACCTCAATATCTTTTGTTAAGTAATTTATTATGGTTAAGCCTTAATTCTGCTCTAATATCTTCATGAACACGAAATACCTGGTTATAATCAGTCAAGTTAAGTTTAAAGGTAAAACTAAAAATGTTATTTCGTCTGTGGAACACGTTTTGAGTGGGGGCTGGGGGTGGTGGTTGGGGGGGGGGGGCACTTACGCAGAGCTGATGTCCGGCGCGCTCCTCGCTATCTCACTCTCCTATTGAAGGCAGCGTTCAAGTACTAAAATTCACTCAAAATACACTATGTCGACAGAACTACTTGCGAAAATGTTGTTGCAGTTTCGTGAAGTCTCTTTAACAAAATTTGAGTCCTGGCTTTCGCCGTACCTAATTGACGTAATTAATTGACTTAATTAGTAGCGGGCATAACGCGGATGTTGTTTCAAAGGCTGGTAAATATTAATCACTCATCTACAAATAGAAAACTGAATAAAGGTATCGTACCTAAGGATACTTGAAACAACGGAAAGGACGTAACATCGGTATGGAATGCACGGCCGGCAAATCAAGCCACCTGCATGCCTCAGTCATTTTTTTCCTTTTCTGTTGTTTGTTTATGATCATAATGAACACCCTAAAAACTTAGGGAGATAATTTAGCCATTGACGTTGCCCCAGTCATTATTTTTTTGTTGTTGCGGCTGTTTGGATGCACATAATGCTACGATTCATATTGACCTTAAGTAATCTCGTCATTTCAGCTAATAATTTTAGCCCTGCTCCACCCTGGCGATTTCAAATCTTGACGGTCACGTAAAAAAACTGAAGCCAGTAATTTAACCAGTCTTGAGCCTGCATGTAATGATCTATTTAAGTGCTAAAAAATAACGTAAAATTTCACATATTGTTTCTATTGAGTACTGCATCCTAGGCGTCAATAAACTGTTATAATTATACAGTTAAAAATGCACTTATTCCCGATGAGAATAACTGATAAATCTAACTTTAAAATGCATCGTGTAAAGCAGTATTTAAACGGTAACTTCATTTTAAAATTGGCGCTATAACTGAATTTTTATGTTCTTAATTTCCAGTTCCTATGGTATCTGTTTTCAAATTGAGTGAATTTTAAATTGGAGATGTAAACAAATAGAACGACGTCACTATTCAAGCTGCCGCCAAAAATAGTACCCTTAAAGAGCAGAACGAAAGAGTTTAAAAGGTCGCCACTCGTTGATATATTGCAAAGAAGCGACACATAACAAAAATATAAAGTATTTTCCTAATGTCTGTCGTAAAACAGAGCTTAAGCCTTCAAATCCGACAAATCACAACCATTACTCATAACTTGAATATGCTAATCCTGAGCATAAATCTTAAATTAAGAAAATTTACCCGATTTAGCTTTAAAATCTTGGAAAAGCATTCAATGTTCTAATTCGACTGTAGACGGTTCAAAACAGCGCGTAAAGAGGAGATGCATTCAGAAGTCGTAATGTTTACTTTATAAATAAAACCTGTTTCAGCTGGCAATAAAATCTCGTGCAATATTCAACGCATTTCTTTCATTTTACTTCACTTGATTAGCACAGATACTTTCAGTTGATTTTATCTACAAGTTTGCCTGACTAATAAATTCAACTTTCAATAAATTTACCGCCAATGAAGAGATCAGACAAAACTAATGTAAACAAGGTTCCATTATATGGACGACATGTAAAAATAACTAATTACACGCTCAATATATATGTGCATTAAAATCCCGCTCATAAGAACCTGGTGATTTAAGAAACTACAGGTTGAAATTTAGCATTTAAATACCCGAAAAATATTAAACCTGTTCAACCTGGCCAAAAAAAAAATCACTCCAATTTGGATAGTCTAAATTCTGGATTTTCATCTTGTCATTCTCGTCCCCATTGCCGGATTTCATACGTCGGGGGCCTGGGTACAAGTCAGTGTATTATGGGATTAATAACACAAGACCCATGTACATGTATTCAGAAAGAGCACACCGAGCTTTACAAAATCCTTAAGTTTCGTGTTAACTGCGCCAATATTGAACAAGATACAGCCATTCAAAAACTTAAAAATTTAGTAACAAATGTATTGGTTCCCGGACACTTGTCATATAAACACGTTTCATATAAAAGCTGTGGTGCAAGAAATATGGCCCCATATTGAAACTGCATCAGCCTGAATTTTATTGTGCCGGTGGGGACCTGGAAATGACAAAATCCATAATCTTTTGGACCCAGCTTTTACGCGGTTGCCACAAGTTACACCATCGACTGCAACACGAGCTATTAATTTTTCAAGTTCTTTTGATATATTTTTACCAAACTGTGATCGCTTTCAGTATTATTCTGGTGGTCTGAAAATAATCGTTGCCATCTGAAGCATGGAGGGTTCTTCAGAAGAACGAGAAATGGAGGTAGAAGCGCTACAGTCAATCTACGGAGAACAATTTACTGTGATCGTCGATAGTCAACCTGTGTCATACCAAGTGAAACTTCAGCAGACTAAAACAAAGATAATTTTTACAATACCAGGTAAGATCGTATGCCCTTATTTATATAACGGGAGAAAGTTTCCCCAGTCGTAGTTATATTACAGCTAAAATTTAACACAAGTAAATACCTCAACCTTATTCAGTGCCTTTAATTTCTTGGACTTTCTTGTAAAATTTTTGATCAGTTTCTTAAATGTTTGTACTGTTGGAAACGTTTCTCCGAGCTCTTGTTTGAGAATAAAAGCTAAGTTCATCTGCAAAATAATAAGCAAAAACCAATAATGATTTGTACTTTGTCACAGAAGTCCCTGTCAGGGTCTGGGGCTGGTGATCCAGGTGTTACTAGATTTCTCCCAAAAGTTTATTATTCTACTTAAGGACGGTGCCTACTTTTGTTAGTGCGCACACGTTCTGCGCATCACGCAAGCAATGGTTTAAGCATGCACGTGCTGGGGTTGACATTGACGCAATCAACTACGCCACCAACAACAGAACTAAAATTAAAGCAAAAATTTCCTTACTATGCTGTGACCAAATCAATTTTAATGAACCTGTACTTAAACTAGGAACGCCAAAATATCAGCATATTGTTGACCAAAAAATGTTAACATCTTCCAGCTGAAAAGCTAGCTCTAATCTTTTGAAAATTGCACTGAAATCCAACTGGAAACATGTACCTGCAGATGGCATAGTGCAGGTGCAAAAAAGCAAATGTCTTACTTACTGGGGAGGTGACAGGAAAAAAGTTTTCAAAAAGGATCAATAACTTCAAAAAACACGTGGTTACCTCTACATTTTATGTTGTTTCTGGTTGTGAGCAAAAGGTATTTAGACTGTATTTTAGCTGAACTAGAGGAAGGCTGTCAGAGATGCTAAAAGTGCTTTTACAACGATTTTGTTATTAAAAATGTACCGAAAATGATTTGAATGTTACCATTTGCCATGTAGTTTAAAGATCTTTTAAAGTTTGTTAGCCTTTCTGTATGCAAAGGCGAATTCTAAGGAAATCTGCAAGGCAATATCCTTTCCCTCTTTTTTCAGAGATTCAAGGCTGATTATCTCGGAAAAATATGTGGCTACCCCTATTTTTGTTTGTGGATTCCAATAACCCTTGCAAAGATCTACTTTTTTGCATGGTCTTAACCTGGCACACTTCGTATTTAGTGGGCACCGTCCTAAAATTGTTGGCTTCCCTCAGGGTAAGATTTCATAGACCTGTGAGCTGACTTGGGATCCCAGGTCATAAAGTTTATGTATGTATGTATGTATGTACCCCTCCCCCTTGTTTCCCCCCCTCCCCAAGACTCCCATATATTATTGACAGGAGGGAGGGACTTGTTGTACTGAAAAAGAGGTTTCAATTGGTACATGTATCTCTTGGAGTGTCCAGCCTCAAAAGGTCCACATTGCGAGCCTTTGCCATATTTTTTACAGGCCCTCTGATATTATGCAATGGTGAGATTTCGCACTATCGACTTTAAATTGCATCCAATCGCACAATTCACGAAAAATCGCACGATTCACAAAAGAACGCAAAATAAAAAAACGAATTAACTAAACAAACAAACCACGATGGTTGCCGCAAATTAAATATGCAGAAATCCAGTGTGCAAAACTAAAGTTCAATTTTAAAACCTAAAATTCCAAAATACAGGGAACCAGATGAAAGAAATGCAAAGGGGAGTACAGTAGCAATAAATTATAATTCAAGCTGTGGTGAAGAAAGCTCTTAAAATGTTGAGAGTTTTGCAGACGTGCGCTGCCTGACCACATATTCAAATTAATTCTTCGTGCTAAAAGCGAAAGCTTGAGTTTCC
>CM042751.1:20853185-20862820 GCA_022496165.2 Catalaphyllia jardinei | reverse complement strand
TACATCTTGTAGTGAAGCACAGGTCAAACCCAGAGGTTGTCCTTCCTTAATCTGGTCTTCAATCAGGCCTATCAACGGGCAAATACTAGAATCACACTGTTCGGATACTCACCTTCTCAAATCTTCTTCTGTTCCATCGCTGTGGAGAACCAGAGGCATGCTGTCAGAGATGCTAAAAGCGCTTTTACAACGATTTTGTTATTAAAAATGTACCGAAAATGATTTTAATGTTACCATTTGCCATGTAGTTTAAAGATCTTTTAAAATTTGTTAGCCTTTCTGTATGCAAAGGCGAATTCTAAGGAAATCTGCAAGGAAATATCCTTTCCCTCTTTTTTCAGAGATTCAAGGCTGATTATCTCGGAAAAATACGTGGCTACCCCTATTTTTGTTTGTGGATTCCAATAACCCTTGCAAAGATCTACTTTTTTTGCATGGTCTTAACCTGGCACAAAAACCTTCGTATTTAGTGGGCACCGTCCTAAAATTGTTGGCTTCCCTCAGGGTAAGATTTCATAGACCTGTGAGCTGACTTGGGATCCCAGGTCATAAAGTTTATGTATGTATGTATGTATGTACCCCTCCCCCTTGTTTCCCCCCCTCCCCAAGACTCCCATATATTATTGACAGGAGGGAGGGACTTGTTGTACTGAAAAAGAGGTTTCAATTGGTACATGTATCTCTTAGAGTGTCCAGCCTCAAAAGGTCCACATTGCGAGCCTTTGCCATATTTTTTACAGGCCCTCTGATATTATGCAATGGTGAGATTTCGCACTATCGACTTTAAATTGCATCCAATCGCACAATTCACGAAAAATCGCACGATTCACAAAAGAATGCAAAACATTCATAAAATAAAACATAAATCAACAAGTTTCTTAAGATTTCTTGCATAAATATGCCTTTTTTAAGATGATTTACATGTACCTTGGAAAAAGGCTAAAAAACCTTTGTCACTTTCGATTTCGTAAACATTTGAAGTTCAAGGCATTATTTTGCATGTCAGGGGCCCAGCATGAGTCTCATTCTTAAAGAGTTGCCTATTGGTGTAACACAAACATGCCCTTTGTTCAGATTAGCCAATCTGAATGAGTGATACATACACATCACAATCACATTGAAATATAAGCAAAGTTGTCAGTTTTTCGGCAAAATGTAGTTTTTTTTCCATTGAAACATGACACGTTGAAACTGGATGGTACGATGAGTAAAGTTTTAACTATTGACTTCGGGGACAAATCGAAACCACGTACAACAGAATTTCCAATCTTGTTTGCAAAACAATGAATAATCAAAGCAAAGGAAACATGTGAAAACCAATTTGATAACAAGCAAGCAAATAATCTCTTTGCAGTACGATGAAATATATTACAGCGCTGCGAAAGGAAGACGAAAGTTGTGTGTCAAAAAACGAAAAAAACAATCTAATTACTTTGAGATCAATCGTATTTCAACTATACTAATTGCTGCGCAGCGAGCGTAGTGAGCGAGCAACAACATAAACAGGATTTAAGAAGAAATATAAAAGGGAGTACGAATTCTCGAATTCATCACTTTTTACCAGAATGCATTGTGCCTTGTACCAGAATGCATTGCGCCACGACTGCTCCTGACCACCTGAGCAGCAACATAAACAGGATTTAAGAAGAAATATAAAAGAGAGTACGAATTCTCGAATTCATCACTTTTTACCAGAATGCATTGCGGCTTTTTATCAGAATGCATTGCAGCTTTTTACCAGAATGCATTGCGCCACGACTGCTCCTGACCACGAACAACACGAGGTTGTGACACTGTTGTGCTGGCGTCCTTTTTCGCATGGATTGCAGTTGAGAAAGGTTAGTGATTATGGTTTGCTTTAATTTACCTGTAAAGACTGTAAAGCGATGTGAGTGATATCGTACTTGGCTTTCACAACCCTTGCTGTTGTCGTTAATGCAGAATTATCTGGATGATTCGATTAATTGTCACACAATAATTTAAAACTTAGTGCATCAATTTCCTAGCAGTCATGCATCCTTCGTCAAATTCTTAATGAAGAGAAATCGCAGGTACTTAAGCTTGTAGAATAATTGAAACAAACGAGAACCGTAGAACACGCTAATTTATATCTGCTGCGATTGATTTGTTTCCATCTAAACATGAATTTAAGCTAAAACTTCAGCATTTTCACATATCGCCATGGACGCGTCCTCACCGCTGGTCCTTATCAGAGTCTGTCACATTTGGTTCTAGAGACATGTGCGTATCAGTTCAGAATTTATAAGTCAGCTTTCTACTCTTACAATTTCCACATCTTTTGTTTATTTGGATTTGGTAAAGAGGAGGTTGATGTGTATCAATTCATGTCCAAACAGTTAAGATCACCATGTGCTTTAGTCACGATCACCAGCGATGTGTCATATGTATTAATGTGTCGTTGTTGTTTTCTTGCAGACAATTTGGAAATCTGCGCCACCAACAACATGAGGATGTCATAGAGTCTTTTCGCGTGGAATCCACAAAAAGTTTGTTTTGATTTACCTGTAAAACGATGTGCAGGAGAGCGTCATTGACTTTCACAACTCTTGCTTTTGTTTTTAATTTAAAAATCTAATCGCCCGGGTCTGGACGATTGTCACATCTTATTTTAAACTTAGTATGTCATTTCTTAGCAGTCTCGCCTCCGTGGTCGAATTCTCAAATCAGATGAAGAGAAATCAACGTTACAAAAACTTGTAGAATAATTAAAACAAACGGAAACTGTAGAACACGTTTTTTTCATATATGCTACGATCAACTCCTTTTCATCCAAACATGAATTTAAACTTAAGTTTTAGCAGTTTCACATATTCGGCGATCGACTAGCCTGCGAACGCAGATGTATTTCCGGCTGTCACTGGTGCCGCCAGCAGAGACAAGCGATAGCCAGAAATAGTTCACAGGCTAGCGATCGACGCATTTTCAATACTGTCAACACTCTAGACTTAATGCATACTTGTACAGAATTTATAACTGAAATTTCTTTTCTCAGCAGTTCTGTGTTAGCTGAATAAGACTCCAAAAAATATATTTGAACGAAGCGAATTAACTAAACAAACAAACCACGATGGTTGCCGCAAATTAAATATGCAGAAATCCAGTGTGCAAAACTAAAGTTCACTTTTAAAACCTAAAATTCCAAAATACAGGGAACCAGATGAAAGAAATGCAAAGGGGAGTACAGTAGCAATAAATTATAATTCAAGCTGTGGTGAAGAAAGCTCTTAAAATGTTGAGAATTTTGCAGACGTGCGCTGCCTGACCGCATATTCAAATTAATTCTTCGTGCTAAAAGCGAAAGCTTGAGTTTCCACCGGCCATTTTTGCTCATCCAGATCTCAACAGTGTGTGATTCGCCTACAACTATCAGTTCAACTTGTTAGGGAACCTTTGAAGATCTGTCTTGGAGGATCCTCTTGAAGTCATTGTCGAGTGCCTTCTCTGCTGATGCAAACAGCAGTTGTGGCCAAGGATTATCGCTAAAAAGGTCATTTACATCTTGTAGTGAAGCACAGGTCAAACCAAGAGGTTGTCCTTCCTTAATCTGGTCTTCAATCAGGCCTATCAACGGGCAAATACTAGAATCACACTGTTCGGATACTCACCTTCTCAAATCTTCTTCTGTTCCATCGCCAGGGCTGTCATTAAGTTTTGAAGCAGGCGTAACTTACTAAATGTCACCCATAACAGGAATTACATGGCCGTAGGCCATTTAAGCGAAGGCTTGAAGAGCCTGAGCTTCTAGGGGGGTCTGGGGGCATGCCCCCCCAGAAAAGTTTTGAAATTAGACCCTTGGAAATGCATTTTCCTGCACTTTGGGGTAAGAATTTTTTATTTTCTTGATCAAAAAGTAATGCAAATGTGGATGTGACTGGCTGGATGCGAGCAGCTGACGAAACTGAAGCAAGGTTTGCAGGTCGTTGCTCGCTGGTTGCTTTATCAGATCGTCCAATTCCTTCGGTCCGTTTGGACTTGGACAAAAAACTCTCGATTCCAGGTTGCCTTGATTCAGGGGCCTTCCTTTTGCTCATGAATAACGATAAACTTTCGCCGGTTCCACTATGAATAGATATGAATAAAGATGAACTTGATAACTCGCACGCTCCCACGTGGAATCTACACATGATAAGAAAAGGTCAGCGGAATCCCATTTATAGTAGGCACTGTGCATTGCATAACAAGTTTTGCCGCTGAAAATGGCGTCAGAATTCAGTTCGAAACGATCGTGTCAATTGTGGATGTTCTCGCGGCAGAAAAGGTTTTTCTTTTATCTAAAACTCATCTGATCATCAAGAACACAGACAACACAAGGCAACAATATTGTTTTTTATTATATTTATTGTATCATTGTTCCGTGAATATTCATTAACGATTATGTACACAGCAACCATCACCCGTAACATCGAGTGAACTCAGCCGTAACAGGTGTTGCGGGTTACGGCCCTTAATGACAGCCCTGATCGCTGTGGAGAAAAGCTGAAAAACTCTTACCGAAACCGGTCAGCATCACTGCGAAAACATCCCTCCCTTCCAGTAAATAATTAACAGCTATTTTCTGTTCTAGTTTTAGTTCAAAACTCAAGTCAGAATTAATCGAAAGCTTGAGGAACGCTCCTTGAACAAAGTCTACAGACCGTTCGCATGATGTGAAATGCACTAAGGTTGCACTGGTTTCTGTAAATTGTCAATTTTAACCAATCGGATCGCTGCATTCATCAGCGAACGCGGGGAATTCAAAAATCAATAGCTCGCATGCAGGCTCACTTTTCCTCACCCCATTCTGCCCTCGGTTGCGGCTCTCCCACCTTTGCCCGTGACACCCTGCCCAAACGAGTGAGCCTGCTTTTAGGGTATTGAGCTGAAAAAATTGACAGGAGATAATGTATTGTCTTAGAATTGGTACTCTTAGGGGTGAAAAATTCCAAACCACATCCACAAAGCAGGTTCTTGGTACATGTACATCATGGGGTTCTTTTCAAAATTTCCAACGTGACCCTGTCCTTTTAATATTGGACTGCCCCTAGGGAAATACCATCTTGTTTCATCTTTTTGAAGCTTATTATTTTACCGCAGCATGCCCCCGTTGGATGGGATGCTAGTCCCTCTCAGGGATACCCTCCCAACTTCAAATTCACCAGAGTACCCATTTATACATTTAAGAATAAGTGGCTTACCCAATAACACACAGTAATGTCCCTGGTCAGGGATCAAACCTGGACTATGCAATACAGAGTCCAGATTGGTAGTTAAGACAGCCTGACTCTCACCAAGCTGATTGACTGATTGATTGATTGATTGATTGATTGATTGTTGATTGGTGGGATATGGCAAGTTCAAACCCTTGTCTTGTCCCATTGTACCCTCCAGTTTGAAGGTCAAAACATTTAATCCTAATTTCTGTGTTTGTGATAAATTTCTCCAATCTTTTGACCTAAGTGCGACTTTCAGTTGGTGGTGAGACTGTTAAGACATACATTGTACATGATCTGTCTATTTAATGGTGACGTCCTTCATTCTCATCACCTGTTTACTTGATAATGTATCAATAATATTGGTATTTATGGAGAAATCAAATATTGGTCATGAATAACCTGGAAGCTCAAATATTGTTCCTTTAGAAAAATATCCAGATGATCCTCCTTCCATTAGTTGTGTTACAGAAGACAATCAACCTGTTTATACTGAACTGGAGTCACTGATGTACAACAGCGCACAACAAAACTGTGGGGAAGTAATGATTTACAATCTTGTAGAAGAAGCAAACGACTGGATAAAGAAACATGAATTTGCTGAACAAATGACATCTTCTCAAGGACAGGAGAAGTCGAGTGAAGATGTGGCCACCGTATGTAAATTCTTCTTGGAAGGGAAATGTAGATTTGGAAACAAGTGCTTTAATAAACATGAAGGACTAACAAGCATTAACAGTAACACAAGAGATGGTTCATTGCACTCACAAATATCTGGTGAAGAGATTGAAAAATTCCCAACTCAAGCTCATGAAAAGCCAATTGAAGCTTCAAAGTCTGTTAAGAGCTTGAGAAACAGAAATGCTGAAACAAAGGGGATTGAAAGTTCTAAAAAGAAACCTCCAATGAAAACGGCAAGTGATGTCATATCCAGAATTCAATGGGATGAAGAGTTGTCACCAAAGGACTTTGTTGTTGGTTATTTGGATCGCTTTATTGGAATCATGGAAAAATCTTTCACAGACTTCTCATGGGAGGACCTTGCTTCTGTCGACCATTTTGTGGACCTCGCAATCCCTCGCCACAGAATTCAATACTTCAAGTATCAAGGCGAAATAGTGTGGGACAAAAGGGAACGCATCGATAGGGTATTTGGTTCTACAGGTAGTGAGGAGACTATTTTAGATGTGAAAAAGAGAATTGGTAACCCACAGGACTCTAATGAAGGGCAGTTTGCCGTAGAAACTGAAGGCACAAGTTGTGTTGCTTCTGAACTTCCTAAGCCTGTGAAGGAAATGAATGGCCCAAACTATTTTATTGCTGTGCAGATTTCAGATGAAGGCATAGCTGACAGTGTCATTAAGGTAGGTACATTTATAACATAAATTAAAAATAAAATTAGATTGTTGCAGCTGTAAGAACTTCATTTTGTATTGAACGTTCATTTTAAAAACAGTCCTAAGAAAATATGCGCACTGATTGATTAAAAATCGTGTTTGTATAACTCAATGGAGACACAGAGCTAGCGCACGCTGTTGACATAGTGATGGTGCGAGCAAAGAGAATTTACATTTTGATAATCAAAGTTAACAAGTTGTTTTCCTATCTTGTCGCAGTGTTTTCTAAAAGAAATATGTACTCCGTGTTTCTATCAAGTTATAGACTGAAACACTTGTGAAAGTTTGGGAGAACTTGAAAAAGTTGTGGAAACGCTCGCCCGCAGTTCATGTTCCCACAGCATTTCTTGTTCTCCCAAACTTCCACTCGATAGAAACACGGTACATGTTCTCTATTTCTTAAATATCAGATAATACCACAGAGCTCTGAACCCTTTGCACTATTTTTTTAAAAAAAAAACTTTGCAAGACAGCAAGGCAGGGTAACAAATTGAACCCCACTTGCCCAGTGGGTCAGTAAATGTCAGAGTTTTCACCTTGCCCCCATTTAACATGGCAGCCAGTATGGAAATCAGAGGACAAACGTGAATGTGAAGTTTGCTAGGATTCCCAACTACCGGTAATCTACATGTATTCTTTCAACCTAATGTCTAACTTATCTTGAAATAGCTTCTGACTGGAAATAATCATTTTATCAATTGAAGGTGACATTTTTATTTGGACTCACAAGGCTACTGAAGAAAATTTTGCTTGCCCTCTTTGCCACTGAACTTCCATTTTCACTTGCCCAACAGCAAAATTTACTTGCCCCAAGCATTTTTTTATTCTCACTTGCACAATGTACAAGGGCCCAGGCAAGTCAACCACAAATTAAATAAAAGAGGGGTAAACTAAGAACGGCCCAAGGCAAACAACATTTGAGAGCTACTTGTCTGAGAAGCAAGTCAGAATTCAAATTTTTTTTCAAGCCCTGGTACATACCTGCTGTGTTAGCCACGCCCTAATATGCATAACTTTGTTATGGCAGATTCAAAATACCATCCAACGTGAGCTTGGTCAAGAAGCAGAGTATGAACTGATTGCAAGAGAACATCTACACATCACCCTACTCATGTTAACTCTACACACTGGAGATCATGTAGCCACTGCTAAAAGTATTCTCAAGTCAGTCCAGCCCTTGTTGGTGTCCATTCTTCCCCCCAGCCACAAATTGCAATTTAATGGCCTTGGGCAGTTTCACAACAGAATCTTGTATGCCAAAGTTGAACCTGATGCGGCCCTGTCAAAACTTGTCCAGGCTCTAAAATATAAGTTCAGCAAAGCTGGGATAAGTCTAGAAGGAAACAGAGATGAGTTTGTGCCTCACCTGACAATCATGAGAGGGGCGTCAAGGGATTTATTAAGTACTGGACACGTGCAAGAAAAATTGTCTGATTTGATGAAAGCTAACCATGACATTGGTGAACAATATATAGAGTCCCTAGTTCTGTTCTCTAGGTTTTTTCCAAAAAACATCGACGGAAGTCACCACAAGGTGTCCACAGTAGAAAACTCCTTGAAAGCATTGTCTTCTACTCTGCCAAGGAAACTGTGTCAATATGTAGATCATTTGTTTGAAAGTGAGAAGCTTTGCGAACAAGAGAGGAACGACATTCAAGCGCTGTTTCAGTCTGGAAATGCTACTGAGCTGAACAAAGGGCTATCAAGATTGGTGCAACTGAATAATCTTCAAGACAGAAAGGTTCTGATAATGAGAGGCATTCCAGGAAGTGGAAAGACACATCTTGTGGAGAACTCAGTGGAAGCCACAGGTCGGAGTGGTTACACATACTGTAGCGCCAGGCAGTTGTTTCACAAGTCGGGTAATTCAGCCCCAGATCCCTCTGAACTGAATATTGCCGAGGCATACTGCCGCTCTTGTTTCCTGGACGCCATGGCAAACTTATGCCCCTTTGTTGTTGTTGATGGCGTTCACTCCAAGTGCTGGGAGTACGCTGTTTACAAGTGTCTCGCTCGAGCCTTTGGTTATGCCTGCTATGTCCTAGAGATTCGAGTGACACAGCCAGAAGATATCAAATTGTGTCAACAGAACTGTAGCTCTGGAATACAGCTGGAACAGCTGCTTGAAGATGTGCAGGATTGGGAGGAAGATCCTGAAGCTACTGTGATAGAGCCCTGGTTCAGCAAACCAGACACATTGAAATACACTGAGTCAGTGTCCCTTGAACAACTTTGGAAGGCTTCATGAACAGGTTTAAATTGGAAATTTATATCCCATACTCTTTGTCAGTCCTTTTCACTCGCACAATTTACAATTACTGCCTTGTACACTCTTGAAAATACAATATAATACCAGATATTAAAATTCATCAAATATTTTCGCTCATGCACAATTGGTCTAAACACGTCACATGACCGAATATTTCCCAGCTAAAACTAGGGAACATCCCCAATTTTCAAAACTGTGCGCGTTGCGAAAAAGATCTGAAGGATAAACACAATACCCTCCATCTGGGGCGAAAATATGCCTGTATATTTGTCAAAGTCAAATGTCCTTGGACATTATCTGTTCCTGGAAGCTCAAAGTTTTTTTTCGCTTCTCGGAACAGATAATGTCGGTGTACAAATATTTTAGCATATTTTCGATTATTTTTTATAAATGATACAATGTAATACAATACAGCTATTTATACTACTAACAGTACTATTATTTAGTGGCACCCCTCTCCCCCTAGATCTAAGCCATCCAGCAAGTGTTTCCCAGTAGTTAGCACCTGTAATTTTCATCCACGCAGTAATTACAGGCACGTCTTTCTGTATTGGCTAAATCAAGAAATATTGAATAAACTGTTCATTAAATATTGTGGTTGTCATATTTTTAAACATCATAAGTCATGTTAAAAATAATTTTGCGGCCAGGGCAAACACGTTACTTTGTCTAGACGTCTTCAATTTGTGCCTTGGTATGTGTTTATTCACAGTGATATTAATCAAGAATTATTTGAAAAAAGTTTACCTCACGAAAAAG
>CM042751.1:20807208-20850585 GCA_022496165.2 Catalaphyllia jardinei | reverse complement strand
ATAATAATAATAATAATAATAATAATAATAATAATAATAATAATAATAACTCTATCAGCAGTACTCCCAAGGAGTGGCTCTTCGCCTACTCATAACATTGTGTATTAGTTTGACATAAATAAGAACGTACTATTCCGTTGTTCGACGCGACAATTTGATAATCAGGTTGGTTCTTGCTTATCGGTAAAATGAAAATTTGCGTTTTGACTAAAACAAAATCGTTCCGCGTCGATTTTTCATCAGATATGTAACTTTATTCCATTTGTGTTCAAAAATGCGCATCTTTCTTATATTTTCAAGGAAACAAGGCTATCGTGTAGCATGCCTTGGAGAGCAAAACAAAGGTATCAAGTTACAAACATTGGCGTGAAAAGTAAAATTGTCACTTCTGGTACTTCGACGTATTATTAAATGTAAAATTAACCAAACTCAAAGTAAACACCATAATAAATTTCAAAAACGACTTGACAAACGCTAATTATAAAATAGTTTTGGGCTTTGAAAGAAAATACAAACATATGAACATACACACTGCTAAGATTATGTCTTTTCACGTTTTTGTCCGCTCATATTCTACAAAGGGGAAAAGGCCTGGTTGACTACCAAGGGAGAGAACGGTAGGGGTGAAGACCTGTGTGACTACTGTATCAGTGGCGTAAATTGCATTCTGCGCTATTTGAGATTGTCTCCCTAGTTATCAATTTGATACCACGCTATTTCACTGGTGTTTATATGATAAGACCAATTTCAAACCACCTTTCAAACGGGCTTTAACCTTGTAAGTTGTGGCATGTGTATGGTATGATCGACTAACCTTGTCTAGTTAAGCCAGTTTTAAATATGTTTAACAGGTTGGTGTGAATGGGTCATGATTTTTCACTCAATATATGCAGCTTTCCTCTTCCAAAAGATAAAGTTTTGAGTTACATTATCTGATAACATAGAACCAATTTGGGATCATGATTGATTTCAGGATAAGTATGTATAACCATAGGTGTGGGAAGAGTTTCCTCTTTCCGTTCGATTAGTGACAATTTTTTTAAAGGATGTGTGGATAATCCCCAAATTTTTTTCTGGCGAAGTTTCATGAGAAAGTGATAATTATTAATAATGAATGACATCCTTTCCTTAAGCCGTAACTTTGTTGCTGTCAGGTTACACTTTAAATTGCAGCAGAAATCGAAGTGGCTTTTAGCCACTGAACTTGGAAAATGGATCGTTTCCAAACAGTGACAATTTTGATGTCACCGACTTAATCCGAAGGTTAAGTTAAAGTTAAAGCCCACTGGGATCGGTTAAGATGTAGTACAAAACTCAACGGTGAGATGTAACACTGTTGAAGACATTCACATTCACAAAGTTATCGGTCCGTGAGACCGAGTTATCTTCGTCCGACAGACCGAGGTAATTAAAAATTATAAGGAAATTGCAGCTTGTCCGATCATCAAACCAAGTAATAGTTCTCATTTTCATATTCCTCTAATTTTTTCTCTACTTTCCCAGCCACGCAGTATCAGAGATTTTTTTCTCTTTTTGATCCTTTTTCTCATCTTAGAAATGTAAAAGATGCGTGCAGCGTAGAGTCACTATACCACAAGGACAGAAACAAGTTTCGTCCGCTACTTGGACGGGTGGCCAAATACGAATACCACGTGTTGTAAGAACTCTGTTTTTTTCTTTTTTCCCCCTCTTCTTTTTCCAAAGCGATATTATGGACTGCAGAACTGCCATCCTTGTATAATGTCATTTCTTCTATTTATCAACTTTTTGTTCCCCATTTCGCCATGGCCTTATTTATGTGTATTTATTTGCATTATGGTATAAATAAACAGCGGGACACGTCGTTCGAATTCTCCTCAATTCTCTCGCCTGTTGATATTTCAATCACATTTAATCACGGCTTGAATCATTCGAAAATTCATACAGCTCGTCAATTTTATGACTTTCAGTGTTTTCTTTTTCGGCAATCGAGTATGGTTAAACCTGTATGAGCGGGCACTTTCGGGAAATTTAAAAGAGACTTCTATAATTGCAGGTATCTTCTATTTATGAAAACTTTCGTGCGAGAATTTATTCAATGTAGAGCATTTCTGCGATAAGATATTGAGTACTTAGGTCAGAATTCAAAGAATGACTAACTTAACACGGTGCAACGGACCGTGAAACGGCCTTAAACGGCAGATGTTCAAATCCTGGGGGGGACTCCTATATGCAAAGGTTCAGAAATGCTCGCCGTCTCGTCTCAAGGATTCTGGTCTCACTTAGGGTGTTGACGACGAAACATCACCAGTTTTAGCGGTCAAAGTATCGTTTAGGGTGCACTCGAAGAAATAATAATTAAAAGAAAGGCTCTTATTTAATTTCTGTTTTCAGGCTTGATTTTGGCTGATCTCTCGATTACGCGGGTCGGCTCTACAAGTGCCCTCTCTTGAACAATGGCTAGTAATCGAACCTATTACGTTTTGAGTGGTATCATTTAGAGGTATAATGAAACTCAGGCAACGTCCACATAAGTCTCCCGTAGGAGCACATTCAAAATTTCCGACAAGCATTCCTTGCCTTTTCATAAGGGAGCTCCCCCCCGGGTTTCCAAATGTCTAACGGGAAGTGATGGAGTGAAGGAGTGCGGATGGAGTGATGGAGTGAATTCGCCCCACCACTACAACTTGGAAAATAATAAACATTGTCCAAGTTAAAAAGGTGGAGTCGTTTAGGAATGAACGTTTGGAACATGTTGGTTTAAAGTTGCAAGTACAATACGAACCGTGATGCAAACTTCGTCGAGTCATTTTGAATTTTCTTGTCTCCAAATTTCTCAGTTTTTTCTGAGCGCAATTTTGATGAATGATGACTTTAGTTAAACTCGGGTGAAAATTAGGCTTGTTAGGCCTCTAGCAATAGCAAATGCTAATTTACCAAGAAAAAAAATATTTAGATAAATTGAAAAAGTATAAATATAAATTATGGTATAAAATTACAAGTTTCTTTGCTTTCTTGATCTCATTCCTGGATACAATAGTGCAATAGCAGACCTGTCTAATAAAACGAGCCTTAACGCCACGTTATTTTTTGAATAAAAATGCCGAACTCATATTTTTGTTCAGAATGTTTCTACGATAATTCGTAAATAAGCTTTCGGTAATTGTGAAAAGTAAGTTACATGGCAGCTGTTGTATTACAACTGAGCATGATTTTTTTCAGTAAAGTTTTGAATAAAGAACAGATCTAGAACCTTACCATGTGTTTCCACCAGCTTTGTTCTCTCTCCCCTTTTCATGGATGTGTAAAAATAGAGACTAACTCGCCATGTTAATCCGAAGTTTGCTCGAATCTGTCAAATGGTACCATATTATTTCAGTCTTCGTGGCGCCAGGTTAAAGCTGCAAATATGTGTATGCAACATATTGAACAACTGGAGAGGTTTTCAGCCTTATGAATTGCTTATTTTAAACCCTAGGCTCGTGTTTGTGAGAAAAGTGTTTGGGCTGAGATTTGTGAGGGTTGCCACGCCCAAAGAACTGAACTGAGAATTTTGGGTGCACACAAGAATGCCACATGACAAAGCTGTCTAAACGATATGAAAGACGAAACAAATCCTGCAGTCTTAAACATGAACGTTGAAAGTCTCTTAGTAAGCTGCAGTCAACGACATACAATAGAAAACAAGTTCTCAAAAAAACGTTTCATGTGTTTACGTCCCACGAAGGCTTATGATCAGAAGAAGTTATATCTTATTTTAAGGAAATCTAAAATTGTACATGGAAAATGGGTTATAATCTGAATTTTTTCGCTACAAAGACATGGGGAGTTATTGTCTGTGCTAGCGGAAGGATTATTCCTACCCTACGAACAGCTTTCTTTCCTCATATGCTTGGAAAGCTGTTTTACCCCTTTGTTTGTTGGTTACGTAACAGACACCTTCTTTCCACAGCGATACAAAAACAAATGTTCGTGCCTCGTAACACGAGACAAAAAAGCTTAGGAGACACTCATCTAGACAGCTGCTTGAATTTGGTCAAGTGTTTCCTAACTACATAGAAAAAAAAATAAAGTTTCCTATTTCATGCGTGAAATATATGCCCCAAAATATTTCATGTAATTTTATATTTCCAAACGTTTTCGTCTAATAAAAGAACGTGTAATTTCTTCTTTATTTCACAAATTAAAATATATGAAGTTATATATTGAAATATTTGCACGCGTAGCTTTGCAAAAGGCCAGACTATACGCAAATTAACATCACGACAAAAAAGTTTATTTTCGCTGCAATATTACGCACAGCGATGGCACGATGATATGTTGGGAATTATCATATAATATCAGACCCCGAGGTATGTAAATAAAGAAAACAATAACTGCCAGAAGAAAAATGATTTCCTACCACACTGCAAAGGACATCCGAATTATGATTGTGGAAATGACAAACAAATGCGAGGATGAATAAAAGAAGCTGCAGCATATCTTTATTTTATTACAATATTCAAGCAAGAATTGTCAAGAAACGATGTTATCATAAGTGAAGAACTGAATATTGTTTAATTTTTTTTTCCAAAGACTAAACTAAAGCTAAAATATTAATGTCGAAGTGTACTTTCCAGTTTTAATCTTTCCTTTCAAAAAACCTCCGAGTACAGTCTTGTGTATGTAACATGAGTATAAAAGGCTAAATCAATAAGACTATTTAAACCACCTCGTATTTAGACTGCGGTTTTGCGTTGAGAATTGGCTGTTTTCTCTGGGGCGTTATGTAGTCAAATTTAATGACGTTCTCAGATTCATCGCCAATGACTAAAACCGCTTATTTCGAACTTATTAGGATGTTTTTTCCTTTTCTTGGAAGTTGGGGTGTTTCTGTTATCTTTAATTCGGGTCTGGAGGCGTTGGCAACCTTACATGTTTACCCAAAAAGAGCTGCGGCGTTCGTCTATTCGTGGAGATGAGCTGTGTTCATGCATATGATAAATGCTGTTTCCAAAACACATTAGCCGTGTTGCCTCTCTAATTCGCCCGGTTGTCCACTCAGCCTTCGTTATTAAGTGAGGATTGTAGGCTATTCAATCCAGAGGCAGATGGTCGAGGGCATTTATTTTCACGTCAAAGATAATGACAATTTAAATTTGAGGAGCTGCCATTCACTCGGAAAACTCGCGCGCGGGCAAACCGCTTATTAACCTGACACAAGAAGAAGGAAAACATTCTGCTGACGAGTCACAGCAAGTTCACGATGAATTCTTCAAGCGCTCTTGCTCGAAGCGTCAACGTTACGAACGTTATCTCACTAAATGCGTCTTTAAACACTTCGAAGGGTTTAACTTTAAACTTAACGGCGCAATCTACGACAAACAAAAGCATTTCCGCGGAAGGATTCGACCGACTTGCCATCATCCAAATGATGTGTTTTCCCATCATCACTGCTGCAGGTTTGATAGGAAATACCCTGATTTGCTTGGCTGTCTTCAAAAGACGCCGTCTTCGTATTACCGATGTCTTTATCCTGAACTTAGCAGCAACTGACTTGGCGACCTGTATCATTAGTATTCCATTTGACTTTGTGGAGATTTTAATGAAACAGTGGCCTTTTGGCAGCGTGCTTTGTAAAACTGTCTACCCGCTGCAGACCATACTTATGGCGGTCTCTGTATACACCCTGCTTTTCATGAGCTGGGAGAGACACCGTTCCGTTATGCCACCGTTAAAGCCAAAACTGAAAGCGAAGCGAGCTGTTGCAGTCGTGGTTTTCCTGTGGGTCGCAAGTGTCAGCTTAGTAGGTCCGTACATCGCAATTCTCCGGGTTGAAAGGGTCGATGGTAGGGCGGAATGCAGTGAGAGCTGGCCACAGGCATATCACCCTAAAGTGTTCACTATGGTCGTTTTCATAGCGTTATACGTGTTGCCGTTATTCGTCATAACTGCCAACTACATCAGGATCAGTCAGAAGCTTTGGAGAGACATTCAAAGAATGCAGAGGGCGATTGGCGAGAAAAATGGCAACAGTAAAAAGCCACTAACACAAGCAAGAGCGCAGCGAAACATGCGAATCGTTAGAATATTTATTATTGTGGTGATCGCCTTTTCGTTGTGCATGCTGCCAAACCATATCATGTGGATATGGTATGATTTCGGTACGGGAAGGGAATACGAGAACTTTAATACCTTCATCGTCTTTTGTTTTATTCTGGTTTACTCCAACTCTGCCATCAATCCCTTCATATTTGTGTTCCTTCACCGGCGTTACTGCAAAGGCATCTTCAGTTCTTGTAACGCGCTTAAGGCGTTTGCATTTTCCTGTTTAAAATCGACTCCCGATGACGAGGTTATCGACAACAACTGCAACAGAAAACACGGCACTACGCGGAGAAAAAGAAAAATTCAGAAGAAAAACCACAAGCCGTACATGATGCAAGTCGAATCGCCTCACAAACTTTACACGGCGAGAAGGAAGTTCTGGAATAATTATTGGCGCCACGAACTCATTCCAAAGTACGAAGCGAGGCGTGATCGCGTGGCGTACAGAAACGTGCGAAACAGTTTTCGGCAATTTAAGGATGCGGAAGATGTCAACGAGGGCGATGAAGGTAATGTCGCACCTCTGGCAACACGAAAAGTCAAGGTAAATTTTGGTGAAGTTGTTCATATCGATGAGCAAAGATTTCTGCGGCAACCAGCGGGTGAAACAATGATGTAGACAATGTTTTAAAATGGATAGAGAAGTCTACGATTTAAATTCAGGCTGATCGTTCGCGGGTAAGAGCAAGTAACACGAAAAAAGATAAGAAAGAATGAAAAAAAAAGAGCGCGTTGTGTAAAGTTACTAAGTACACCGAATACAAATTGAGCGTAATTTTATTTTGATTTCTGAATAAATTGAAATTCTATTGACGTAGAGAAGTATTAAGTTTATTTGTTACACCGCGCACAAAGACCCACAGAATAACAAGAAATCCATCTGTACTATTGTTGTGACTGATCGATAATCCGCGGCAACGAAAAACATAGCTTTGTATGCTTTTCACAAGACGCACAAAAAGGTTTTCTTCTTCAGCAAAGATTTGTTTAATTTTTGAGAATACTAAGCGCCGCTTGCTTCAAGAACCCGGGCTAATCTTTGTCGTAAAATAAGATTTTCCCATTGTTTGAGTTTCACTATACCTCCCATGCAGCCTGTCTTTGTTTGTTTAATGCACACCGCCGCTCTTCGAGCTGTTAAATGCTAATACAATGTTGCAAATAAAAAACTGACGCCAAAGAGTTTAGTGTTATGGGCTTTACTTTAGCAAGAAAAATTGGAAACGCTAGCTACTGAGCCGCCGCGACACCGTGGCACCCACAACGATAAATATTGATTAATTGCATTCGACTTTGACGAACTCCCAGCGCAAAAAGTGATTGAAAAATAATTACTCTCAAAGCTACAGACGGCAGTTCGACCTATTGAATGGTGTCAAATAAATAAATGTTTACACAGAAATTTTGTTTTCAAAAGTGTGTTCTTCATAGCTCCTAGAGAAGAGGAAATATATATATTTTTTTCACTGACTTAGATCACGTACAAGCTGCTTTTTCAGAGTAGCGCAAGAACTTCCCATGTCATAAGCTTTTCGGCGTCTTATAGCTTAATTGCTTGCCAGACTCCGAAATTGTTTCTCTTTACAAAAATAGAGTCAAAAGTACTTTATATATTATTTTTCTTTGTAAACTTTGATATCATTTAGACAAATGTTTACAATTGCTTTTCCTGTTTTTAAATCGCGAAATGAATAAAATAAAACTAAAGCGCGAGAGCGGACGCCAAGTTTTCCATCGGTTCCTTAACTGTCTCTAATTTCAATTCAAGTCTATTTCCATCTCCCCTTAGCCCACGTTCAAAAGAAAACCCAGTGTTAACAATTCTAAACAGAACGTGCAGTGAGTCGGTTTGGTTATCATTGCATTTCCCAGTGTCTTTTCGAATTACATAACAGCCTTTTCAATATGAAAAAAATGTCCGAGTATTTTCCTTGCCGTTGCAGTCATGAAATATTAGGGAGTTTTAGCAATGACGACGGCGACGGCGTGGAAGATGCCTAGTAAAAAATGAGTTTATATTTTACGTTCGAATGTCGCAACTCTGTAAATCTTTTCAGAACGCCTATCGGTGTAAAAATTTGCTCAGGCTAAACATGAACTGACAGCGTTCAATTCCAAAAGGAGATACGACAAACTAGCTATTGCGGTTCGCGTTCTCCAAAATACAATAAACGTAGTTATTTCACGTTGTTGTTTTGCAGAGGACGGCAAAGAAATGTACTGAGATTCAAAACGCACGTGCACAGCTATTGTTTTGCTCATTAAACCATTTGTTTGGTGACACTTTCCTCGCCGTAGCCGTCGTGGTTTGCTAAAACTCCCTATTTTAATACATCCACACGCGGAGCAACATATAAATGCATAAAAAATATCTTCGTACCGGAAAAATAAAACGGGCCTTTGAAATATGTCTCTTTACATCCGATCACATTGAATGGTCTCCTTGTCCGCAATGGTAAAAAACACGTATTCGATAAACCGAGTCGCAGATTCACATGAATGTTCAAATGATAGCTGTTAGAAATTCATTGATAGTTTGGGTTGAGTTATTTGCAATTGCAAATAGACATCAGTAATTTACAACGAGTGTATGCTGACTGAAAAAAGTCACGTTAGCAAAAGGAAAGACACGCTATCACATCAAACAAAACCTCTTCTATATTTTCCTTGGCTTGCCTATGAACCTAGCTGTTGAAACATTTCTCTTTGCATCCGATCGTCCTTGTCCTCAAAACATTGCACGAGATTTTGAAAAGTACATTCGGACTCTGTCAGTTCAGCAACGTGATCAACGCTAAAAAATGATTGATAGATGTAAATTGATTAATATCATTCGCAAAGGTCGTAAGCTGGAAGTTGCAATTAATTAACGGCGACACGATATTTTCAAAACATCCCTCATTAGAGCAGACAAAAAATAATAATCTCGTTTTCAATTCGAAAAGACAAAGCTTATAAAGCTATATGATCACGCGAACTATAGCGCAAGCTTAAACACTCGAATTTTTTATGATTTTCCATGCCCTCTTCTTGTGACAGCACATCTCAAGCAAGGAGTCATGGTTGGTAATAGCGAAAATAAAAAAAAAATGGTTTCTTCGAAAACTCATGATCTAACTCCAGGCCAGACTGTTCCACAAGTATTTCAGACCAAATTGTCAACATTAATTCACTCTTAGACAGTCAAACAGTCAAACCACCGCCTTTTGTCGCCGCTCATATCTATGTAATATAATTAGGAAATACCACCCTCTTTGGGGAATATTCAAACTTTTAAATGATGATAGCGCTGCTGGGTCGGATTCAGAGCTTCTCTCAGGACTGCTTCTTGTTATATTTAGAATGAATGCGAATAGCTACAACTGATGATATAGAGCTCATCTGTCGAAGAATACTTATTCTGATCCGTTTTTTTTTGTCATAAATCTTCTCGAATTTCCTCGCCGTCAAACAAACGATCACTCGCGACAAAAAGGTCGTTATATGGGCTGCCTTCGTCTTCAAATAAAGTCTTTGAAAGTTATGATCATTTTTTTTTCTAAAATAGGGCAACGATTGTTCGGATCAAGTCTGAAAGACATGTAGGGTATTATAAAGAACATATTGCTGTCTGAGATTCAGAGTTCTCGGTCTTTGGTGCTTAAAATTATCACGGTCGAGTTGCTTTTACTCTGCATTCGTGAAATTTATTCACTTATCAATTTCTTGAAGCATGTGAAAACTAGGATCGTTGAACGCGTGTTTTCTCAGCGAAAATTCGGTGTAAGATAGTGACCTGTGGTGCACACGTTCTAGCCAATATTGGCGACAGATGGAGATTGGCAAGTTAATCTAAAAAAAGACAAAACATCTTGAAGATAAATTCAGTTAAGAAGGACAGTTTCCGCCGTGCTTGTTGTATTTAAACATGGATGTATCTTAAGATCAAATTTGGCTTGTTTGATCTCTATCGCGTTAGTTAAAAATATGTTAGCAGACGTGATGAGCCGCACAAACAAGAAACCGTAAAATGTAAGTGCTCGCCACACTCCCGTTCACTCTACGCCTGAGGAGTTATAAAACGAAAGTTTCACTCTAAAAACGCATCGAATGTTTTCCGTTTACACTACGCTGGAGGAATTTGAAAACGAAAGTTTCACTCTGAAAACCCATCAAATGTTTTCCGTTCACACTACGCTGGAGGACTGATTTGAACACTCGACAATCACCGGTTATATTTTGGATTTGTGTTTTGGGAAAACTCGGGCAAGAAAATCACGTGGTTATCGTGACGTCATCGCTTTTTGAAAAACTTCGTTTTCAAAATGTTTTCCGTTCACACTAAAACGAAGTGCGGGCGTTTTCAAATTTCCTTCTGTTTGAAGAGCGTTTTCGAAAATTTCCGTTTTCGTGACGGATTAGTACGGACGGTACGCCTAGCCGTAGAACTAAAACTGCGTTTTCAAATTTCTCCAGCGTATGGTTAGCCTGCCAGTGAGAGCCGGAAATACGTCTGCGTTCGCAGGCTAGCGTATGGTGAATGAGGCCTAATAAATCCCGGCAAACTGTGCTCCTAATGTTAAAAGCGATTTTGCGTAGGTCACTTCACGCAAAATTTCAGCACCAACAGGCATGTTAAGAAAACCTCATCAGTAAAAACCACCTTGACAATGATAGGGAAAAAAATCACTTAGAATTAGGAGATCTATGATAACTTTCTTTGTGGACAATTGCTACAAACGAGACAGCCGACCGAGGTTTTTGTTCTTTATAGTCATCATAAATAACCCAAGGACATTGCCTCAGACATTGCCTCAGACATTGTCTCGGTCATAACTTTTTTCTGGCTATTATGGCTCAATTCTTTGCATACATGTATACTTTGCAAATATATATACACGCGCGGCAAGGATGCCTGGGGCTTAAGGGGGAACCAGTAAGAATGAATAAAGGTTTTTTAATGGCTGGCTATATTAATCGAGCACTCAATCATAATTTTGGTATAGATATTAAAGTATTACGATGATATTCTGAATTCTCAATTTTTCAAGTATTTGCCCTCTAGCTGAGCGGACGCCGCTAATTTGAATTATAATTTGAAAATCATTACGGCGGCTGTCGCGAAATAAGGCTTATTAAAATGCTTTATCATAAAAATTCTTTTGAATTCACATCTGCCTCGAATATTGTAGCTTTGATCCAACGACTTAAGTTATACACAATGTCCGCTTATGTAGGTTTATTTAACAACGAAAGAAGGAATATTTTCCTTGAGGGATTTGGCAGGATGCCGGAAGAAAGTAAAAATGGAGGCTGGACGCGGGTTAGGAGAAATTTTCATAGGGTGATGCGGGATAAAAAATACTTCGGCGGGAACGGGGTTTGCTCATTGTGATAGGCGGGATACGGGATGATTTACAGCGAGATATGGGATGAAAGACAAAAAATCACAGGCTACGGATGTCACGTGGCTGAAAACTGCGACTTCATTAATAAATCAGTCAAGAACGGGAAAAATATTATGAGTAGGGTGGGATAGCGGGATTGAGCCAAAAATAGCTGCGGGATGCGGGATTGAAAAAAAAAACCTTTGTTGGACCCTCTTATTTGCCATGTTCTTGTCGAAGAAAAATATATATCTTTTTGGATCGAAAGTCGTCTCTCCTTAGTCACTGAGCAACATTTTTTTACGTTTTTGCTTAAATTCTTGGTTTTGGCTAAAACTGACCTCACACTGGTTTATAAATCAATTCGAATGCTTTTTAAAGGATTTGCACTTGTTTTTCTTATTTCTCCGCTAACATTTACGTTTTATGCAGTGTTCAGTGTGAACACTGCTTCCATGGCACCTTTCCCCGCCATACTTTGGCGGTGGATCGTCGCAAATCCTCGATCTGGTACGCAGGCCAGATCCACAAGTCACACCACAGGAAGACCAAGCAGTCCAACGACCCCAGTGACCTTGTACCGGAGCTGAAACGAATATTTTTTGGATCAAGTTACTCTGATACTGGCGTCACTCTTACAGGTGTAACTGTTCCTCAAAATGCAACATACAACAAGAACGTAGATTACAGGAACTTAATAAAAGAAGCTTTTCACCAAAGGAAAATTATTTTGTTCTTTCAACAAAAGCTAAGAACTAGTTTTATAAGAACTGTTGGAGATAAGACTTAATTAAATATCCCTTGTTTCTTACGAAGCAAAGAGGGCAGACTAGGAGAGAATCAGGTCAATACCGTATATCACCATAATATTTCCAAAAAAATTAAATCAAAGGAGGCGGAGAGGATAGTTTGAACAAACACCAGGTTGTTCAAAGTCGAAATATGCAAACCCAGGATTAACGAGAATTTTGATTTGAGTTTTGTAACATCACAGTGAGGTTTTCTGTTTGTGTTGTTTGTTCTTCAGTTTAATTTGAACTTGAGCAATTTCAAAATACCCAAAACCATAAAAAAAAGTGAAAAAGAAAAATTGAATATTTTGTTAATTTTTAATTTAAGGGTAGCGTCAACGTGCCTTCGAAAAACCTGACCCTGCGACGAATTATTTTAACACTTTATGCTTCCACAAAAAGGCATCTGTTTTTCTGCTTTCACATATTGCAATTGATTGATGCTATTCTTGGGTTGAACTGTCACGCAATTAAAAAATAACTCGAAAACCATTCAGTATATAAAGCCAAGAAATTATAATGTTATAAAAGATAAATAAGACGCTTCTCCTAGTTTAAGTTCTTTACGTTTTCAATTTTGCACAAATTTACAGTGCCCAGTATGGAGCCGCCATGTTAGTGTACCTCCAATGGACACCAACATGGCGCACGGAAAACAGTGTAAACATATGCAACTTACTTTGGCTATCTAGCCCACTGTTTGTCTGAACTGATCAAGCAAACATTTAAAAAAGCATTTTTCCTGATATTTTAATATCTAAAAAGGCTAAAAATCCCAAGATAATTATTTTGCCTGCGCGGAAAATGGGGCGGGAGCCAAAAAAAGAAAGATGATATGAGGGTAGGGGAGGGGAAACGCTTGCAGACAAACCCCTGGATTTTGAAAACCCCGTTCGCTGGCGAACGGGGCCCTTGATTGGCTGGGCTAGTCGAACATTGTTGATATGTGTCGATCAAAGATCGTTTACTCGCTCCATTTATCGCCCTGTAATTATTTGCTCCTGAACCGCATAGAAACGCTTGCTACGCAGGCTAGTATATAGGATTTAATGGAGCCGAAACCAATTGTGGAATTGCACACATTTTAGGCATCCTACTGATGAACAGTTACAACCCGTAGATACCTTTTTAGCAACTACTACAATTTGCAGTCTGTTCACTTTGAATATATTTTTCGACAAACATGTTCATCGCTTTATGTCACGCACTGCCACAACTAAACTTTAAAATGCGCCTGTTTATAAACGCAGCAAGTTACTTAGGTGAAAAATTGTTAACAGATATGAATTTCCCCCCTCTCATGCCTGATGAAGATAATGACTTTGGTGGCTCTTTAGTTTTGGATTTTAGCAAATGGTGACGTCACATGCAACCCAAGAATTGCGATCAAATTGCTATGATTGATAATTATATTAAAAATATATCAAAAACAGTTGAAGAAAAATTAAATGAGCCGAAGCTCATTTTACGGACACCTCGTTATTACGGAAGAGTAGCTTTAATCTACAGCTGATACGAATTGACCCACTAATCGCTGACATCTCTAAAATTCGGGAACTTTTTTGTTCGAAAGGAAATCATTGTTCAAAATCCCTCAAATTCAAATCATAATTAACTGATAAAGCATCGCAAAACTTTGTTTTCGGTTCTGGAGATGTAAAAAAAATAATTAAAACTCACAGAGTAATCTTGCATCAATGGCCAAACATTTTAACTGACGAATCCGCAAACTAGCGCAAAGTTAAACAAATTAAGACTGACAGATGTCGATTACTCCAAAATTTCAACTTGCCGCTGACAAACGGCTTAAATTAAATTAAAGACCAAAATTGTCATTGGTTATTACAAATTCGACTTCCCCTGCTAGCAGAGGTCTCTCACGACGAGGCAAAATGAAATCCGACAGGAGAGAGACCTCTGCCGGCTTCCGACGAGTTTCCTATTACGCATGCGCTCGCGTTTCCTCAACAACAAGGGACGTTTTTGTCACGTGCGACCAAGAGAACCGGTTTGCGTGCATGCCTCGTCGTGAGAGACCTCTGCTAGCAGGGAAAAATTCGACCTAACTTGCAGCCGCTTGCTAACAATTATATTTGCCTCTTTTCTCGGGGACAGAACATAACATCATTTTAAAAAAATGTGGTTTAGCTTTTTCATTTGATATAAAGAATACACTGAGTAGGGCAATTCAAATGTATACGTTTGACCAAGCAGCTCTGCCGTTCCTTAGCGGTTGAGTTAAAACGAATACTTAAGAAAACGTAAAAAATTACTGCGGCATCTTGGTTCGCTAACACGCAATTTCAGATCGTTGAAGTTTTCAGAGCTCATAAAAGGTTCAACGCGGTTACAGGGACGGTAATGATAAATTTGCTTTTCTTCGTACACACTAAAACACACTGCCAGCGTATTCAAATTCCTACGGTTTTGAAGAGGGGTTTCAAAAAGCTCAGTCCGCTTGTTTGAGGGATTAGCGTGGACGTTGGACCTGACCGTAGAAATAAAGCTGCGTTTTCAAACATTTCGCGAGCGTAGTGTGTGGACAGGGGCTTGGTGTTGCGTTGCAAAAACTGAGGTTGGCCCAACTGTGCGAAATTTGCATTTCCTTTCGTACGTGCCGAATGGACAAAATGGCAAAAAGTCACAAACCTTTGCTTATTAGGCGAACGTGTTTCCTTCCTGCCCCCTACGAAGTGATGAATTAGGACTGTTATAAAATTATGATCGAAAACTGCGTTTAATTTCTATTGATTTAAATTTCGCGGGTTTTCCAAGCAACCAAACACGTGTTCGCTTGTCGTTTCTCATCCAGTTCGCATTTGCAACAAAATTCCGTCTTGTTTTGTCCATTTAATATTCTCAAAATGACAGTAGATTAGGTTAATGTTCTTCGATTCTACATTACTTAGAGGCAACCATCGACTTCATTCTCCGCACCTCGATAGCGATGAGCCCCAAAAGAGCTCAATCTTTAACGACATTTGCGATTTCAAACACAGATAGCAAAACCAAATTCTTTTTGTATAGCCACATAATAAACACAATAAGTGTACACAAAACGTCTTACCATAGCATTCGTGAAGAGAACACGTCATTGCCTGTCTTTGGATTCCGTAGAGGCCCGCCCCAGGACATCGCGTTCGATCACGTGCCATGCAGAATCTTTGACGTATTTTCTGACATCTGTCATTGCACGGACCAAACTTAGTCCATGAACTCCAGGCTTCTAAGCTCTTAGCTTTGCGAGATTAAAAGAGAAAAAGAAAGGTCCGTGTCATACTAAAATAACAAGCATAGCAAGCGTGGTATCCAATGGAAGTATCTTCGCAGTGAAACCTTTGTGTGAATTATGCAATAGTAGTATGCAGCAAGATTGGCGAGGCGTTTCGTCTCAGCCAAGAGACTCTTCAGAGACCTCTCAGAATTAATTTGGTAACATCTTGAATTCACGAACGAGACTTCCGTTTAAGCGCGATGCTCAACAAAACTCGCTCAAGTTTGATGTAGTGACATTTGCAAAGAACCAGGAGAAGTGGTGAATGGTCCCCTTACCCAATATCTTGGCTTCCTTGTGGGCTCGTATAAACCCCACTTTTAGACGTGCAAAGTTACCGATCGTTCGCAAAGATGAGTCTTCACTGAAGGCCACGATTTGAAATGTTTTTCGAGTTGCTTTTCTATGTCATGTACTCACTTTTACAGTCGTACAGCGCATTGAGCTGCTGTATGTCCGTCTCACTGAATCCCTTCCTCTGACCAAACGGCAAGCTGGTTTGTTTGATGGCCTTTATTGTGCGCTTACCATTCTTGGAGAACGCGTGACTCCCATAATGCATCAGGCTTTGAAAGTCGTACATGGCGCCAAGATAGTCGAGTTTACCATGAGAGTACTTGTTAAAATTGTGAGCTTGACCTGTGACAGTAAGAAAAGTAATCAGTGAAAGTTCACCACTTCAGAAACTTCGAAGTGTTGTAGTGAAATAGTCCGCGGGCACAAATTGTACATTATACATTATACAAATTTTAAATTAAAATACATATGTCTTGTAGTCTCCTATTATACAATGTTGGTAGAATTTGAACCCAGGACCTATGGATTTAAATCCGGCGCTCTAGCCACACGACCACCCTGCCTCCAACTCAGTAATCGACTGACCGACAGACGGAGAGACAGATTGACAGCAGACAGACAGATTGGCTGAGTGACTGACTGACAGACTGACTGATTAACTGACTGACAGCGGACAGACAGACTGACTGACTGACTGACAGCAGACAGACAAAAAAACAGACAGACAGACAGACTGACTGACTGACTGACTGACTGACAATAGACAGACAGATTGACTGACAGCAGACAGACAGAGAGACCGAAGGACAGGTAGACAGACTGACTGATTGACTCACAGACAGACTACATGACAGCAGACAGACAGACTGACAGTAGATAAACAGACAGAAAGACAGATAGGTAAGCAGACAGATAAACTAAGAAACAATCACGCAGGAGGGCACAGCAGAAATAAAACCGTCAACTCATTACAACTGCGCTCAGAAGTGGTACGTTTTTAGCCCACTTACCCATGCCGACATTCTCCCACAGCACCTCCACGTACTTAGTCCAATCAGTACATGACTGTTCAGATAGACATACAGACAGACAAACATTAAGACTGGGTACAGAAGTGTTGTTTTCAGCCCACTCACCCTTGCTGACGTTCTCCCACAGCACCTCCACGTACTTATTCCGATCAGTGCGTGACTGTTCATGCCAGAAGCCCAATGCATGCATCAGTTCGTGCATTATAATGCCTTTCTTGTCACAACCGGGACCAACAGACAAGAGCTGGGGGCCTGGTTTCGAGATTTGCTGACCCACTGATGACCAACACCTGAAAGAGTGTTGAAAAGAGTGTTGAATTCTCACATTAGCACGGTTTGTAGCAGCGTTGTAATAATGCCAGGAATGTGATCTGGGGCAAAGATAGCTTGCGATTTGATATTAGCAAATTCTCGTAGCAGTATTCCAAGAGTTTTCAAATCTTTCTTCCCATATAAAGAATTCCACGAGGGACCTTATGACGTCATAAAAAGGCTTCACGTTGCTAAGCAACTTGCATAAAAATAATGCGGGCTCAGTTCACTGATTACCGGCTGAATAAGGAACTCAACAGCATTCATTTGAACGGTTTTAAGAATCGTTCCACTTTTTTTCCAAAAATTACTCCTGTGATTTTTAAAACAGAGAAGGACAGAATCCAAGATTATATTCTTACCCAGGCCGCTTGACGAACCAGATCCAGTGCTTCTGTTTTTTACGCGGTTTAAAGCGTATACAGGTATGTCGGTGAAACTCTTCTATGGCAGCCATGATGACTCTCTTGGCACGATCTGAAAAGGAAGTCTTTAAAAACTGAAACGATTTTTATCCAATCCATTAAGGTTGAAGATCGATCGATCAACTTTCCTCCCTGATGGTTACAAATTTCTTTTAATGCTAGTTCTAAAAATCGGAAACTAAAATATTGAAGTACAACTCGGCTGCCAAGTGTGGTATTTCGCCAAGACAATAAAACTCTGCTATGTTTGTGCTCGACAATGTTGAGATGTCCTCGGCATTTTTAGAGAAGTGTTCGGCTATATTCGGGATATGCTCGACTACGTTTTAAGGATGTGGCTGGCTATGTTTTGTTTGGATTGCACGCTTGGAAAGTTTTGTTCCTTTTTAACTCATCAATACTTACATAGAGCTGGTGACATTCTGTACGGCACAACTCGTGTTTTCCAGAGCTTTTGTCTGTTTCTAATAGCGTTTCTTTTTATCACGTCTCCATCTCCTGGCCCGTCTGTATCTCCTTCCTCTCGCTGATCAACTTGACGCTTGTCTTCGTCAGTCAACACGATATCTGCCTCGTAGAGTTTGTCTTTAACACCTGCAAGATTTTGAAAAGTGTAGATGTGGGATTGTCCAATGTACGCCGCTGACACGCGTATAGCATATTGGACCAAAATATTCGATTTTTTGAGCTCATGCGATAGATAACGGCAAGTTCATACACCCAAAAGGGTTTAATCTGAGTGTTGTATTCAGTTCCAGTTTCATAAAGAAACACGGGCTATACTAAATCAAAAAGTTGTCTTTCGCTCCCAGTCGCCTCTTCCCTGGCGTCCTGCCTCCGGCCCAAGATCCTTTGGTGGATGACTGCGCAATTTCCTGTTAATAAGTGGGTTCCTGGGAACAAGGACTAAAAATCGAAACGGAAATAGAACAAACCATCATTCAGTCCTTCAATGTTATTTAACACTGCATCATCCTGCCTCTCCACTGGCAACTCAAGTGATTTAATCTTTCCAGTAATCTTTGCTTCGCCTGTAATTGGAAAAAGTTTGAATTTGTGAGATGAACATTTAACTTGAATTGTGAACCAAGGTTGAGAAGTGTTAAAAGAAACAAATGTTTGATCTAAAAGTACGCATTCTACAGACAGTGGGACTGCTTACCAGATTCACGAAACAGTAACTGAAAACTGAAAAACAAAGTCTACATGATATTTGTAAAGGATATGCACGTCTTGATGAAATATGATCAGATAGTGTGCATAATGCAAACTATAGTACAAACAAAACTAAACATTTATGTTTTACTTCTCGTTTTAGATACTGTTCCATCTCATTGTATGCTATTATGAAAGTTTGCATATTTGACAGTACAATTTATCTCTAGCGGATCACATCTGTTATTCTTAAAACCTGTCTTAACAGAGTATCTATCACTGATAGAGTAAAGAGAAATTGAACGTTGATAAATCTTTTGACTGAAAGGGTCATTATCGCTAGCTCTGAGCAAGTTAGAGAAAGCCCTCTCAAAGTTTTAAAACCCTAATTCAAAATTAGGCTCTCAATGCAATGTCAGTGTTACAGAGCAGTGAAAAACAATTTGTCTTCTCTAAGAGTTACCTAAGGTAGCTTGATTTAACTGAAGTTTCTGTGATCCGGGAATTTTACTAACCACATACCTGAGATACAAGTCGGACACGTGACACTGAACCAAACGCTGCTAACCAGCACAACGCCGGCAGCGGCCATCACTGAACGGCTTCTCGAGGGAATCATTTTGTATAAACATTCCCCGTATTTCAAAATTAAATGAATTTCCTTGAAACCTTCACCTGTTGTGCTGGTTATCTCTATATAGCACCTGTTTATCGCCTGTTCGTACAGCATGTCTTGGCTGTGATTTTTTTAGACACCATAATCAATCAACGTTAGTGGATGTTGCGAGTTCGTTGGGCAGAAGGAATCGCATTGATATCTCGAGAAAATGAGCAGACATTTTAAAGTCCGCCGAACATTTAAAGACGCTACACCACGAAGGCGCTCCTTTTTTTCACGTTCATCGTTCTCTGAAGCTTTGTAGCTTTTTATCAGGCGAACGCAAGTCTTCTCAAGTTGATTGAGAAAGATTGAATCCTTCTCAATCAATTCTTCTCAATATATTTTTCAAGATTCATAACATACTCTATATCTAATTATCGCTGAAGTATGTCTGTTGGATGCAGTGCCCTGATTTTCCAACATTTCTTTGGTATATCTTTCAGTGTCTCAAAGCCTGTAAGAGCTCTGTTAAAGCCCGGGTGTTATTTTGTCAAGACGTTTGGGGGAGAAGGGTGGAGACGGGAGAAAGAGGAGTAGAGTGTGGGGTTATTAGGCAGGGGAGAACCATTTAAAATCGTGAATCAGGCTAGCACGAATCTCATCAGAAAAGTGAAATTAAAAAGTACAAGCGATGAATGCAACTTTTAAACTCGTAAAGCTACCCTTTTTTATTAATAAAATGTCTTGGCTGCCTATACTATCTTGCTAATGTTAGACTGAATTCTGTAATTTCAAATTCTGTAATTTGACGTTCAAAGGTTAAAAGGTTCTACAGTGTTGTAAGACGCTATTAGAGAGAGAAGTATACAAGAGAGATAACTTATTTGAAAAAAGTTATATATTGCGATTAACAGTGATTAACATGTCTTATGTGCTTTGACCGATCAGTTAATGTCAATTTGTTTATTTTTAGATTAATATCTAACAATTTATACTTAAAAAATAACTGAGTCACAACGCACGCTTTCATTCGTTGATAGGTGTGTTTTTTGAAAATTAATTTATAAAAGCAATAGTGCACTTTCTCCGTGCTTACATAGCCTCATCTTAACACTCGGGGGTTGGGAGAATTCTCGAAAGTTATGCAAACCCTCGGCTGCGTCCGGAGTTTGCATAACTGTCTCGAATTCTCCCAACCCTCCTGGTGTTTCTAGAGGCTTTGCAAACACGGAAAAAGTGTTCTACTTATTAAACATAGCATGTTTGGCTGACAAAGGTACCATGCATTTCAGGCTGAGCCTCCTCTTAAAGAATTTCTTATGGAGAGTAACCCACCCCCCCCCCCCACCCCCCTTAAATGTGGCTTTATCGAATGCAGGTCTTTCAATATCATGTTCCATTCTGCTTGCTTTGCCGTGAATATACAATTGTTTTACGATATTTATCGGGCCTGATAGTGAGGTAAAAAACTGATTACCTTGTTATCAATCCCAATTTGTTAAGTGAGCGCAACTGCATTTGGACAAGTCCATAACAATAACGACATAACAGATATTATGCACGCCAGCATGTTATCTATTCTAGCCCATAAAATAATTGTATGTGTTTATTTATTTATTTATTTATTTATTTATTATTCATTCATTCATTTACTTTTTCATTTTGTTTTTATGTATGTATCTACATTTGTATTTCCACTGTCTGGTAAAATATATATTTCAATGTTTGTAGTTCTATTCAATTAGTTACTTAAAATTCTTATTATCATTATTTTGTTTAGGATTTATTTTTTGTATCCGGTATGATCTTATAGATAGGATTTGTTAAGGTATTTATCTTTTTGCTTTTTGGTCCTGTTCTTGTTCTTGTTCTTGTTCTCTTGCGCCATTCACCTAACCAGCAAAAATCAAACAAACAAACAAACTTCCCGTCAATGGTTGTCTATACAGCCATGCAAGAATTCTGACTTCTGCTGTCTGTGTTACGTTATGAAAGCTTAGGATGTTTAGGTGATTTATTAACTACTTATTAACCGAGAGTGAGACCTTTATGGGAAAATATTATATGGCTGTGTCTCACAAGGACTGGAAACTACCGAATTCACGAATTTGATTGGCTGAAATTGATATTGAAACCGGTCTAGATTTTTCCATCAAGACCGGCATCTAGACCGATTTCATTTTGCGGTTAAAAAACTGCTAACTAAAATACCAAAATATTGACTATTTTCTTCCAGCAATGCTTATTTATGGAAGTGTCGAAAAGCCTGACGAGAAAAAAAGTATAGCGGACGAACAAGCTTTGGCAGAATTTAATTCGCCTTTAGCAAGCAAAACGTCTGCTAGTACGTACAAACCAGTTACATTAAACGAATTAAATTGTTCTTGTAAATTGTTCTCGTTTGTCCCGAGGGGAACAGTGAATTTTGTTTCCCGAGAATCTCAATGCTTCCCGAGACGAAGTCGAGGGAAACATTGACTGATTCAAGGGAAACAAAATTCACTGTTCCCCAAGGGACCAGTCATTAAGTGTTAAATATTGCCTTATCCCCTAATTAAGGCCAAGGTTTGAGATTTTCCCGTAAAGACCGAACATTCAAAGTTAATAGGTAGTTTATATTTTTCAGGTCGGTGATTGGCCCGTGGGCATTAGGGGAGAAAAATGCCCAAAAAAATAGCCAATCAGTGTGCGCTTACATCGGCTACAAGCACACGTCATTACAGGTATGCACGGATTATGACTTTTCCTGTCAATATTATTAAACCTTGGCATGCGTCTACATTTTACCTGACAATCCTGCGAATTTTGGTCATTTGCTTTACTCTCATGAGGCATTAACTCCCTCCTACCCTGCTACGGCTACGAGTTAATTTCTTTAAATGGAGTTAATGTTCCCTTCATTGGCTTCAACAATGGCCACATTTTGGGAAAGACAGCATTCTTGTAACAAAACTCCAATGGAAGTGACAACTTACTTGCTTCTTTAACTTGACTGGAGCTCTTGCATTTGGGTCTGTTTCCTTTGCACATCTGCACTTCAACAAGATCCCCTTCGCATATATTGCCGTCAAACTCAGGCGGAGGGTCGTCACACATCCGGGATCTTGTCTGGTAGCCTTTATCACAGGTTGTACTGCAGGCGCTCCAGGCTGCCCATCGACCCCAGTGGCCATTTAAGGCGACTAGAAGCAAATAATGAAAAGTAATCAAATACCTTATATAAGGACTAAAAGTGATATAGGTTTTTCACAAACGCTCTCAAAAATAGTTTGCCGAGTCCATGCTCCGGTTATTTATTTCACTCAGCCACCAAGCGAGAAAACGTCTTTCTCATTATTTCCTGTGCGATTTTCACTCTCTCCCCTGCCCGTTTATTATCCTTAATGCTCCTCAATGTTTTCCACCGTTTACAAACTTTTCCTCGTTTCCCTTAGTCTATATGGCATTGTAGATGAACACTTTAAAAATTTTAAACTTTTTATTCGTTACTCACCATTACACTCGTCCCTATCACAGTGTTTTTTGTCGGTCTGTATCCCGTCAGGGTCCACCCCGGGACAATTTTTCCTCTCTGTTGATGCACAGAACCTTTCGCGGATCATGGTGCACCCCTTGTCACAGGGACCCCAGTTTGTCCAGCTGCTCCATCCACCACTGGGGGCTGTTTGAAAGACATCAAATCACATAGGCTACTCACTCATGTCAGGTCTATTCGAAAAGTTGCCGAATGTTGTTAATCAGCCGAAAAATGACACAAAATTGTTACATTGGCTTCTTGCCTTGGCAACGATATACCCCTTTCCTCGATCATTTTGGGAATTCGAGCATAAAAATGAAAGAAAATTTTAAATTAAGCTCTTATGCATGATAAAATACGTACATGGATGATTTTTCGCCTGCGGAAACAACTGATTTACAGACTATTGTCGTCCAGTGGGTAGATCTGTGTTTCAAAACGTTCAATATTTGCAAACCAGCATTGTGCACCAGTTTACGTAGATGCGTTGCAAAGAGATTGTAGAAATGGATAATTAACAGTCTAGAATATTTTACTAGAATCACTTGATAACGGTTTAATGGACCTTGGCGTCTGCACTTATGGTGACTGGCAGCAGTTTCTTACAGTTACAATTTGACACATCAATAATACCACTCTTTATCAAGTGACGCTGTGATACAGGTATCAAATAAACGTGCAGTCATTGTTGAGGGCATCTTCATGACATCGTAGGCTACCATTGCAACGATACACCTGCTAACATCGCTTACAATTAAACAAAACGGTTCATAGAAGCCATTTTTTTATCAAATTGTGATGGGTAGTTTAGATACAACTTTTTACTAAGTTTAAAAAAAATTAAAGGTGCCCACAGAAATTTTTAAACTTTGCAAACGTTTTCATGGCCCACTTACTCTCGCAGTCATACACGGCGTTTAATTGCAAGATGTCCGTCTTACTCAGACGTAAGTTTTGGCCAAATAGCAAACTGGGATTTTTCAGTGCGACCATTGTCATTTTCCTGTTCTTGGAGAACAAGTAATTGCCATAATGCATGATACTCTCAAAGTCGTACATTCCGCCAGCATAGTCCACCTCTTCTGTCGGATACTTGTTGAAATTTCTTTGTTGACCTGACAAGAAAATGCAAAACAATGAAAGAGCGTTGACAGTCACGTGACCGCGGCTATGTTAGTGATCTCAAACAATGAAACTTCCCTGCTTTGTTATTTGAGTTCTTTTCCATTTGCAAAAAATTCTACGGTTTTGAAAAACCGAAATAACTCCATGGTAACGTAACGTTACGTAAGGTAAACGGTAACTTGTATCACGGAAGAGATCTGTAAATGAGATGTACGTTGATACTATAACGAAACGTAACTGGTAAGCTTCCCCAATTAAATTTTAAAATAATACACGATAACATTACTATAACTGAACAGTTAAGAAACAACAAGTGGCCAAGAGACTAACTTGTCACTGGTCATCTCTAAATAGCGTTTCATTTTTATTAATATATTTGCTACCGTTTTTAATGTTCTCCCATAATACTGCTATATAGTCGTCCCGATCTGTGCGGGACTGCTCGTGCCAGAACCCGAGGGCGTGCATGAGCTCATGTGTAATGATTCCTTTGTTATTGCATCCTTCGCCTATCGAGAGCTCCTGGGCGCCAGGAACATTGTACTCTCGACCAATATTGGACCAACACCTTAAACCAAACAAAACAGTCAAGATTAACTACTTAATAACCGAGAGTGAGGTCGTTACGGGAAAATCTCAAACTGAGGCCTTGCCGTATTGACCGAGCGATAGCGAGGTCAATACGGTAGGCCGAGGTTTGAGATTTTCCTGTAACGAACGAACGGTCGAGGTTATTAAGTTGTTTATTATATGGCTAACAAGACGGTTCTAAAAAAAGAAAAAAATCTTAATTCAAGGGGAAGTCGTTACTTCACATCCGCTGATGTGCGCGCTTATCTATTCATTCATCTTTCCAATCCGTCAAACTGCAAAACAGAATTCAGCGAACTAACGCGTACTCTGTCAAGAATATTTTTATTTGTAAAAAACAACGATCAATACGGCCACAAAAAGTATTTTATTACAGTTGTGTTACTATATGATGAGTGAAATTTCATCGACATTCTCAATAATCAACCGCCAAACGTCAATTCCTACAGAAAGGTGCTTTAAACTTGCTCAAAAGCCGTGCGGCCGTGTCGGTAAAAGAAAATACAATTTAAACGGAATCAGCACTACTCTTCGTCTTCGTCGTCACTTTCAATGAAAACTCTTCGCTTTTTCTGAGTTTCCTAGATTATAGTTACTGGCCCGTTAAAGATCTTGAACTGGCGCTCAGAGATGCTGCTATGTCCACACCGGATATAAAAAAAAGCGCTCGGCTGAAGATGTTGATAAACTGGCTTGTGTTACAGCAAGATAATTTGTTGATGTTGACTGCTGTACTGCTCTGGTGTCACCAATTGCCTTTTGAATGGTGAAAATACAGTGAAAGGAGACCTGCCTTCGGAAAGAAACCTCTGTATACTTGTTTGCAAATCCGACGGGGTGTCAGGTTCATAATCAGAGCGCGCGTTATATTGGCTACAAACACAAGCCATATAATAAGTAAGAAATAACATTTTTTTCTGAAGATTAAATACAATGCTAAGTAACTCTACTTGCGATGCCCACGTATTACTAACGACTGGCGCGTTAAATAGTACAAAACCTCCGACAAAAACACAGTGTTAATTTCATTTATATCAAACAACAGGCCATATTTCATCACATTCCAAACTACCGATGCAAAGCGTTCTGTTTTGAACGAGCCCTGAGCTGTTTGGAGATATGAGGGAACACCATATATCGAAACCAAAACTGAGAAGAAACCAGAGAAATAAAATCGTAGAAATATGTGCTAATTTAGAGGAGGTAACCAAACACATGACAATAACGGTTACAATATCAATAATCAAGATAAACTAGAACAGAAGCATATCACCTAGAAACTTCTTACTATAATTAGATCACCAATAACCACTCTTGGTGATACTATTAAAAATACTTGGATATTGGATAAGTCTGTGAGGTTCTGTGAGCGAATTCTACCACTCTGGGACGTCTATGCTACAAAATCTGCCTCCATTGTTTTGTAGGGCTGACCAACTTGCGTTGGCGACTCCTTAGTCCGGATGCTAGTTATAAAACAAGGATTCCATGGAATGTTAGCATAACCAAAGCGAGCTATGATTGAATGACACCCTGGGACGTCTGCGCGTAGACTGAGCAATTTATTGAGAAAATTAGCAGTTGATGTAAAGAAATTTGATTTCCTTACCCGCCTTTTTTGACCATTTTTATCCAGTGTTTGTCTCCATCTTCCTTATCTTTGAATCGCACGCAGGATACATTTTGGATCTCCCTCATTGCTGCAAGAACATTTTCTCGAGCTTCAGCTGTGAAAAAAAAAACCGTCATGGAAATGGTTATCACAATGCAGATTTTAAAGTTAATTTCGGACATATCGGTGCATTATTCAAGATAGCTGAACAACAGAGTTCGAAACAATTACCATTACCAAGAAGGACGAAAACAAAATATTAGATAGATTTAAATAACCATCGGATTTAGAACTGAAGGCTTGGAGGAAGGGTTCTTGGCATGATGAAGGCACGCCAAAGTCAAGTCAAGTCATCTTTATTTAGCCCCATCAGTAGCCTGCGAAAACAGCCGTCATTAACGCCACTCGGGCCGGGAGCGAACGAGGACGGCTGTGTTCGCACGATACACCATCAGCCATAGGCTGCTGTCAAAAGGCGCCCTGCGTAAAATTAAGACAACATGAAGAAAAGCTGGTCCTTTTGGCAAAGTTTCTCCCATAAATGTCTGTTAATCTATCATTAAACGTTCACTTTGATTAATTATTCTTGCTTAAGGGGGATTTCATTGCCACTGATCAATTACATACAGTTTTAGATTACCATTTTAGCACCTTTGTCAAAATTGATTTTCTCTCCTATGACTAGGTTTTCATCCAATCCCTGGCAAGCATCAACGTGTGATCATTTTTGTCACCGAATTGCAATAGTGTTCCAAAAACCACTGTGCATTCCGATGACTTGAGCGATAAAATATCGCGAGGGACTCCAATCTAAAAGGATGGAGGTGCTTGTCGAAAAATCTAAAAACAGCCCCTAAGAGATATCAAGATCCTGTTTCGTGCGTGCTACTTTAAATGGTACCAATCTTAAAACAAAATTTTCCTGTCATATTTTTTCGGTTTAATAGCCTAACAGGTACCGCAAAAACATCTGCTGTGGACGTTTTGACGCTGAACACTCTGTGAGCTACCAAAACTGCGTTTTTAACCACTAAACGATACGACGAGCAATCTCGTCCTTTTATATATGGGAGTTCCCAAAGGGTAAAATTCTCCTCACCGACTGTGAGAACCACAGGAATGATCCTAGATGGCCAAATCTTTCTGCGCGTGCGTATAGCTTTTCGTTTCTCAATACTCTGCACTTCAACATCAGCGCCTGGTGCGTTTCCAGTGAGACTGGTGTCTACTCGCGCGTAGTCAAGACGAGTGAGCTTGATGTCCGTTTCGAAGAGTCTACTCCCGTTAGCAGTATCTGGAAAAGAGGAAGAAAAGGTTTTATTCCAGATAGCAGTCAAGGAAAAAAATAAAACGATGTCAATCCTCGTTAAAGCACTTTTGACGTTTCCGAAGAACACTCGAGGACTCTAAAGTTTTCCGGAAGTTGTGACGCCATCGTGCATGATCAGTTGCTAAGCAACTGTGACACGAAAACTACGGGCTCAGTTCGATCTCGGAGACCAGAATTTACCATCGACTGGTTCTTTTTATCTCGACTGAGTGGTTCGGATTTATCAAGACCACAATTTCAGGGTTTCATATGTCTTTTGGCTTTTAACATTTTAAAGTCGTGTTTACGATAGCTCAGCTCCTCTGTAGGGTGTTCTTATAGAGTTTCCACCTAGTCTCACCTTCATTGACCTCCTCAATTTCATCCACGACTGATTTGTCTTGCAAGTCCGTTGGTACTGTCTTATCTGTTCCATCAAATACTGGAGGATGGTAATGAGCTTTATCTGTCAATTGTAGATATTTGATTCGGTTATCATCACCAAAAGGGACCAAGTCTCGTCTATTCGGTCCCTTCTCAAATTTAATAAAAAAAATATCTTCTTTACCTTCTAAATCTAGTAGAGCAGTTTAAATTTTCTATAATTAATGAGTCATGGAGTGCTTCGTCGGAGAGCCAGATGAAGTGAAACAGCATCCTTATTGTCCTTTTTTATTATTCTCAATGCCCGACAAAAAAATTCTCTCTTGCTTGTAAACTTTGAGAGGAAATGGAACCGCAAACGGTGTGCACCAACTTGAGCATTCAATCCGCATGCGAAATTGCAGGTAAGGACGGAAAAGCAGGTAACCGCTATTTTGCGCGGGAAAATTGTCACGGGCCAAATGGCTTGCTTTTCTGTGTCATTGGCGGAGTATGTGAATTAATCTTCGTTGTGATTTGCCAGATAACAATCCTCTAAAATGCAAAAGAAGAGGTAGAGTGGTTTCTTTTGACAGCTGAATTTGATTGGCTTTTTTATTTCATTACTACGCTAAGCGATTGACACTTCCAATCAGAAGTAAAATCAGACTCGCTCACACACGTCTTTCGGCGCTTTGCGTCAGAAACATGCATGTGCAGCATTTGCTTCCAGTTTTTTACTAATTCACTGGCCATAGGCGGACGGGCCGGGGGGGGGGGGGGGCGGGGAGGGGTGCACCCCCCTCCCCCTCTCCTCCAGTTCCAGAAATTTTTGTACATTTTTCAGGTAAAACACTGATAATTCGGGCAAAAGTACTCGGGAGAGAACATTCTAAAAAGTAGTCAAGCCCAGGCTTGTTGGCTACGTTTACTGACGCTTGCCTTGTCAAAACAGAGTTAAGGTCAAATGACGTAAGGATCCAGGTATTCTGTTTTGTTTTGCTCTTTTTTGTGTATCGTGGAAATCCACAATTTGGTTAATATTTTAAAGTGGCCCGCATGCAAGTTCTCAAAAAGCTCCAAAAGTTGCTCAAGCTCCAAAAGTTGCAAGTTGCTCAAAAGTTGCTCCAAAACACAAAAAGAAAACGTTTTACTCCTCACTTCCTTTATTTGGTCTGATGCAAAAATATGCAAATAGTACAACAAAAGTACCCATTTTTATGCAATTTTGCGTTGTAACCAGCGTTTTTAAACAACTTTGTCTCCAGTTAAAACCAGACCAAAAAATGTATGAGTAAAGACTACGTATCAATATTAATCTTGTAAAACTTCTTCACCTGAGGCACTTGAGTCAGTCGAGGGTGACTCTTCGTGCGCTGACCTAGAAGCCTGGCTGCATGTATCATGCACCATCATCTGGCCCGTAGGGGGTGGGGGTGGGGGGTGGAGGAAGGAGGGGTTTTTTAACTGTCCACTAAAGATTATAAAATATGGAAGCAAGGCCAATTTAAGTACTAAAAGCTGCCCCGATATCTCAGAATGGGACAAACGATTACCCAAAACGAACAATATCAGAAGTTGCCAAAAAGCTGCCGTGCACCTTGTGGAAAGCCCTATATTATTTCCATCAACAAAACAATAATAAAAGAATCAAAGCAAACGAAGATAAGACTTTTGTTTTTGTGGTGGCTCTGAAATGAGCCGTAATGAATGGCTCTACAAAGAATCGTTTTAAAATTTTTTCTTGAATTTTTCTTTCGAGGAAGAATTAACTGTTTCTTTGATAAGTTTCTGCTTAAGTGCACTGGGCTGCAGATTAAGGTAAATAGAATATGAATGGTTTTAAAAAAGCTATATTTGGAATGATAACAGTTTCATTAGACGTTAGAACTCTGGACGTTTTTGTTATTATTGCGATTCGGAGTACGTTTAAGCTAAACTCACGCTTTCGGGCGTTGTGTTATTATTTTCGAATCAAATGGTCTCTAGGTTGACCGCAACCACAAGTTTTCCGAGGGTATTATTTCAACTCCTGTAATTTTCAAGGCAACGTCCAAACTTTTCGGCTCACAGGGCTGCTCCAATGACAAAAACTGACTTGATTATTCCAGCATTTTCTTCAAGATTTGTGGATTTTGCAGTTCAATTCTGCTTTCGCTGTAAGTTTTCGTTCCACGAGAATAGACGCGCGAGTCAGGTTTGACAGTGGCCTGATTTTTCTCGACCAATCACAATTCTTTGCTACGCATAGCAACCAATGAAACTGCTTCATTTTGAATGTATAGATCACGTCAAATGGCTTTTTTTCGTGCAAAGGCGGGAAAAAGGCGGGGCAAAAGGCCGGCTTTCGCGTTATGTTTAAATGTTTTGAAACAAAAAATTGGCTTTTCGTTATTATATAAAACAAATAGATTCCATGTTACCGTGCGTCTGATTCAGTAATAGATCACAGAAGACGTCAAAATGTGGTAAGAACATCAGTGACACACTCGGCTACGCCTCGTGTGCCACTTTTTTGTTCTTACCACATTTTGACGTCATCTGTGATCTATTACTGAACAGACGCACGGCAACATGGAATCTATTTGTTAATGTGGTAATTACATGTTGTTGTTTAAGTTGCCGTATAGGCATAGAAAATTTCAGAACAGTACGGACCGGGAGTTATTTCCTCGTTCGTGTTGTTAATTTACTCTATGAAGGAAATTATTTAGAAAATGCAATTTAAAGGGCGATTATTCCAAGTGCCTGTGCTGTGCTGGTGGTCGCGGGTGGTATTGTGTTGCCACGATTTGAAAGCCGATTTGGTTACTGGTAGCGTTCGGGAAGCGTTTGGGTGCGTTCTGTTGCTCAAGAGAAGTGATCGGAAAACCTGCGGGAAATTTTCGGGGGGTGTGTTCTTTCACGATTATAAAGTGATCAGAAAACGAAAGTGATCGAGTTGTGATCGTGAAACATCATTCGGAATTGCTTGTCTGTCAATGACTATGAAAGTAATTGAAAAATATTGGGAAGTGTTTGTTCGTTGGGGGTTTGACATTATCGGGGGTGATCGGTCTAGGAGATGTTCGAGTGTTTTTTCGTCTTTGATCCGGTGATTTTCGGGAAAAGCTCGGAAGCACTCGTTGGTCTATCATCGTTCGCTTTTTCTCTCTTCTCGAAAATTATTAAACCATAACCAGTAAGGATGTTTGAAACTATTCGATAAAACTTCGGAAATCGGGAATCTAAAAATTGGTCAAAGATAAATGGAATGATTTCCCTCATTCCTCAGCTCAAACTATTTAATCCTTAAAACAAAAAAGTAGCATTAAGTGACAGCCATTCCATTCCTCTAGTAAATAACTTCATTTATTTTCTCAAAAATTTATTGCTCTGCTTCTTCGATCAAGTTTATTTTAAACTGTAGCACCTATGGAAGCAGAAGTTGCGACTGTAAAAGCGCGCAGCTTTACAAACACTAATTTGCAAAAGTAAACAGAACATCTCTTGAAGTCGAGGAAAGGTGCAAAGATTTACAGTTTTGGCTAAAATTGCAACAAGTTTTGTGCAACATTAGCCTTTTCTTAATAGCCCAGTTACTGGCTTTTGCAAGCGTTTCTAGCAAATAATTTTTTCCTCTGTGATTGTTTGCGAAGATATGCGTCAATTCTCGACTGCGTTTTGCAACATATTAGAAGGATATTGTTTGTCGGTAGTATCTTTTCATCTTTTTATATCATTTTTGTCACGAGAGACACTTTTTGACTTTAAGCGGCCTGTTTGTAACTTGTCTGCTTGGTAACCATAGCAACCATCTCGTCACCATCCGCCTAAGGAAATAATCACCATCAGTAACAATTTAGCAATGTGATATCTGTTATGAGAAAGAGGCTTAGGCCTCGTTCATACTTCGCGGCAGGAATCTGAAAACGCAGCTTTCTTTCTACGGTCAGGCCTACTGTCCACACTAAACAGAATGCCAGATGCAAAGGAGCAGAAGCGAAAATGCTGCCGGCTTACACACTAATCCGTCACGAAAACGGAGCTTTTCGAAACTGCTCTTTAAACCAAGGGGATTTGAAAATGCCGGTTTTGTGTTTTAATGTCGACGGGAATCCTTTTGGAAATGGATCTATTTGAAAGCGACATCATCATCATCATCATCATCATCATCATCATCATCATGTGATTTCTCTGCCTGATTTTTCCTCATGATTGCTGAGATTTTAAATTCCTCCAGCGTAGTGTGAAGAGAAAACATCTGATGTGTTTTCAGAGTAAAAACTCCGTTTTCAAAATTCCTCCAGCGTAGTGTGGTCGGGGCCTTAGTCGGGCATACTTTTGAAATGCATAACAATTTATTTCTACAATAAACACTTTAACAATAATAACTTCATTCACTCAAGGAGCTTGTCATTTCCGGAATAACCGGTTTTACTGCCCTTTGACTTTGTGGATAAGATCAAACAAAAAGGTAATAATAATAATAATAATAACAATAATAATAATGTTTTATTCAGCTCACATTGAAGTTGACATTTGATTTTTAAATAAGGTTTCAGTAGCATTTTTGTTGTTTAGTACCATTTTGTTTTAGGCGTGGAAATTTGGGTAGCCTCGGAGCTCCTACAAGCTCTAAATTTCATTGGCGAGGATAGAGTCGCAGCTCTTTTGTTTTAGGGCTAGGGTCCATTGTTTCTGTTGTTTGTTCTTTTGTTAAACCTCAAGGGTGGTCTCCAGTCAGGCCAGACCTTGTAAGAGCTGCGAGGTGACCCAGAAACTTTAAATTTCGATGCTTTGTTTTAATCACGAAGTTTGATTTAATACGAGTGTTCTGTTCGTGTAAAAAAACCACAGCGTCCATCTTTATTCCAAAACAATTTAGATTCTGGGTTTCAAAAACCTCACACAAAGCCTATCGAAATGATTAATAATAATTGTCTAATAATAATGAAATATTTAAGGAGGGTTGGGAGAATTCGAGACAGTTATGCAAACCCTCGACTACGTCTCTGGTTTGCATAACTTTCGAGAATTCTCCAGCCCTCCGGAAAAAGTGCTCCAATGCTTTTATAAAATAATTCTCAAAACTACGCGCGAATCTAAATCGTCACAACCTTGTTTACATACTCTCATCTAAACACACCTGTCAACCAATGAAAGCGCGCGTAGTAGCTCAGTTATTTTACAAAAATGCCTCTTACTAACAGAGTTCGAGGGTCGTACATCGATTCATAGCCCAAGCGCGAATTGTACTGCCATAAATCGAACGGGAAAAACGAGGATCCGTAACTTAAAGTAAGAGAGAAGAGGTTAGCGAGATATTTATTATACCTCTTCTGTGTGTCTGACGGATTCGGGAACGATTTCTATTCACGCGGAACGGCTTCAAATTTCTGACGCACCTCGAAAGTAAAACGGGTCTATTTGAAATCGTTGTTAAGTAACTCTTAAGTCGTTCGCAGGTTTTAAGACACAATTTCAGAAGGAAAAGAGAGTTTTGTTGTAAAAGTTCAGAAAACTTGTGAATAAATAACGAGACATTTTAGCAACAAATACAGCTTTAAATATTAGCGGGCCGTGCAGTAAAATACGGCCCGCTCAATTGACCAATCACGGCGCGCGTACTTAGAGAAATAATAATAATAATATTAATATTAATAATAATAATAGTAATAATAATGATAATAATGATCATGATGATAATGATGACGATGAGGATGACGATGACGATGACGATAATGATAATGATAATGATAATGATAATAATAATAATAATAATAATAATAATAATAATGATAATAATAATAATAGAGATTAAGATGTGAACGACTTGACTTACAGGTATTCTTCAACTGACAGGGCTTCAATTCGACCAGTGTTCCCGAGCAAAACTTTCCTCCATAAAGAGGTGCCGGATCATCGCACTGCCGAGACCTGGTCTTATAACCTTGGCCGCATGTCCGAGAGCATTCAGACCACGGTCCCCACCTCCCCCAGTGGCCTTTGACTGGAACTGTGTTGACAAAAAACAAAAAAATATCACGATAGGAGTGTTTAAGAGGGGCACCACTCAGATGCTGTTACGATGTCCCTGACCAGTGGCAGGCTTCTTGTCCGACTAACAGTTTAGTCTAACCGAGATATTGGGCATTAAATTTATCTTTTTTAGCCGTCCGATCAGCTTTTCAACTGGTTTTAGCAGTTATTTAGCTATCTGCACGCAATGCGCACCTATGACTATACCGATGACATTCTCAGAAGGTTGCTTAGCACGAGAGCCAAAGTGGCCATGCATAAGTTTTTTAATGAATAATAAGAGAAGAAAATCCTTCGCTTGCTTCTTTGTTTCCATGCAAGTTCCATGTGCACATTCTAACTAGGGTCGGTAGAAAATTTTAAACTTGAAGAACGGGAAAAGCTTCTGCAGCAGAACTGCAAAAGAATTTTATCTTAAACGATCAGCGTTTCTTTGCCCAGGCTATTGGTATCTCCCAAGTGCATGACTTCTCAAACTCAAACCAGAACCTTTATTAAGGCATTTGGATATCTGATTTGAATTAGCGCAGATTTTTACGATCTTATCTTTCCATTTTCGCTTTAGTGTAAAGTTCGATTGAGACGCTATATCAAACAATCAAGACAGTTTTCTATCACATTTCCAACCAACATGGTAAAAAGACAAAAAACACAGCGCGTCGTATTTCTAGTGCGCGTCGTATTTTCAACTCTAATTAAATAATAATAATAGTAACTTTTTCTTTTAAAAAATTTATCTGAACAAGTATTAAGAAAGAATTACTTAAATGTAAGGCCTCCAAACGTAAAGTCGGGTATTTTACGGGTATATGTATGTAAGTGTGTGTGTGTGTGCCTAAAATAGAGAAAAGTGATGTAAGTATAGTAATTTATGTAGTGAAAATGATTGTTCTTTTTTATCAAATTTAAAAAAAACAAGATCTGTAAATGTTAGGCACTGTAATGTAACATAATGTAAGTAAGTATCTTTATTAATGTATGTAGTGTAGGTAATGTAAGTGTTGCATTGTAAATGGTGTGAGTAAAGCAATTTAAAAAAAAAAAAACTTTTTCAAAGTGACGAGTGTTACTGGTAATTGTAATTTGCGGTCACACGCTGTCTCTCGTGTTCGATACAAATACAAATACTACGAGCTGCCTTGAAAGAGATAATAGGGGACTTCAGATTTGAGAACTAGTACAAGATCGAGTACAAGAACGACTTTTCAATGCTAGTTTGCAGGCTCCACATTATCACAACACAGACCCATCTCATCCCATGAGCTACCCTCTCTACCTAAACATTGACATGTAGAGCGAGGACTCCGGAAACGTCACTGGTTTGAAATTCGAAACTCGCACTCGTACTCAATCTTGTACTCGTAGTCCAATCTGAAGGTCCCTAATTATGTGGCCTACGAGTACCTGGACACGATTTCTAACCCAGTCTCCATTGGAGTTTATTTTTAGAATTTTGACAGGTTTAAAAAAACAATTCATCGATTTGCACTGAATAATTAATTTTCTCTTTGTACCAATTTTATTAATCCTCTCGAACTCACCATAGCATTCTTGGGATGGACACCTTCCCTTTTGTACTTCAACTCTGTTGGTATGCTTTGCTCCTGGACACTTTTTCAAGTCATCGGCTGAGCAGAATCTTTCTCTTTCCCTTGTACACTGTCTGTTGCACGGACTCCAGTTACCCCAACTACTCCAGCCACGACTTTTGTCAGCTTGCAGACGGAAAAAAGCAGTATTTCAAAAATACATATTGTTGCACACTCAAAAACGCGAAGTTTCACGAGTCAGTGGGTCAATACTGGTTTGAATGCCTTTGCTACAACTGGTTAGCGATTGGTAGGTACTTAGTGTATTTTTTCTATTGTCTATTTAAAAAAAAAAAACAGACAATAGATAACCACTTTATGACAAAGATAAACAATAGATAATCACTAGATGAAAAAGACATCACGTATCTTCCTAGCGAGCGATGCGCTCCCTACCGCTAACCAGAGGCAACGAAGGCTCTGCAGTTTGAACTCAGTTCAAGAGTATACTTCATCAACTGAGTGGAACTGATCTAGTTCTAACCAGATCTGTCACGCTGCGCTAAGACGATACTGATTTACGTGGCTCGTAAGTAATTACTCTTGAAAAAAGAGTGACCAACCAACTCAACTACGATAAACATTCCTAGTGGAGCGGGATGAAGGAATTGAGCCAAACACGGTGGCGGGATGCGGGATTGAATTGAAAAACCTAGTACATAAAGGCCAAAGACAACATTACCACAACGGATTAAGATTTTACTCACATTTGCAGTCATAAATGCTGTTAAGTTGAAGAATATCCGTGTCACTCAGTTTTTCGATTTGTCCAAACTGAAGCATTGGATCCTTCACAGATAGCATGGTTGGCTTGTTATTCTTGGAGAATGCGTAATTTCCGTAATGCATGATACTTGAAAAGTCGTACGAGCCTCCTTGATCGTCCATTTGCTTGGGTTTGTAGCGGTTGAAATTATGTTCTTGTCCTACGTGGATCGGTTTATACTTTTATTAGCCTCAAACTCAAAATATGTTTTCTCCTCAATGATCAAAATACGTTTCGCTTGAAGATTGTACTGAGAATTTGGTGTTGTAGCAAAACAATCTCCCAAGCCCTCCAAGAACAAAGCTGCGCGACTAGCCGTGGAAGGTATAAGCAATCTCGTTGCCAGAGGACATTACCCTTTCTTGGTCAGCACCAAGAAATCGAAACCTCACGAAGAAAAAAGGTAATCCAGCATTAGTTACAGCGGTTACTCTCTCTAAGCACGTTCGAAATTAGTTTTTGAACTTGAACGCATGCGTACAATCATACCGGAACAGGATTTTATGGTTCCGGTGTTTGATTTCGTCTAGAGCGTCGCGCGTTCGGTGGGGCTCTGGAGACGAGATTGAAGTATAAACCGTTTAAATTTTTAAATGCTTGAGCACTTTCCTTGGCTAATAAACTCCCTCATTTCAACATGTCATGCAATCATTTATTCCCTAGAAAATTGTCAAGCCACATAAGGGAAAATGGATAAGTTATCTGCCATTTATGTCCAAAGCAGATATACCAACTGACTATTTTTAACCAGTGAGACATAACATACCCTTTTTGACGTTTTCCCAGAGTACTTCCAGATAATCGTCCCTGTCTGACCTAGCTTGTTCATGCCAGAATCCGAGCGCGTGCAACAGTTCGTGCATGATGATTCCTTTGCTATTACAGCCTTCACCTATGGATAACTCCTGCATACCACGCTCACGATACTGACGACCAACTGGCGAATAACAACTAAAAACACAAAGGTACATCGTACCTAATTAAAATATTTTTCACTTCAGCCGTATTCACAAAATTTCCCTAGCTCCCTCCAGGGAAATGTAACTTCGCGAAATGTAACTTTCTCGCGTTTGACATACCAAAAATGTACGGCACTGAAATAATTTGTGCTTTAGTAGGGCAAAAAGTGCCCGTTGAGTAGAAATTGAATTAAAAATCATATGGTTATACAAGAAACATTCAATTTACGCGCAGAACGGGGAAAAGTTCTTTGTACCGGAACGCTCGGTACTCAGGTCAAAAAACGGTGGAAAAAACGCAAAATTTAATAAGAGTCTTACAGGTTCTGAAATGAAATGTAGCGCAAAAAAGAACACAAAATGTGATAACATTTAACTTCACCACATTGAAAGATGTCAATAGACGTATAGTTAAGAAACACGTCTTAGACGGATATTTAAGATGCACTGGCAGGAAGGAATTAAAAACAAAGAAGTCCTAAAGATGGCTGAGATAGAAAACCTCAGCGAGGACCTGCGAAGGAGAAGATGGAAATTCATTGGCCACATCATAAGGAAAGAACTTCAAAATGACTGCAGGACTGCATTAACCTGGGCCCCAGAGGGGTGGCGAAAACGGGGAAGACCTAGGACAACATGGAAAAGGACGGCGGAGAGAGAAAGGGAAAAAGCGGGATGGAAGAACTGGAGTGAGGTACAAAGGGCAGTGGCTGACAGAGATGGTTGGCGGGGCTGTGTTGAGGCCTTATGTGCCACATGGCACGAAGAAGATAGGTAGGTAACATTGAAAGATTCCCATTTGTATTGGTTCGAGGAGTTATGTCGAACAGGCTGCATATCTGATACGTTAAGATTTGTCAGTTATATCGAAGTTCTGAGTTTTGCTTTTGTGCGAAAGGTATTTTTGTTTTGTTTTTGTGCAAAAGGTATTTCTACAGTGCTGAATACATTCAAACACTTAAAAGTACATTTATTGATTGATTGAATTGTTTGTTTGTTTGTTTATTAATTTATTTATTTATGGTACGTACACAATTCCTAGATGTTTATGAGTACTAAAACAGTTTGAGACAGATTCAGTGGGGCATCCAAGATTGAACTCTTCCCCCTACCCCAAAAAACTGGCTTCTTCACTGGTGGCCAGTTTCTTCCTGGCCTTTCCAGCCTTGGCCAAAACCTTCTCGGCCCTTCCTTTCAGTCGGAGTCTGTTTACAGGCTTAGTCCATTAGCGTTCTTACCCGTTTTTCTTTACGAAACGTATCCAGTTTCTATCACCTTGCTCTTTCATTCTGAATCGAATGCATGACTTCTTCTGTATCTCATTTACAGCCGCTATAATATTATTCCATGCTTCTTCTGTTGTGAGAAGGGAACACAGACATAAGTTTAGTAGTTCTTGATCACACATCTAACTTTTCTAAACAGCATCGATACAGATAAGAAAGCCGATAGAAAGGATAAGAATTTTTTGAAAAATCTGCTCTCTTGACATCATGACTGAAATCATTTAAAATTTCTAACATAATGCTAGGTTTAAGTTCCTATTTTTGTATGAGCCTATTTTCATCTGATAGCACAAGGAATCTGTGACAAACCCAACAAACATTTTTGAAAAACAATAAAGCATCAAATTTAAAAGCCTTGAATTTTGAGTTGATCGCATATTTATTGTCTTGGACTGTGCATGTTTAAAACAAACTATTAGGGAATTATGAGATGCATACCGACCCTGAATAAATTATGAATATCGATGACTAAAATGTTGTTTCTGACGAGTGAGCGTGCGAACAAGGCTGAAATAACTATTTTGTCGGCACGGGATACAACAACGCCTGGGTTCCAGGCGGGGGCATCATGGGTAATTGTGTTAGGGTATAAAAGACAGAGCATAACACGTGGTTGTCATCTAGGCTTCAGAACCAACCGCGTACTTTTCGTTTCGTTTAGCTCTTTCTTCGACTTTTATCATGGCGGTCAGCAAGGACGACGTTTCTGAGCTTATCTCCACTAACAACGAGAAGTTAATGTCAGATTTCAAGGAACTTCTCAAAGACACCGTTGACCAGATAAAACGTGCCAACGACGCTTCTGCGGAGCTCCAAATGCAAGAAATTAAGAAGATCAAGTATCAAGAACCGCACAAATTTAAACGAAGAGCGAACGAGGATCAATATAAGTTTAATCTCAAGCTTGCAGAAACTTTGGACAGTGCCAAGTCGGCCGCGGATAAATCCCGGCTTGAGAAAGTCAAACTTGACCTCGAGGAAGGTGAGAAGCTACTTAGCGAACGCCAGAAACATATACTCTTAGCCGACAAGTCAGAGTTTGGCTGGTGCACTGTAGATGAGTATAAACAACACGACTTAGCGGACGACTCGGAGGACGAAAAGCGCATCTATAGCGCCGAGAGACGCGCTCGTGTTTCTCTTTCTGCTCGTAAGAAGAAGAAGGCTTCGAATACGCCGTCGGCCAAGAAGTTCTCGCCGCCTGACAGATCCACTTCAAACGCCCAGCCACAAGCCCAGTCCTTCCAGTCTGGTGTTGTTAATCCTGGTTTCCAGCCTCGTCGCCCGAGTACTGGCACCTGTTTCGCTTGTGGTAAGCCCGGACACTGGCGTGCTTGTTGCCCAGCATTGCCCAAGCAGTCTGTCTCATCTTCGAAGTGACTGGATGACGTTCAGGACTTATCAGGTGTAGTCTCTTCTTGTTTTACAAGTGATTCTAGTGATTTGATTTCCGAAGCGTTGATTGATCAGAATCACCCCGATTTCAACCATGATTTTGTTTCTTGCACTGATTTTCCACAATACTCTGTTGCTTTTGATTCTCCTGTTCAGCCCACAGTTCGCGGAAGACTCCGTAAGTGTATTGAGTTTTGGCGTTCGTTGGAAGTGTCGCAGTTTATTTTGCATATTATTAGCGAAGGGTACAAGATTCCCTTTTTTCAACTCCCTACGCCTTTCTTCAAAAGTAACAATGCTTCTGCGCGTGTTAACAGTAACTTTGTGTCTTCAGCTGTTAATGACCTGCTTAATTCCGATCTTGTGGAGGAAATTTTTTGCGTTCCAGACATTATTAACCCACTCACAGTTTCCACCCGTAGTTCTGGCAAACAAAGGCTTATTTTGGATCTTCGTCATATAAACACCTTCATTTACAAGCAAAAGTTCAAGTGCGAAGATTTGTCTGTGGCCACGCAGATATTCGACAAGGGTTATTATTTATTTAAATTCGATCTGAAGTCGGGGTACCACCATATTGAAATTTTTCCAGAGCACCGCAAATTCCTCGCATTCGCTTGGGACTTTGGTACCGGTGTTTTCAGATATTTTCAATTTTGCGTTCTTCCGTTTGGCCTGTCTTCGGCACCATTTGTTTTCACCAAGATTCTCAAACCGCTTCAAAAATCCTGGAGGAGTCGGGGTATTCCTATTGCTATTTTCCTGGACGACGGCCTAGGGGGGGGGAATTGATCAAGTTTCCGCTAAAATTAACAGTCTAACTGTTCATTCTGATCTACTCAAGTCTGGTTTCGTCCCCAACCAGGAAAAGTCTTTATGGGAACCCGTCCAAATTATCACTTGGCTTGGAGTTATTCTTAACACTATTGAAGGTACTGTTAAGGCCACCGCCGAACGCATTGCAAAATTGTTTTCCGATCTCGTGTTTTTGCAGTCTTTGTCTTCGCAACAGTCTCTTCGCCAGGTTCACGTTAAAAGTGTCGCTAGTCTCGCAGGCCAGATAATTTCACTTTCCAGTTGCGTGGGGTCAGTGGCACGTATTATGACCAGGCATCTCTTTTCAGTGGTGAACTCTGCTCTTTCCTGGGATAGCGAAGTTTTCTTGTCGGATGATGCCGTTGCGGAAATTAACTTTTGGGCTGCCAATGTTGATTCCCTCAACGGGAGGGTTTATTGGCGAGCACAAACGCTACCGGTTAAAGTGAGTTTCTCCGATGCTTCTGATTCAGCCTGTGGTGCATTTGTCGAGTCTGACCCCGAACTGGTTTTTCATCAGAATTGGTCTCCCGAAGAAAAAGTTCTTAGTTCGACTTGGAGAGAGCTTAAGGCCGTTTGCCTCGCTTTGGAGTCCTTTGCCGATCGTTTGTCCGACACTAAGGTCATCTGGTATTCAGACAACCAGAACGTTGAGTCTGTTCTTCTCAACGGAAGCAAGAAATTGGATCTGCAGGCGTTAGCTCTTCAAGCCTTCCAGATTTGCCTGGAGTATCACATCTCTCTCGATGCTAGGTGGATTCCTAGGGACCTTAATGTCAAAGCTGACATTATTAGCAAGATTGTTGATTTTGACGACTATGCTATTAATGATTCTATTTTTCAGACCATTGACGACCTTTGGGGCCCGCATTCTGTCGATAGGTTCGCCTGCAGTTACAACGCCAAACTACCTAGGTTTAATTCCCGGTTTTTTCAGCCCGGATGCGAGGCAGTTGATGCTTTTGCGCAAGACTGGGGATACGATAACAATTGGCTCTGTCCCCCGGTTTGTCTTATTGTTAGAGTTTTAAAGCACATGGAAGTGTGTCTTGCTAAGGGAACTATAGTTATTCCGCTATGGAAGTCTTCCTTCTTCTGGAGCATTTGCGCAAGAGACGGCGTCCACTGGAATTACTTTGTTGTGGACTGGGTGTACCTGCCAAAGTTTAAGGGGTTATTTGTCCCAAGGAAAGCCCGTAACTCCCTTTTTGGCACCAGATGCTTAGACTTTGAGGTTGCTGCCATTCGGGTCGACTTTCGTCGTCCCAGGCCCCCTTCCCTTCTAGCGGGGTTTTGCACTATGGCTAACGGGAAGTGTGACTCTTGTAGTTAGAGGCGCCCCCATTTTTCGTTATGTATGGACATGCCTATGCTGCTTGTATTATTCTTGTTCTTTAGGGTGGCATACCCCATTGTCTATAAAGCGTTTATATTACTAGTTGTATCCTTCCTTATGCTTTTCCCCTTTAATCTGCTCTTCTCAGGGCTTTTCGTCTATTTTTGATACTTTTTAGATGTCTTCCGGTCCGGCTTTTGGGACTTCGACCAGAACGTGCTCCCAGACAGTCCAGTCTCAGGATTAACGGACAGATTGAAAGTGACAGTCCTTTCCTCAAAGGCCAACAGTACGTCTTTACTGTACCACCGTGCATACCGCAAGTGGAAGGAGTTCGCCATTAGTATGTTTAATGGGAACGTTTTCCCCGCAAATCCCTTTCATGTTGCATTGTATCTGCAACACCTCATTGAACAGTCTCAATCCCCCAGCGTGGTAGATTCTGCCTTTTACGGCATTAAATGGGCTCATAGTATGGCTGGTATCCCCTCCCCCACCGATAACCCTGTTGTGGAGGCAGTCAGGTCTGCTTCTAAAAGAATCCTTGGTACCGGTGTTGTTAACCGCAAAGAACCCGTTTCACCTAGTTTGATTCATGATATTATTGGCAGGTCTAACCTTGATAACCCTGTTGAATTGCGCAACATCACTATGTATGTTTTGTCATTTGCTGGCTTCCTTAGGTTTGATGACGTTTCAAGAATTAGGAGAAATGACATTTTCTTCAACGACGGTTTCATGGTTATTAAGATTCCTAAAAGTAAGAACGACCAACTTCGTAGAGGCGATGAAGTCGTCATTTCTGAGCTTTCTAGTTGCGCTTGTCCTGTTAAACTGCTTAGAAGGTATCTTACTAATTTTCAAATCTCTCCCGAGTCCAGGGAACTGATTTTTAGATCCATTTCTAGAGGTAAGGGGGCTTGTAGGCTAGTGGCCCCCGACAAGCCTATCAGTTACACCACTATAAGGGAAGCTTTTAGACGGGATTTGAAGTCCATAGGGGCTGACCCCTCCAGGTTCGGGCTGCACTCTCTCCGCTCAGGAGGCGCTACTATGGCTGCTAACAATGGTGTCAACGACAGAGTGTTTCAGCGTCACGGACGCTGGAAGTCAGTCCAGGCCAAAGACATTTACGTCGACGATGATCTGGAGCAAAGGCTCACAGTCTCCAAATTTCTTGGGCTTTGAGAATCAATTTTTCACCCCTTCCCCAATACTTTGTCTGTCTATATACTGTTTGGGTTGGTTCTTGGCAGGCCCTTCCAAAATAAACTTATTTGGTTCAGCTTTGCGTGTGTTGTTTTCTGTTGTGGAGTGGAGACAAAATATGTTGTTTCTGACGAGTGAGCGTGCGAACAAGGCTGAAATAACTAT
>CM042751.1:20795270-20807108 GCA_022496165.2 Catalaphyllia jardinei | reverse complement strand
GTCATCTAGGCTTCAGAACCAACCGCGTACTTTTCGTTTCGTTTAGTTTAACTTTTTTCTTGTTTAGTATTTTTCTTTTGCAGATGCTTTCAGTCTGACAGGATCGACTGTTCCTATTTTTTCTATTGATTTTTTACTTTTGTAAAGCCTTCGTAGGATGGGCTAATAATCACTTGGAGCATGAGCCTTGGTTCCTACCCAGATTTCCTGCACATTTTTTCCCCACAGGGGTTTTTTCTGGCAGGTTTTTTCTGGCCTCCGCGTTAACCGCATTTGTTTTGTTAGCGGTTGCTCAGCTCTACTAGGTTTACTTTATGATTTTTTATTGTTTTTCTATGTACTTCTTTGGTCTTTTCTATATTTTTTGTTCATGTTTCCCCAGCCCGAGAGCTTATTTGGCAACGCAGGCCTGGTGGACAATCTTTAGTATAAGACGGCCCGTCTAGTTTATAGTCTAATGTAATGTAGAAGTTGTTGTTCCCCAGCCTAACTGGCAGCCTACCTGGCACTGAGCTTGAGAGCTTATTTGGGGAAGTAGGTCAAGTGCATGACCTACAGTATCAGATGGCCTGTTTAGCTTATATTCTTGTGTAATGTCGGAGTTGTTGTTTCCCAGCCTAACTGGTACTATAAGCTTGTGAGCTTATTAGGGGAAGTACCCCATGTAGATCGTGATTTAATAATAGAGTTGCGGTTTAAGCCTTTCTGATACTAAGCCTGTGTGCTTGGAGATCTAGTTTGTAGTTTTATGAAGGAGTTGTTATGTAGTTTCTAAGTAGTTATAGATATACTGTTTGGGTTGGTTCTTGGCAGGCCCTTCCAAAATAAACTTATTTGGTTCAGCTTTGCGTGTGTTGTTTTCTGTTGTGGAGTGGAGACAAAATTAGCAATATTATACCTTCCAACTCAAATACGCTTTCCGAACGAAGTAGAACGTGTCACGTGTCGTGGGTCAAAACTCATAAACTCCCTAGGGAAACAACAACTTGAACTTTTGACTCGCACGTGATCAGGTCGTGATCCTTAAAACCGCGGCAAATTTATGAGCCAGCCGCCGGCAAGCAAAAGATTTTCTTCGCGTTTTTTGGTCTATTTTTAAGTTGGGAAGTATAACAAAACACTTAATGACTGGTCCCGCGGGAAACAGTGAGTTTTGTTTCCCCTCGACCTTAATGTTCATCAAGTGCTAATTACTAAAAATTGAATCACTGGATAATTCAATTGCACAGTTTTCTCTGACTTAGCTATTATAAGATGCTCCACAAATATGGAAAGCTTACGCATGATTTAGTGGAGCGTTTTTATTTTTATCCTGTCTGTTTTTCTACATTTTGGGGGTGTTTTTAATAACACAATTATTCCCATCTATCATGTAATATCCAACAAGCGCGAGTGGAATAATTGTTAATAGTCTAATGTACAACTGGAAGAAAGTAAAATTTTGTGATTTCGTACTTGCCGTTGTCTCCAGTTCAACCGGCACTACTTTAGTTACCCAGAGGTGTCGGCGGGAGCTTATAGCTTTGCGCTTGGAGACCACACTGTCCACATCAACATTCGCAGTATCGTAAGAGTTAAAATTTTTAGTGTTCACTCCCTCGCTGTCGCTTTTGGTTAGTTGAATGTCAGCTTCGAAAATATTCTTGACTTTCTGGTCCGTGTGGTCCTCTGGAGAGAAATGAGAGAAAGTGTCAAACAATATGCCTCTTTCTGATGATTGTCACGTGTCTCTGATAGTGACAACCAAGTGTTTCTGTCAATTACACTGATGTGTCCCTGTCGAACTAACCAATACTAGTAGCTTTGTTGGCAAGGCAGCCGGATTTTCAAGAAAGATTAAATGAAAATTAAGGAGAAAATGATCGACTGACTGACTGACGGACTAACTGACCGAATGACAGACTGACTGACTGACCGACTGACAGACTAACGGACTGACTGACTGAGCTGAATGACAGACAGACGGACTGAGTGACTAACTGAGCTGACGGACTGACTGACAGGCTGACAGACTGACAGTCAGACGGACTGACTGACTAACTGAGCTGACGGACTGACTGACAGACAGACTGACAGACTGACAGACTGACAAGACTGACAGACTGACGGACTGACAGACTGACGGATTGACGGACTGACAGACTGACAGACTGACAGGCTGACTGACAGACTGACTGACTGAGTTGACTGACTGACTAAAGAATGGACGGAAGGGGACAGACGGACGGACGTAAAGACAGACGGACTGACTGACTGACTAACTACGAGCAAATGGTTAGTAAGACTAGCAATGCATCAAATCCAGAGGGTGGAAAACGTGATGAATTGTGGCATTATAGGCCATGTAGGCCTGAGTGCAGTGAGTTGAATCTTTAATTAATTTTATGGGCGGCAAATCACTCGTTAATTTTGGCGCGAAATGACAGCGTTAATGTACAATTTAAGATGACAAGTTACAAATTGCCATGGCAACGTTTGGCGAGAAATTATTAGAAATTTGACAAAACGAGCATGAAATCAGTATTGCAAGACTTTAACAACAGCGTCAGTACTAGCTATGAATGTGAAGAAAAGAAAGGCTTACCTTCATTGGCTTGCTCTATACGATCTACAACAGTGTTGTCTTCCAGGCCACTTGGATCATCTGCAATGAAAAACGGTAACAAATAATGCGTAATAAATTAGTTTACATTCAATCAAGGGACAATGAATGCCTGGCTAACGACGACTTGCTTATGACAAGTGTATTTCAAGCTAACTGAAAGAAAAAAGTAGTTTTTCGTTCGGAAATCCGCATCTGAGAATTTCCCTGAGCCCGCAATTTGGTCTAAAACGTGGTCCGCAGCTAGTCGGACAGACTGTACCCCAACTTGATGCCCATTGCTCTAAGGTTGTTGTTTTGTGAGTCCCCTTCTCTACGGACCGTCGATACGACTAGACGACATTAGGACAACTATAGGCTCACGGCAAATTCTCAGAAATCAACTGGAGCACTTTCCAAAGACGCTATGATGTTGACAAGACAATACATTAACAATTCCCGACGCAACAACCCCGGCGTAAACAATAAAGCAGCAGAAAAATATCGATCCATGTGTTAAAGCTTATGAAAGTAAAAGTGCATGACAAGATTCTGGTCACCGAAGGCCATATTTTCCAGGACACGAGTGGCTAGTTTTCCCGACAACTGGTCTAAAAATAAAATTAAGACCAACACGGCTGTTTCACCTTTGTGTAATATCCGACTGTTGGCCGTGGCAAGCAAAGGAATTGAGGTGACTCGCCGCCTTTGTCTCGCCGATGCTTTCACAATTGAAAGGCTATTTCGGGCGGAACGAAAACTACCAAAAACATGACACATTTTTTACCAAGCTTAATTAACACTCTAAAGGTCAAAAAGAACCGGTACCAAAATGCCTTCTGGTCACAAGCAGACGAGGTAAATACGGCAGACAAAGCAATCATTACGCTATGTCAACATAAAAAACAAGATTATTTGTGGAAGAAAATTAAAATATTTACCATTTTCATTAACAGCTTGCCGCCAAGGAGTTGAACAGGTGAAATCAAAGATCACCGCAATGAACAGTACAAAGGAAAACATGTTTCATGACAAGTCAATCGTATTCGCGTAGCAGGCGGCCTAAAGAAAAAAAAAATACCCTGTTTATTCCTATTAGACTGAAGCGAATCAACTTAACAAGGCAATCAATTGCACTGATAAAGCATTAGCGAGCAAACTTCAATAACCATAGGGCGCACTAACATGGTTTCTTCAAAAATTTTGCTATCAGTTTAAAACGGCATCGATTTAAGAAATGAAAAAAAAGTAATTACTTAAAAAGGTCAAAAAACAATCAACAAAACAATCAATTAAGATTTACCTACTTTTAGAGCTTGAGTTGGGAAGTGTTAATACGTGACAACCTCTTCAGTGTGACCTCTCCTGATCTTGATTCATCAGTTGTGTTCACTGGTCTTAAATTAATAAACATTTTCTATCTTTAGGGTTCATCTGAACTCAACCGGAAAGCGAGGGTGGTTTCGGGGCTTGACATAAAGAGGAAATGTCGTTACAGCAGGTGCGTCGCACCTCCACCGATTAAGTTTCTTCAGGTTAGAATCCCGCAGTTTGACTGTTGCGCGTGGAATGAATGGCCGTTTTCACACTAGAGGTCGAACAAATCGTCTGGTCGGACAAATCGTCTGATGTGGAAACAGGACGAAAATTTTTCGACGAAAAAATCGTCTGATATTTGGCCGTCTGGAAAGGTGACTTTTCCAAGACGACATCAGACGGACAAATGCCAGACAATTTGTCCGTCCAGACGATTTGTTCGTCCTCTGGTGTGAAAACGGCCAGTGAATGAATTCTCCTATTTTGGTGTCTAGGTATTATGCTTAGAAAACTAATTGTTGCCACTCAATTAACCACAGATCGCACTAGCATGGCTTCTTCAACATTTTTGACGAAGTTGTAACTTTGGTTAGGTCAATAGAGATTCGGTACACCCTGGGATGAGCACTATTCCAAACACAGTTTCCAATAGGCCCTTTGCACGATCTGGTCACGTGATACAAAATCACACATGCTGAGGCAAAATTCGCTCAGTGGGACGCGTCTTAAGCAGGGGGTCGCAAACTGCGTTGAATGAAGATCCCCAAGATGCCACAATTTTAATTTCACAAATTCGACATAAATGCCTTGCTTGTAAAGACGAAAAATATCATAGATGTGGGGATGACTTCAACTGTTTCATTTAGTGACGTCCGGATGAAATAGCGCAATCCAAGATAACGTCTTTTTAAAATTTCGCACAAGGAGCGCGCTTGGACACATTGATCTGCATAATAACAAAAACAGAATTTTAAGGGTTACCCATCCCTTAACACTGTTAATTTTCTTTACTCGCCTTATCTGTGACGGCCATCTTGGAGCCTCAAGAGAGGTCTCGATTCGAGAAGAAATTCAAAATTCTTCAGCTTTGTTTAGTTTACCATAATAAAACAAGTCTTGGGAAAATCACGAGAGATTTTCACTTTAACATATGTGACATTTTAATCCTATTTGATTGGTTTTCTTCATTTCTTTCTTTCAGAACAGGAAGGCCCATGATACAACATTGTAGAAGACAGGCCTTCGCGGCCTGCATAATAAAGAACCTGATTCCTTTTGATCCAGTTGTCATTGTTTTCTTTTTTCATCATTTCATACAACATCTATTTATTCAAGATGTACAACTAATTTTTTTACCCAGACTTTCGCCTAGAACCTCACCTCCTCCTAATTATCTAATTAACACACTAAACTATATTTCCATTAACAATATACTTAAACTGAATAAAAATATCGCGTCACAAGTACCTCGAGGAGGTCTACAGTTCTGTCAGTGGCCAACAAAACGCAGCCGTTCGGTTCCAACGCTTTTCATTTATAATGTGATCCGTGCATTCGTGTTCGGTTTCAAACCTTTTCATTTATAGTCTAGTCCGTGCATTCGCGCGACCATATTCTCCTTACTCTTTCGGTACATTTATTATAATTTTTCGGGGAGGAATTACTTCTTGGTCAATATATCTTCCCCGTGATGTCTAAGTCCTCTGACTAAAATATTAATCAATACAATTACCGTACACCTATCAGGTATTTAAGGTCAATTTGGAAACAAACTTTTTCATCTTTCTCCTGATGGAAGAAAAAATTCAATTTCAACACACTGTAGGCTGTTTGTTATAAATAGCTCAAGTATTTTCAGAAGAGTGACAATTTTCTGTCGGTAGCGTAAATAATAATTACAACTTATTACTTATTATAATATTAAAAATAATATTAATCTGTGTTCATCTCTTTCTTTGTCTTCCTTTTCCTCGTTGTGCGGCTTTCTTGCTCCCAGTCTTTTTCGGTTTTCTCTCCACTTGTTTATTAGCTTGCGCGGGAGGGGAATCCCACTGACCAGACAAAAATATCGAGGGCTCAGACATGGAGTTCTGAGTGTTTAACCTTACTAAGCTGTCCACTTCGTCGAGTTTAATAGGCGGGCACGAGCGCCTCTCCCCACGAGGGGTGGATGGGGCCGAAAGTGACACGGAATTTCTCTTCGCAGTTATATGCGGCAGATTTTCCATGGAATGCGAGCGGGAGAGGCGTTCCACAGGAGTAGAATCGCCGGAGTCATTTACTTGGACAGCTTGAAGTACAGCGTTGGTTAGTTCCATTTCAATGGCTTCCGTTGCTTCCTCTACCGACGTAGACCGATTGGTTGTTTTGACAGCCGGAGGTGACTGTTCCAAGACGCTAGCTAGCGCCTCAGCTTGAGAAGTCGTGCGTCGACCCTGTCCGTGCGTCGGAGACAAACACTGTTCGGGTGTGGCCATCGCTCCGGCGAGCGAGGCCTGGACAGCGTCCTGTAACATATTACCAGATGCTTGCGTGTGCGCTTGGACGGACGCGTGTCGATCAAATTCTTCGTCTGTCGGCTCAAGTAGAGAGTCTGTTGGTGACTCAAGCTGCCCAGGGCCAAGGTTGACATAAGCGGGTGGGGTTATAGAGTAATAGTGGGACGGAGGGGAGGCCATGGCTGGTAGTTCCAGCAGCTGTGCTATACAGTGCAGCTTATGTTGCCTGAGCATTGCTCGGCGCCGTTGGAGGCGCTGTTTGGCAGACATGCAGCGAATGTAGTCATCAAATATGAATTTAGCTGACAGGATAGGACGGGAGCGGACCTTGGTGAGACTTCGAGCTGAGCTGGGCTGGTGAATGGTGATGAATAACGAGCGACTGTCTTCCTTATCAGGGGCAGTCTCCACATCCTAACAGCCAAAAGAAATAGCGTGTGTTATTACATTGCACTTGATTCATTAGGATGGGTGAGGGGTCTGATTGTCTGATTCATAGTTCTAGAAGTTGAGAAATCTTCGCAAAAGTTGGCGCCGGGTGACTTGAGGACACCCTTAATTCATCGTTACGCTATTGGAAAGGTTAGTTTCTGAACAACCTGTTGGAATACACTGACGCTCAAGTGAAATCAGCAACAACAGTTTTGTTGTCGTCAGGAAAGCAATGGACATAGATCGAGTTTCAAAAGAAACTATTCAAATGCCGTCCACCGAAAAATGCACCATAAGCCCTGTGCTTTTGCTCTTAGTCTGTATTCATAGACAACTTCCAAAGGAACTCTTGTAAGATTCTTGTACGTCGAAGTTCAAGATAAATAGGTAATTGTCAATCTTAGTTCGGTAAGTAGCATTCCTGAAGAAAGTTACGTATCGCGCGTCAACAGTGAAAAGTACGGCAAATAGCACAAAGGCTGAACATTTGTTGTTCGTGAACTGAAACAATGTAGTAGTAACTATCACAAGAAACTAATACAGAAAGAACAGCAAGAATTACATGGCTTGACAGGTCTGTTACCTGAAGTCTTGCGACAAACTTGACCACGCCCCAACCTAACTTGGTAGTGTCTGGTTCAACGAGTATAAACTGAGCCTCGTCTATGACCAAGAAACGGCGCTGTTGCCTGTCAAATAACCACATGAAACCACATGAAAATAATCAAGTCGCCATGTGAGAGAGAGGCATTCTCAGGCTGACCCTCGGCTGCCGCAAATACAGTATCTGGATTGTCAAATCTTTAGTTCACACAAAAACAAGACACTTACTTGTCCTCTGTTTTGACCGTGCAAGCTATCAAGTCACTGTTGTCTGGAAATGGAAACAATAATAGTGTTTTCTCAGCTTTATCGAAGGTATTTAGGGATCCACGACTGAGTAGTGTCAAACAAATGAACTAGTTCCATTTTCTTTTACACTTACTCAGATCCAGAACATCTTCCAAATGAACTGAGTTTTCAACTTTAGATAGAGGCAGCTGCTGTTCTGTCTGCCCCAGCAATGCCAAGCAAAGGTCCCTCATCAACAGAAACACACGGATCGCCTAGAAAATAAAGTCAAACACCGACAGTTATACTTCTAGTAAAGCTATATTTTAACTACGCAAGGTAGAACGGAGAACATTGTCCAGGTAGTAATGTGTCTTGTCTCACACAAAAGAGGTCAATACATTCTTCCGTAATGGACTTCTGTTCTACTGCATTTAGCTTAAAAGAAGTGGTCACCAGCTCGAAAGCCACTGAAAAACCTGGTTATCAGGCACATATAATTTTATTATTTTCCATAACCAAATACAACAAATATTCCTCTTTTTATATTCATAGTACTAATGTTAACTTTGTTATGGGGAAAATAATAAAGACGTTGAAGCTGAATTAAGAAAGAACGAGAGCACAGAGCAATTTTCGCACAACTCGTCATGTGTTCACTGGTGACCCTGGGATAACAATTAATTCAACTAAACTTCACACCTACTCTGTACTGGATATTCTTCTCCACTTACCAGTCTTTTCCTTTTTTCCGAGTCCAAGACGGCGCTCGCCCGATCAAAATAGGCTTGATCGCTAAAATACACCTGCACTGGGGGCTAGGTAACGAATTTCTAACCGGATTAAGAAACGGCAGCAGTTTGCTTGCTCTTGCCTGCTATGCAATCAGAAGACTAGACTCGCCTTACTAGGCTAGACTAGAACTTAACCTGAGCATGATAAGGGCACATGTACGTCGTGTCACCGTTGCTAGGCAAGCTCTCTCGCAGGCTCATACAATTCTGGAAGACGGCAATCTAATCAAGGAAACGGAATGACAAAGACAAGAGCGACTTACTCTTCGAGTGTGCTCGACTTCTCCGCACGGCAGGCGCTTGTAGAACTCAATTCCAGTCAGGGGAGTTCCCGTGAGTGGCAGGAGCAGCGCGGCGTCCATCATCAAATGTTGCAAGTTGGGAGGCTTCACCTGACAAAAAAAATAGACAATTAAATTATCCAAAATGTTTTTACTGTTTTGCAAATTCTGACTTCTGCACAGCAAAAAACGTGATAAGAATAACAAAATAACTACCTCCTTAATTGGCGAACACTAACAATTCAGTTGTCAGAAATAAAACATTCAACCCTCAAAATCGTCAAACTGCTTGTCTACATATCTAAATTATAAACAGAACAAATTCTTCAAAATCTCACCTTTGTTTGACGGTATTCATCTTCAAACATGTCCAAGAAAATCTCATCTTCCTGTTAAGTGATGCCAACTTGTGTTAAGTGTGAAGAGGGTGCGTCTGGTTAACAAGTCACGTAAGGCGAAGTCTGTTCTATTTCTAGGCTCGATTTCTGTGGTTCTTTCGCGTCTATTCTATTCCTCGACATCACGAGGAGTAATGCTACTTTCCCCTACCCCCACCGAAAATAATGCTAGTGCTTCAAAGGTCACCTCCTGTCAGTATTTTGTCAGGTTACTGAAACGATTTAAATGAGCGGTGGACAGTGTTATCCTAAGTATTGTGCGCACAAAACAACAAATGCCAGGCCCTGGTTTTTCGAATACGGGATAACCGCGCTGTCAAGTGGATACATATTAACACAACAAACTACGCTATTCGTTGGATAGTGATTTATCCGGTGGACAACCGGTTATCCAGCTTTTTTTGAACAACTTGAGCAAAGGTATAGAAACAAGTCAATCTTTGACGCGTGGATGCTGTTTTCAGAATTTAATTATCAGTTTTACAAATGGAAGAAAATATTGAAATAAAACCCGCACATTGTGATGTTTACCTTATAATAATGTCTTAACTGCAGCGTGCTGGCCTCGCGTACGTTCTGAAAAAGAGACACAAGAAAGATTAACTTTCCTCTAATGTTTAAGAGCGGTTTCTGGACATTATCAAAAAACCAAAATCAACGTAATAACATTAGCAATTTGCACCAATTTCTCGTGTACACTGGAACACCATGAATCAAATTGAGCTCAAAGCAGCTAAGAGTCAATGCACGGGAAAAAAGCGCGACAGCCAAGCCGCAATCATCTTTGCTCCTGATTGGTCTATTAGTGACAATACTCTGTACGGGTTTTCCCCTTTTTCCTATTTTTTCTTCAACCATCCGGAGCTCATTAAACACAAAACCTGAAGATAAACCCCCGAAACAAAACCGCCTGGTAACTGAATGGAAAATGTACCGTGTCAGACGATAAACAACACAAGGGGAAGATCTTCTTTCGAGCGAAATTTAATTGCTGGCTTGTAAACAGCTACCGATACATCAAGAGTAGCTACTTCAAAAAAACTGAAGACCTTGTCAAAGGCGTTAAAGATATCCGCCTTTTTGGAACGTTTCATACCTCGACAAGTGCCAGATGTCTATCGTTTAGGTAGCTATGTGTGGTGTTATCCTCAGTGTACATGATTAGTTCCTTGAGCAGAATAATGAGCATTTCCAGTGTTACCACACGTACTTGACTCCCTAGGAAATGAAAATACTTATTAAATGGCTAGCTCTGTGAGCGGGCAAGATGGACCGAATCCTGCGCTGTGATTGGCCACCCGAAGGGACAAGACAGCACTATCTTGTCCCCTCGGGATGACCCGCTGTGTCCCACAAGAAAAATTGTCCTTTTTCCATATAATAAATCCTTTACTGACCAAGCTTGTTAAGTCAAGATGGCTGGATATTGTTTTCCTTCTTTTTTTAGAGAGTTTATGGACCGAGACGGAGTCGAGGTCCATAATCACGCAAGAAAGAAACTTGTACACTTGTTTACTGGGCGGAGAATGCTGGAGACATGAAATCCCACTGAAGCATGTGAGATATATTATATACTATTTCATCCTTCAGCCAGCTTAAGTTTTTACAACATCAGAAAAACGTACTTGAACATTCCTTTAAGCTAAGCCATAAAAAATGCGCTTACCATTTCGGTAACCAAGTTCCAACACTCTGATAAGATTTTCTACTAAATTCTCGTTGTACGGCACTTTTGTCTGAAACAAAGAAAAGATAAATAAAACAATTTATCACTTATCGGTCAAGACGAGTATATCGATGAAAACCTTGGTCGGTAACAATACTCTTCGACGGTACCAACCTTAGCCGAGGAAATTCCTATTGATTCAAGCAAGTTTTTATCCACACCTAAAAATAATTAATAATATAAATTCATTACTCATTACATTCATATCTTTGGCGGCTTGTTCTGAAAATTTGGTGGAACAACACAGAAGACATCAATTAGTTGGTTATGTTCTTCTTGGGAATGCAACCGGATTGTATAGGTATTAGCTGAATGTGTAAAATCGCACCTGTTTCTTTGTAACGTCCACGACATGTGTCGTTAAGATGAGAGACCCTGGGAACGAGGCTGCAATCACCGGTCATTTTGGATTTTGCTTTTAAGGAAAACGCAATCAGGGAAATCACGTGATTATCGTGACGTAATCATTCCGCTTTGAAAATGTTTTTTATAACATAGTAAAGCAAAGTGAAGAATGATCATCACGGTAAATTTTCCAATTTAAGCATCTGGAAATAAGAAGCCTGAAAAAAATCAGGGCTTCAACGGGATTCGAACCCATGACCTCCGTGATACCGGTGCGATGCTCTACCGGCAACTGAGCTATGAAGCCATACTTTGGGAGCAAGGTCAATTTATTGAGTTCATAACTCCTGTGAGTAGTGAAAATGATGTGAAGTATATAAGGAATAGTTGATATTTGAACTCCGGTTATATTTGCAAGTGAAGAATGATCATCGCAGTAACTTTTGTGTGCCTCATTTTGACCTCACTCCCAATGTGTGGCTTCATAGCTCAGTTGGTAGAGCATCGCACCGGTATCGCGGAGGTCATGGGTTCGAATCCCGTTGAAGCCCTGAATTTTCTCCGGCTTTTCTTTCCAGTTGCTTAAATTGGAAAATTTACTGCGAGGATCATTCTTCACTTGCATCTACAACCGC
>CM042751.1:20780270-20790270 GCA_022496165.2 Catalaphyllia jardinei | reverse complement strand
ATGGAAAGAAGCAATCATAACGCCCATATAGACCTCAAGACTAAACTGCCACATAATAAAGTAAAATAACTTTATCAAAATTGCTAAGTTCAATAAGTACTCCTGGAAATATTACAATAGTAAACTGAGATAATTTATATATTCAGGGTAACTCACTGTTTGTTGAACGTTTCTCTGTTGTTGTTTCTGCCTTGGTACTCTCACCGGAGGTGGCGACAGGAGTGGAAAATCCAGACGAGGAGTCTGTATCAGACTCGCTATCATTTTGCCCCAGTGGAGTCTGAATGAGAGGAACCTGGACTGGACTTAAGTCAACTGAAACGGGAACATACAGTGACGTGTGTTGTTAGCAATGAGCCCTTTTAATTTGTAACAACACATCTAATGACCACTGTAAGATACAATGTGAAGTAGTGAACTGTAAATCTGTTAACAAATCTAGACATATTACAGGTTAACCTTTCTTTGGATTATTGACTACTCAATTGATTGCATGACTGGGAAAATTACTTTATTGTGATTGGCCAGGAGCAGGCAGGGCAACAGGCAAATTTATCACTAATCTTTAATTTGCCCTAAATTCCAAATTAATGGGTGCATGTTCTCAATTTACTCATTCGAGCAATAAATGAGGAGTCACTTTAAATCTTTAGAAATGAAGGATTTAGACAACTTGTCATATTTGGAAATTCTTTACAATTATACTCGCGTAAAAGCTCGCTTAATAAATTGAGAGAATTTTCATATATGACTAGTACTGAAAATCCTTACATTGTTCTTCCACTTGTACCATTACAAATACATATAACGTATTAACCAAGCACGAAGATCATACTGGGAAAATCTGCCCAAAGTCTCGACAGTACGGACCATGCAAACTTGGTTAATAAGAGATTTACTTCATGACTAAAAAATGTTTGGAAAAAAAAATTACGTGATCCCAGACTGGATAAACATCCCAAATTACAAGTGAAAAATTCTGACTGGGAGCTGACTAATTCCATACTCATGACCAACGTCAAATAAAACAAATGGGAAACAGAGTTGAAAGAAAAAGAAAGGGAAACTTTTATATGAAAGAGAGTTCTTTCAGAAACACAAGCCACAATACTACCAAAAAAAAGTAATCACGTGGGATTAGTCGGGGCAGTGCCCAGTCTAACACTTAGAAAACATAGCATCGGCAATGGAGCATTCAGATTGTTTGGTTTTAGTTATTGGCCCTCTGAAATAACTTAAACGCGTCATAATAATTTTACACTGTTAACATTACAGATTATGGGTAACCTAAACTTCATGGTAAGCTATTGTTAAACGTTTTTAGAAGTACAGTTGTTAACCCTACATAATCTCAAAAGCACATTTAGAGGTTTAATGTCCTACAATGATTTGTTTTGTTACCATCACAAATACATATATTTACAATCAAATCAGTCAAATCAAGAGAGTTAATAGCTCAAGAGTGATCAAGAGACTCAGTGAACTGTTGTACTTTAAATTATGTCTTTCAAAATTATTTGTTGATATCTAATTTGGTTATATTGGTTAGACCTGGGTAGAAAAAATAATTCAGGATTTGAAAGCTGCTTTTCAACTACTGTGCACAAATGTAACATGATAAGTAAATAAAGATGCTGAATTTTGAGCTCGATAATAAAATGCGAAAGGTGAATTGATGAACACGACACGAGCGTGGGGCAAACAAACAATCCGAGTCCCCGACGGGAATCGAACCCATGACCTCCCAAACGATAGAGTGCCTGCCTGGTGTTCAGGAAATCATGGGTTGGATTCCTGTCGGGGACTAGATTGTTTCTTTGTCCCATGCTCGTGTCATGTTGATCAATATTCACCTTTCACAAATGTAACAAGTGCCTTGATAAACTTCTAAGGCTTTTATTTCTAGTCATGCATGGCAACACTCGCAACCATTTCACGTAAAGGTGACAACAGAACATCAATACTACCATGGTTGCAGAGTTTTTTCTTCTTTGAACCCTGCAACGACTATTTTAGGGCAGAAAATAACCTCTGTGCAACAGCACTAGGAGACATCTGCATGCAGCCTAGACAGAAGATGGCAAAAGAAAGAAAACCTCTAGGACAGGAGACCATTGGCACCTGCAGTTCACTCTATAAATACAAAATGTGATGCTGAATTGCTTTCTCCAAATATCCACACTGGATTGGCAGATGGTAGACTGCTACCAGGCATTATGGAGATTTCACTCGCGATGTGCACTGTGGTGATTGAGTGATCCTGACTCTCATGATGGCCACACACATCACAATAGCTACAACCACCACTACAGTCACAATCACCATACATGTACACTGTAACGTTCACTACAAGTACATAAGCAATGCCAGCAACAGCTATCAGCAATGAAGTACACACCTTGCCCACAGCTACTAACACAACAACTACATAACCAACACCTACAACACTAGCAACAACATCACAAGACACAAAGAACTTTACAATGCCCAAAACCATGCGAAAAAGGCTTTATAAATAGCCACGCAACTGGTCCGGTCCCACCAGTTTGGGATCATAACAAATAGTCTTAATTTGTGTTTAAATTTACAGTTGCAGCATGTAATCTATAGGCCTCAAACTATTTTATGCAGCATTTTATTTTGCAATTAATTTTGTCACGGTTTGAGAAATAAATATGTTCTCCAGAAAAACAATTTTTACAAAATGCCTTTTGCTATCAAAATTACCAGTAGTACTCTAGCACTACTAGCATGAATTAATTTGTTAGAACATGTTTTAATAGAGCAAATGTTTCTTTTTAGTACTCTTTCATTAATGCGGTCACTAAGCTATGACACAATCAGATTTAATTGACCAATATGTGGTGTAATGGTTCCACTGTAATTCTCTCGGTTAAAAGTTTGCAAAACAACAAAACGTTGGTTGTTTCTTAGCAAGCTTTAAACTGAGAGAATTTATCATACAATGTTTCTTCTCCAGAAAATACTCTCCCAAACCTTTAACCATGTGTCGCTAAACCTACCGTCCTTTTTAGAGGTACTTCTCTTTCCAGCACTAGTCCATTCCTTGGCAGAAGTAAGCTCTCTATCATCAGCCTGTTTCCTGCTGTTGTCTGATGTGAGGTAAAAATTAGACTTAACTAATGCTGCAACCTTGTATTGGCTATACTCTCCAATTGTAGATGTGCAAAATTGTACGAAGACAGAGTAACAGAGCAAAAAAGTTATTTTCCAAAACCAGGGAATTTATTGGAAGGCTTTAGTCTTGTTCTTATGTACCGGTCAATTCCAAAACCGCCCATGCACCCCCCCCCCCCCCCAGGCAAACCCCGGTGCATTTGACTTTTTTGAAAAATTTTGGTCAAATTCTCTGCTATGTTGCCAGTTTAGATGGTCAAATGCCCCACCTGTTAGAGCTTCAAGAGGGTCAAATCCCCCACCCTCCAGCCATGTTAAAGCAACTGTGGAAACAAGTTCTGCAAAATTTTCAGCCAATACGAATTTCTTGTTCAGCTTGTCTTCACTCGACACTTTAAACAAAGGCATATTCCAGGATATAACTATATAAAATGACAACAACAGAAAAATCCGCATGGAATCGACAAGAGCAATGACTCTTGAATGCAGCTCACGTGCTGAATCAAATCCTTTTGCTTCCGATCACTGACAGATGTTTTGACACGAAAGTCAAATGCCCCACCGGGCAGGCCTCATTTTGGGTAAATTTCCCCACTGTAGGGAGCTTAACGCGAGTCAAATGCCCGGGGATTTCCCGGGGGGGGTGGGTGGTTTTGGATTTGACTGGTACATTATCAGCTGAGGATGGTATCCTGCTCATGTAAGCATGACACAATCAAAGCAACTGATGTTGAGATCTACATACACTGTACAATGTACATGTCTTCCTTCCATCCAGGTCTGATACTGAATTTTACATGCAAGTTTACTCCCATTTGCAAACCAATCTACTAACACTGTGTAGTATTCACGAAAATATCCATACCCACCCAGGCCAATGGGAGAGGAGATAATTTGAAATTCCAAGGAGGAGGGGGTAAATAAGGATTTCTGGAGAGGTGGGAGAGTCAAACTAAAACAAGCCTCAGAGGGAGGGGTAGGGGCACTTTTCTGAACAATACATTATATTATGTTTAATGGACTGTTATGTATGTCAATAAAAGCTGAATCATACATTGTATGCCAGTTCATTTGCATTACAACAGAACTAACAGTTCTTTGTCCACCAGATCAAAAATCCTTTCCCAAGGGTTTTTGTTCTCATTCTTGCAAATTCTGGTAAACCCTAGGCCTGCCATATATAATGAACAAAGTGTTTCACTTGCTTGCAGATGGAACCCAAGATTTGTCAAACTATTTTTTTTTATAATAATAATTAGTAGATTATTATTAATAAGAGGAGAGGTTATCACAATAAGCTATTAATCTGATGCATTATACAGTGAAAGCTAAGTGAAAGCAAATTGCATTAATTAAATCAAATTATTGGCTTAAATTATTTGGTTAGAATGTTGTATTTGTACATGAAAATACTATTAATACTTTTAATACTTTTAATCCATGTGTAAGTAGCCTTTCTAAAACACCAATTAATTTTTAACTTTAAAGAGAATAAAGGTACCAGATGTTAGCACTTTCATTAGACTTCAGTTAGTAAAATGTGTTCTTCAATAAATGTTAGCAATGTCAAGCTTAATGTTAGCAATCTTTATTTTAAATAGCAGCAGATAGGGCACTGGGCTAAGCATGGACATGTTTCATGGAGATGTTACTGGGGCTTTTCATTCAACCAAAAAATCTGGTTTGCATTACCAGGAATTTTTAGTGACGAATAAAAAAGCAATCAGCAGAACGTATGGAAAAGAGGACAACCTTGAGAGGTATAGCAAAATGTTTGTAACGTTCTTACCAAAAATAGTAGTAAAACCAAGATGAAAGTCAGTAATTACCTGATTACTTTCAACACTCAATTGAAAACTGGTCTATTTCACCAATAGTGAATGCTGAAAAATTAACTGCACAGAATTAACTGCACTATGCATGACAACTGGTTTGAAGAAATCATACCTTTCACATAAAACTTGGAGTTGGCCACATGTAAAGACCTTCCTCTAGACAGAGGACCCAAAGATGCTGCCCTGCCAAGGAAAGAGTAGCCCTCTGTGTTGACTCCACGTGCAACTAAAGACTCCTCCAGGGTTTCTTCAGGTCTTTGGAAAGTTCTTACACTAGCAGCTGAACTGCTAACAGAACATGCCTGTAAAAATTAAGATTTACATGTACTATGTAAAAAATGGAATGAAAGACATGTAAAAAGCATTATTCAAAATTCTGGTGCAACCAGCATCATTATCAAGGATGAAAATTTGTAAAGCCAAGTCAATTTATTTTAACCCACACTAAATGTGCAATCAGACTCAGTTTACACAAAGCTGCTCCATAAGCATTTTTGTATAAAATCGGGCACACAGGAAATGTCATTTCGTTGAAGCCCTGATTTTTTTCAGGCTTCTTCTTTCCAGTTGCTTACATTGGAAAATTTACTGCGATGATCATTCTTCACTTGCATCTACAACTGCAGTTCAAATATGAAATATTTCATATATATTTCACATCATTTTACTCCTCACTGGAGATATGTACTCAATAAATTGATTTTGCTCCCATGTGTGGCTATGTTGTAGGTCAATTTGTCTCCAATCTATGTCAATTTGTTTCAACCTGGGTCAATTTATTCCAACCGAAGTCAATTTGTTTCAACCTAGGTCAATTTATTCCAACCTAGGTCAATTTATTCCAATCTAGGTCAATTTGTTTCAACCTAGGTCAGTTTGTTCCAACCTAGGTCGATGGTCTGTGGTTCAAGGCTCCCAAGGTAAGCATTGAGATAAAAAGAATACAGGTTGGGATGTTGGGAGAGCAGGGAGAGAATAGTAGGTGAGGTAGGTAGAGTGGAGATGAAGAGAAGAAGGAGAATGAAAAGAAGATCGAAGGAGCCACAAAAGCAAAAAAAAAATCAAATTGACCTAGGTTGGAAACAAATTGACCTGCAACAGCTACATAGCTCAGGTGGTAGAGCATCGCACTGGTATTCGCGGAGGTCATGAGTTTGAATCCCATCGAAGCCCTGACTTTTTTTTCAGCTTCTTCTTTCCAGTTACTTAAATTGGAAAATTTACTTCGATGATCATTCTTCACGTGCATTCAACATATTCAGTCGACTCTTTTAACAACTTTGATATTTAACAAATTTTTGCTCCAAATAATGTTGGATGCATCAAAATCTCGAATAACCTTTTCAATATTTCTTGATAAATGCTTTATCTAGTAAGTAACTGACCGTCTGATGTCATAAAAATGGAACAATCTGATTTTCTTTACTTGGAAAGAGTGCACTGCAAAAATACTGCAGATAGTATCACTATCAAAACCTGTAATCAAGTAAGGAAATGCTGTCAACCAGATAAACAGACTGAAACAATATGCAACCACATGTCTATGCTATCAGTATTTGGAAATTGTCAACAATCTTCTAAAACATGCAATATTCACTGAAATAAATTATACACTTCCATTCCTTGGATTTATAAGTATTAACAACTTATCTATCCTAGAACAATATTAACAAATGTTTGTATTCTCAAGATGTAACCAAAACTGAAAAAGAGAGTTCCACAAAGGATATTGAACAGTGAATAAAGTAAATAAACCACTCACCTTTCTAAGAGGTAATGGAGAATCCTCAGGGGTACCATCTGAGGCAACTTCATCACCATTGACAAGAACATCAACCAGGCTAGAGACTAGGGGAGGATGGGACATGATCAAAAGTATCTGAAAAGAAGAAGCAGCATTCATTTCCAAGTCACAAAATGCTTAATACTAACTTACTGGAGAGATGGGTAGGATAAGAGCATGAATGTGGAACCCACATATGCAGTAACAACATTAAGGTTTCAAAAGACATGCAGAGTGTAAGGAATGGCAGGGTGGCAGATGGACAGACAGGCAGATGAGATGGACAGATAGACAGACGGACAGGACGGGTAGGAAGGTTTATACATGTTTATTACTTACTTGAGAAAGAAGAAATAAAGCCACCATCACGCCAAGTCGAGGAGTTTCCTTCAAGAAAATTATTGTCGCATTAATACATCTGGCCCCACTTGTTCAAAGGGTGACACTATCCACCAGAGGATAGTGCGGTTTGTTTCGTAAACACTTGGAGCGGATATTGGTTTAACTGGTTGATAGCATTATTCCCCTTGCCTCCAAAATAAATGGATCGTAAAACTAGTACAGTGTACTAATCAACACAATGGATAAATCATACTAGATGAAAAATCAAAATTTCAAAATTTTAAAAGCAAGCAATCCATCGCATTTCCAGTTGAAGATATCTGCGTTACATTACATAATGAAATGAGCAAAATATAACATCATTTACAATGTACATGCTTCACATGCAAGTAATAAAACTGCATGTTTTGCACCATTGGCGCTCAATTGTGACTTTATGGCAGCCTTTAGGCTTCACACAAATGAAGATTTAAGTGGACTGAAAACTGAAATTTAGTACATGCATTTACCTGCTCCATATCTGGTCTTTTTCGTACCAGGGAGTAGATGTATAAGGGAATCAAAAGACGATTGATGAAATGTCCAGTTAACACATCGTTTACATCTTGGATATTAAGTGACAAGATGTCATGAAGGTAATGCAGATGGTCTAAATGCTCCGCAACCAAGTCTTTCAGTCTGTCGCACTTCAGGTGGCTAATAAACAGATAAAAAGGTCAGATTGTTTAGAAAGATAGCCTTTAATAATAAACAGTGAATAAACTTACATATGACATTGTGTAACAGTATCAGTTGTGTACAAACATATTAGTACCAAAGTGATGTTGAGGTGGACATTTTCAAAAACATTTGATGTATTCTTGACTCGGTGCCAATGTGAAAACAGTGCAGGTCAATTTCGTCAGTAAGATTACTGTGGTCAGAAATTTGCACTTTCCTTATTATTGCCGAAAGTTTGCGCTGAATTCTGTGGAAAAACTCAGATGGACCTGTCACGATGATTTTGGAAGGTGATTGAATTTTTCCAAAAATCTTTGTACATTCTGTTTGCTCTAAATCAGTCACCCTTTTATGCTACATTGTACATGTACATCCATGGAGTCCTAAAGTGTGACTTCACAGGGCATCTGAGAGGATGCGGTAGTGCGGATCCGCATAATTCACCTACTTCCGCATCCTCGGGGCATTTTTCCGCATAAAACTACAAAATTGCTACGTATAAGCGAGAAAGCAAATGCTTGCCATCCTCAAAGGCAAAAATAGCAAAGAGATTGATCATTTTGAAGTTATTCACCCAAAACAGCGACAAAAAAACACATAGTCTTTTGTTCAGCCTGGGTTCTAGTTTGGGACTTCTGGTGTCCAGTTCTCCTCGTCCAATTTACTAAGCTGGTTACTAAGCTTCGGAGAAACTCAACTACAAAACTATGAAACGAAACTGCGTTGAACAAGGAAATGCCTGTCCATGAATGGCAACAAAAGGTGAAACATGTCACAAAGGACTAAAAAATTCTCGGTAAGACGTTAAAGTGTATTTTATACATCCAAAAAAGCCAAGGGAACAGTTTAATTAATTTGAGAAATCTCCCCGCATAATCTGGCATCTTTTCTGCATAATCATCACTTCCGTCGGCATAATTTTGCTGAAAATTTCCGCATAATTTTCCATTTTTTTTCCGCACCCTATCAGATGGCCTGACTTCACAAAAAATAAATTATTTGCAAAATCATGGGATTTGGCGCCATTTTCAAACAAAGGGTCCTTAAAAAAGGACCCGTCCTTGCCAGAAATTACCTCTTAATTGTAATTCCCAGCCCAAATATAAAGGATGAAAGTTTGATACTGCCCCATATAAATCTCTTTAATTTTGAGTCAGTTCCAAACTGAAGGGACTGGAACAAATTTTGAAGGGTTTGTATGGGATGCTTATATCTCCATCGGAAATTGCAATTCAGAACTAATTTTTGGGATTAGGGCATCTTTTAGGATCCTCTATAAGAATATGACATCATATCCCATAATTTCAAAAAAACGTTTTGCGATTTCATCACTTTAGGACTCTATTACTGTGACATTTATCTAGTACCATCAGTCTAATAGATAGATACTTTGTTCTTACAATAATTATTTCGGTGGTATCTCTGCAATATACTGCATATCATAATTATCACCATCAAGTTAAACTGATAATTGTCAAATACCAGTTAGTAAAGACAAAAATTTTTTGTCACATTGAAAAAAAGAAACAAACTTACTGAGACTCCTTTAGGACACAGTTATCAAGTTCAATAGCATGGTTGCCAATAAACCACACCAGATTCCAAAAGTATGGATCTGCTGTCTTGTCACGAATGAAACTGAGCATGTTCTTATCTCCAACTATGATGAAGTAAAAAATGGACATGGTTTGCAGTTTCACAGCATCAAAAACAAAAATTGTAACCATTTAATAAATTAAGTCAAGAAGCAACCTCACCAAGATACAATAGTGAAAACTAGGGCTCGCCCGCTTGCCAAATGAATGTAAGTGTGAAAAGCATCAGGGGACTACAAATCAACAGTCACTGACCCATTTGGCAAGTACAGTTCTCATTTCTGGGAAACCGTTAGTAATCATTTATATCTTGATAACACACCTTTATATTTTCAATTTTCATTGTAAAAATACCACTAAACAAAAACTTACCAGCAGTTTTTTAACCTTTTTATCTTCTAAGATGCCCAAATAATTTATTTGCCAATAATACACAACTCAGTGTGTTGTAAATAGAGGGACACAAACATGGCCATAAAGTAATGGTCACATCCAATCATTAAGTTTTGCCATTGAAATGAAAACTACTCTAGACCTCCAACACATCGAAACCAATACTTGTTCTGGAGCAAGAGGTGTTTAGACTG
>CM042751.1:20753113-20770489 GCA_022496165.2 Catalaphyllia jardinei | reverse complement strand
ATTTAGACATACCGCTTGTCAGGCTAGTAAGGGGTGACATGGTGAATGATCCTCAAAAGACCATTGGTCTTGCCAAATTTTTGTCAGATTTGAGGGGTCTGGTACCGGTAGTCTCATTATTTTTAACAGTTATGTGCACCTTATGTGCAAAGCTGTCTTGGAGTCTCTTTGTTTTGAAAGACTAGTAAGATAGTTTTCAGTCCCAATTATCTGGATCTTTTTAGAACTAGCATCTGACAGAGCATCTTAGAGTCTGAATTTCTCGCACTCAGATTGAAAACACATCAAAGATGGTCCTACAGGGGTATTCTCATGATGCGTGATTAGCTCATTTGAATTTCCGTGGAACATGAATTTAGGAAATTACATGTACTCTTCATGACTTGTGACCTGAAGGTTTAGCGTGACCCGTGAAGAACCTGAATTATTAACAGATATTCATGATTATACCTCTCAATTCTACATGATTTTGAGACCCAAGTTCTCTAAATGGTTAGAGTGGTATATAAAGATTTGCAATATGGAGCCTTGACTTAGCCATTCACAATTGTTTCCTTCAAACACTGTTTCTAATATAAGAACAGGTCAGAGTTGGGAAAATGAATTTTTTTTATCTGTGAACCATGATCCTCTGTATTACAGGTTCGTGAACCGTGCCAGAGACCCTCCCCCCCTCCTGTACAGCCCTCTTCAAAGTCTTGGTCTTGCAATTTAAAAGTCAAAATGTCTCAGGCTCAAAAATAGAAACGCTAGTCTGACGCCTTCTCACAAAGTCTTGCACTTACCATTCACGACCCCTGAAGTAATGTTAAGGTAATGTTGCGACTTTCTTGATGTCATAAAATCTTTTGGCCGGTACAAAACTTTACCGGTAACCTGGTCTAAAGGTAAGCTGGACACCTTGTAAATCGACCTATTTAGAAAAATTAGTCAGTTTGTAACTTATGCCTTCTCAAGGTGTTGTTAAATTATCTGTTCCTTTTTCCAAGGGTGTTGAGAAAGGTTTAAGTGAGCAGATTGGTTACCTGACCCAAGTTGCCACTGGTCTGCCGCATGAAGGTTCTACATATGGAGCTGAAAAGGTATTAAATTAGTAAGCAGACAGCACACTTGAAGATATGAGGCTTTCCAACAAATTAAAGGAAATTTCTCAAATCACAAAATTTTGTCAATCTAGACACTAATGTTGGCACTGCGATGGCCGGGAACTTTATCACATTTTTGGACAAAACTATGTCAAAATCCACACACAGTAACAGTTTCTTAGAGGTGGAAAAACAGGAAAAAGGAAATGGCAGTCAAAAAGTACTAGGATTAAAAGTGGATTATAAATGACAAACTTTAAGATAGTGAGCTAAATGATGTTACTATCTGGTGTGGACGACTGATGAGGCTCAAAAAGTGAACTACATTTCGAACTACTCCTGTTTGTATATATTTATTTATTTTTATTTTTTACGTGATTTTATGAGCATTGGGCATGGATAAAACTATTAAAAGACATGGTGTCTTGTTTTTCTGGGTATCAATGGCATAGCTAGTTTTATAGGCTGGCTGTATTTCAGGGTTTTAATTGACAATGTGAGTAGCAACAAAGCGAATTAACGAACTGGCCATTTAAGTCAGACTTTCAAGATCCAGATCTGGACATCAGGGTGCCCTCCTTTCTCCCTTTTGGAAGCCTCGAGCTATTTGTCCCTCACGTAAGGATTTGATGATACAAGATAACTTCTCCCAAGTTGACAATTTTCTTTTTCCTTGACTCGTCCAGGGCTGTCTACTTGTCCATTTGTTTTGTAGTTTACGGCGAAATTAGAGGTTGATCATTCAGGAATCAAGGGGTTTCTGTTGCTCTTTTTGCAGGACTTTGAGTTATTACGCTGCAGGACCAAAACAATTAAAGATCAGCTGGTAGAGATACATCAGCAAGGGACACATCAAGCATCTGAAATGAAGTGATAACAGCCGTCTCGCCGATGAACGCAGCAGGACCCGTTCCCTTCTCTTTGCATGTGCTGGAACGGTTTTCTGCAGTCTGAGCGCAGTAGTCCAGGAACGTTGAGGGTTAAGTCCATAATCACTGGTTTTTGACGAATAGGGTTTTACAGAGGCCCTGAGTATGGAGTAAAACCACTATTGCTCAGTGAGGATAGAGTGGTAAAAACGATTGGAACCTACGTACGGAACGCTTAGAGTTTGTTTGCACTTGAAAGAGTTTGGTCAGTGGGGAAAAGACGTCTTTAAAATAAAACTGAAACGCGATCTAGACTTCTCGTAAATGCAGCAACAATCAAGTGAAATTTTCTCTGTATCAAAGTCTGTTTAACAAGTTAAGTTCTTACACCCTTGAAATTGAAAACTTCCTTGATGTCCTCGTGCAAAAAAACTTTTTTTCTTTTAAGAATTTCCCCATAGCAGAGAAATTGCAGCTAGAAAATATAAAAAAATATATCAAGGAGTAAGGTTTTCCTTCTTAGAGCTTTCGACCAATTCTATATTTTATTTTCTCAACTGCGTAGGTTTAGCCATTGCCACGTGACCTTACACCAACCAATATGGATTAACGCACTTTAGATTTACTGCAGGCTCCAGGTAGCCTTCCACGCAGATGTTCTTGGGCTTTTCACCCGGCAACCTCGTTCTCAGGGTCCTCTCTCTACTTCGAGAAAGTAGAGAGAGGACCCTGGGAACGAGGTTGTTCACCCGGTCCGTTGTGCAGATGTTTGTGGGGAGGAACACATGACGAGCCCTCAGAACGTCTGCGTGGAAGGCTAGGCCCCAGGTGTTTGAAGGCTGGATACGCCATAAATCACTAACCAGTGGATAGCGTGGTTTGGTTTTTAAGGGGGTAATAGCGTTATCCAGCTTTCGGACCACTAAGGCCAGCTATATTTAACAAATGAAGAAGCCTAAGCCGTGTATTACACTGTGATAAAACACGATGGTCATTTGAGAGCACGAGGGAAATGTAGAAAACACGAGCCGCAGGCGAGTGTTTTCTATATTTCTTGAGTGTTCTCAAATGGCCGGAGTGTTTTATCACAGTGTAATACGCGGCTTAGGCTTTTTCATTTGCTTTAAAATATAGATTTTACATGTGCAAAACAATAGAACACGCTTTTTCTATGTTTTATACTCTCATAAAACATAGGTTTTTGACCAATCAGAGGGCGTGCAGGGTCCTATCTACATTTTAATACAAAACATGTCTGACCTCGCAAGAGACGATGTGAGAGAAATCCCTTCTGCCTTACTCCTAACAAAATCCTTCTCAAGTTATTTAGTAGGACTTCCCAGAGAAGTCAAGAAATAACTAATTAGGTGGCACAGAGTTTACTCGCGTGGACAATCCAAGAGACTTTGCACGCATTTTCATCCTGCACGAAAGCATCCACGCCGCGCGCGAGGTAACATCTGGGTACCAGGTCTAAACTACAGCCACCGCTATTACGTCAGGGGAAAAGCCCGGAAAAAGCCTTGTAAAAAATGAATCTGACATTTCTACGTGCAAAACAAAGCAAAGTTCAACTCGATACGAAACTATCCTTGGGTTAATACAATAAACTCGCTCTATCGAATAGTTTTATGCAAGCATTTACATGCAAAATTGGGTGAAGCCGCAATTGTATAACAATGTACTTTCTGATCGACGCGATCCGATGATTGAGCAAAATTTCCTTCGACTCAGTCCTGGTTATTCTGTGACAGCTGATTTCTTCGTCGAAGCAAGCAGAAGCGCTGCAGTTTGCGTCGGCGGGTCACAAGCTTTTGATCACTGGGCAGTCCGGCCTTGGAAAGTCAAGGCTAGTGACAAGCAGTTCGCAAGATTGTGAATACAGAAATCTTAAAGTCGAGCGGGATTGCCTGTACGGTTTTCGGCAATGGATCGGCGTCGACTGTCCATTTTATGGCCTCGGAACGGCAGATCTGCCAGCCAACTGAAACTGGTTCTGTGGAGGTCAATGGTCACTACAGTACTGAACAACAACAACAACATTTATTTATACCAAAAAAGGAAGATAAAATACAAGAAATACGTAAGATTTGAAACATGTAAGTAAGGTATTAGCTGCCTATAATAACCATAACGGCTAAGAAGATTAGGCAGCTATCTATGAAATACAGTAGAGAAAAGAACTACGGTCATGTATATTAGTTATAAATTACATCAAAAGTAACCTAAGAATAGAAATGCAAATAAATATTGACAATAAAATTACAAAATAACATTACACCAGGGCAATAGGAAAAGGAGGAAGCGAAAAAAAAAAAGGAAAAAAAAAAGAAAAAAAATTGTTACAAAAAAACAATAATATTTACAACACAAGAATAGTGATAAGCAATATAAAGCATTAATGGACTAAGTATTGAGAGGAAGAAAGAGATAAAAAAATGACCCTATGATGATAAAAAAGTCCTGAACGAAGGATTCTTCGCGTGGATGTATTAATCTGGGACGAGGCGAACATATCCAGCTCAAGAATTCTTGAACTTGTGAATACTTTGCACCAGAACATTGCAGGCGATGATTACCTGTACCCATTTGGCGGCAAACAGCTGGTGATAGTGGACCATAGTGGGGAATTCCTGCCACCATTATAAAGACCTGTGCCAAGCAGATTTAAGGTCGAGGCATTCATGTTCAATTCGTTTGTTTTCAGTGCAGCAGTCTCGCATCGAATCCACTTGATACAACTGATGAGACAATCACCGGTCAAAGAGACATTTTAGATTCTTTAATAGTTCAATTCCCTAAATACTGAAACCGTCCTCTTACAACAATATGTCTCAATAAAGAGAACAAGAGAAATTAGACACCATTAGAAAGTCTGTCCTTAATTATGAATCATACACTATTTAGTTTTTATCTCCTGATCGCCTGAGGCTTTCGAAAATATTTCCCTTACACTTTCTCAAGTAATGAATTTATAGTCTTTACTGCGAAATAATTTGTTTCTCTCGAACAATACTGATCTTAAACCAGTTTTATTGTGATATATAATAAGAGGAAGATAATACTCCGGGTAAAAGTAAAAGTCTTTTTCTATCGATCGGCGACACTTCCGTGCCACTGGCTACTAGTAGCACGCAAAACTTCGCTTCAATTTACTTATTTGCAGTTTCTAGCAAGGCCGTGAATTATTCTAATAGTATAATCGATCAATTATTTAAGACTGTTGGTGTCTCCAAGACTTTCCGCAGACGCTGTGATGAAGAATTTGTCTCTCTTCCTTTCCTTAAACAACTCTTGACCTTTCAGGACTTTTCGCTTTCGTAGTTCCTTAGCTTTGCTTGTTATTTGGTCACATTTTTCTTTAGCCACTCTAAACTCATTTCGAAAGTTCTTGAGATAAAATCGCCTTTCACCTTCCAAGTGGTGTAATTCCCTTTCCAAGTGGATGTCATAAAGCCTGTTGACTTTACGGACGTAATCCTCGGTGCTCTTTGAATTCGCTGTCATCCTTCAAATAATTGCAGTTCTACCCGGTTTCAAACTTTCACCTTACGTCGTACACTTCCTCGATCATCCAAGCTTATCACTAAACCCGAAAATATCGAGAGAAAAACACGCAAAAAGTATATCGCAGACTATGTCCATAAACGAAACATTTCTGTCAATGGTGTTCATAGCAACGTCGATCATAATTAGGTCGAATTATAAATGAATTATTTAAATAACTCGCTGCTCTATATTTATTTTCCTCACCTGCGGCTCCTTCAAAAGACAAAAATAATATCTTTATAGGGACAGGAAAGTGTTTGTCAATAGAATCTCGTTTCCGTTTCTGAATATCCTGGGGTACTTACCATTTACACGGGAAAACCGGAAATTCCAGTTGGAAAATCAAATGGTTCACGCCATTCTGTTAGGGAAGCTTCGGAAAATATGGGCTGTGATAAGAGGTGATGCTATTTTTGTGCTCTCGAAAGTCTATCTAGCTGATGTGGACATACTTTATAGTGATTCCCACTCCCGCAACTTCGCATTTAGTTGTTTTATGTTTATGCCTGAAATTTCCAACCGGATGGTTTTTGTAAATGGTAAGCACCCCTGCTGATTCAGGTGGAGCCGAGATACTGAATCAAATAATGAGCACCGCAGAACTTTCTATTTTATTCAAGATAAGAAACTGTTTCTTTTTGGAGGATTTACTCGTAGGTTAGTATCCCACGGTTCACGCTAGCGCTTTACGACAACTCAAGAAAATTAAATATCGGGCTCTTAAAAGGCAGCTAATAAAGCCAGCTAAAGACTGTTTGAACAACAGCAAAACTCACTTCTGATAACGAAAGATTTGGAAAAATCAGGATAAAAAGTAGCGATTTTGAAACATGACGTTTCGGCAACGACATGTCGTCATTATAAAATGTTAATTATTGTAGCGAACAAAACAAAGTCAGAACTGTTTTGTACACTTGAATTTCACTGCCGAAAACGATATGGATATTGACGTTATCAGCCAAAACATGCGACTTAAAAAGAAAAAAATATTTTGAGCGTTAAAGTGTGTCATACAGGCGTTCTACGGTCTCTGGATTCTTTGCAGTTTTTCTTTTTTTCTTTACAACGAGAAACTAGACAAGTTTCAATTTCAGTTTTTATCATAGAATTTTAGAATTTTAATGGAATAATTGGGAGAGAAGGCAAGTAGAGCACTGCATCCTCGTGCCCATAGCTCTTTTCGCCTCTCTTAGTCGACAGGGCCTTGGCACGAGAAAATAAATGCTATGGGACAGTACAGGGCCTCGGATGTCGCTTCAATATTCTTGACAAAAAAGCGAAGTAAAAGAGCAAAAGCAGCTGGGAAAGCGAAGCAAGAAACATCTCGGCCATCTCTACTCCTAGACTTTCTTTTATCTCCACAGTTACATTTATCTCGGCGTTTAGGGAGGTAGCATTATTCATCCACTCTCGCCTCTTAGTTTGGTTGACATAAGGTTAACATGCTGTGTGCGCTCGTCTAGCCTAAACTTCAGAGAGAATGGAATGACTGAAAATTTTGATTTAAGTTGAAACCGGCAATATCATTTCTAAGGTCTGTGTTTTCTATAGACCCTTTGCATAAATGGTACCTGAATTTGAAAAACACTACTTGGTACACGCTTAGCCTCGTACTCGTCAAAGGGAGGAAAAAATGAAACAGAAACTTGAAAAGGCTGGTGGGTTTTCCTCGTTTTTAAGAGAAAATACGGAAAGAAATATACGATTTTCGACAGGATGGGAGCGGCTTTAAACATGGTTGCCACAAACATCACTTTTCAAAATTCCCTGACTTTTCCCTGATAAAATTAATATTTCCCTCACCAAATAAATTCAAAATGTCAGATCTAGTAAGGGCCACTGGCCTCAATTTACAGCCGTCCTTTCTGCCCGTTCACTACGACTGACATTTTCAATAAATTTTCCTTTTTAGTAAAAATATCATAGATATCACGATAAGCCCAAGCGTTTCTTCCAGCCTTTCCCGGGCTCGAAATGAAATTCCCTGACTTTTCCCTTACCTTGGAGAATTTATTTTTTCCCTGACCTCTGGCAACCCTGTTACATAGATGATAAAAAGAGGACTTTTCCAGACGTTCAAACTTCTGAAGGAAACATGTGAAACAATCTTCCGCTGCTGACCACCCGGTAACAAAAACAACACAAACAACACAACTGAACGCATAATATTCCATTTTAATTTCCTACAAGCGAAAAACAAATTATGATTCCGTCTGAAAATTGTAAATTCAATCGAACAATGCAAGATCCTCACAAGGAACTCGCGTTTCGGTAAGAAGCTACAACTTTTAGTGGTCATGTCTAAAATTAAAACCTACAGCTTCTATTACGGCTGGGAAATCAAAGTGTATCTGACCAAAAAAAAATCAGCTTTTGGAGTGGGCCAATTTTTTAAAGAAAACTACGCACTACAAAGAAAATATTATAATTAAGTCTCTGGCTAATATGATTGCAAGTATCGGTCAAAATTTAACAGTTTATTGGCCGCTGGCCAAGACAGGAATGTTTCGGATCAATTAACTCTTTTTTTCTTTTCTCCTTCACTCGTGACAAAGTAGCGCTCGCTCGCTCGCGGGAAAATGACGGACAATTCCTTTGGATTACTCCTCCACTTCGGTGATCTCTTCTTTAATAAAGAATTCCACCGACTCGTCTTCAAACTCCTCTGCGTTGCTATCAAGCTCATCTGTTTCAACCCCTACAACGAAACAAAACGAAAAGAATGAAACCAGAACACTCATAAAACTAAACTTAAATGTAATTAAGAGCAACAGCTAGGAGAAATCCTGTTCCTCTCTGCTGTTGTGTCCCTAGAAATAAGTACACTCATCCCACTCAATGACAAGCTTGAAATAGCTATTCTTCTTACAATAACCATCTGTTTTATCTAATGCTGGTATAAGAATTGACCGACTGATTGACCGACCGAACGACAAACTGACCCTCACTGACAAATAGTTAACCAACTGACAAACAGACAGACAGACTGACTGACCACCTGTTTGACCGACTCAGCACTGCCCTACTGAGCAACTAACTAACCGACTGACCGACCGACTGACTGACTGACTGACTGACTGACTGACTGACTGACTGACTGACTGACTGACTGACTGACTGACTGACTGACCAACTGTTTGATCGACTGACAGCTACCTTACTGAGAGACTAACTGACCGACTGACTGCAGCTCTTGTAGCGTAGGATTTAGGAGAGGTCCAAGGCACTACACAGCCTCAGCCCCGAAGACGACCTCGCGTCACTGTTCCTCCAGACATACACCGTTTGCAACCAACACCGTGATGTCATGCAGCGATGCCAAGATGGAGGCTTCAACTGCCTGCTTTAAAACCTACTGGTACTACAATGCGATGTTCATTAGAGTCATGGGAATGGGATGTTTTATTATCCAACTGCACTTCGTAGAGTACAAATAACGCCGAAAACGAGTACAAATATCACGCGGTATTTGTACTCCAGAGGACCGGTTTAACAGGTTTGTTTGCTGTTGACCAATCATTTAGCTGGACTTCCCGCGCCAAAGTCGTTCCGCTTCGCATACTTCTGTCACGCATTCCCCGTAAATAAATATCCGCGAAATTCGCTCGCAAAGACATAACAATTTGACGTGTTGGATAATAAATCTCTTATCGTTTTGTTGTGTAGTATCGCTGATAACTTTTACTCGTTCTTTGTATTTTGACTCGCCCTACGGGCTCGCCAAAATACGGCACAACTGGTAAAAATACTCAGCGATACTACACAACAAAACGTCTAATAAGATATATTTATTACCGTTTCGTAATTCCAAGCGCTGCGCCTTCTGCTGTGCAAACTCATTGTTCTTCTTTTGCCTATAGCCCTGAAAGTCTTTCATCTTTCGCCGCCGCCTCTCAATCAGCTCCTGGAAAGAAAATATAAACGGAAGTGACATCTAACAAATAAAATGCCGCGCACTAAGAAATTACTCTGTCATACTGAAGTCACACGAGTTTGGTTTACTCAAAAGTTAATATAATTTTCATATATCCGTAAGCCGAAATCTACGGCACTTTCAGAACCTCTCTAGTAATGTCCGTGAATTGACATACTGGAATACCACTAAATAAAGAAAGAGACAGGCAGACAAACAGACAAACACTCTACCTGAGAGACAGACAGGTAGGCAGGCAGATAGGCAGACAGACACTGGGAAAGACAGACAGACAGACAGACAGACAGGGTAAAGATTGAAAGAGCGATTAAATTTACCTTGGAAGCTCTTGATTGGCTCATTCGATCCTTGATCTCAAACATGCGCTGGAATTTCTTGATGTCTTTCTTGATATTCTGAAAGATGATAAAGTGGTTAGGGGATTGAACACACATGCACCAACGGACTTTCAAAGGAAACTGGCTAAGTACAGCTAGCAGGTCACAGAGCACAAAGAAGCCCGTGTAACCGACGTAAAACGAGTAGGGAACGTTTTAAACGCCCGTCTAACCCCACCTCCCCTCGTTTATACCGGCTACATGGGCTACATGAGCTACATGAGCTACATACAGGTACAGAGCCCGCTCTATTTCGTATGTGCGAATTCGTGCCAAGCTTCATTCGTACCTTGATATCGGTGTCTGAGAGTAGAGAAGGGGGTCTGGGCCTCCACAGAAGTTGACAGAACTGATCTAAAGCGTGACGTTGAAGCGGTTTCCCTTGGAATGACCAGATGTAGTAGCCATTATCTACCTACAGAGGAGAAGAAGAAAAAAAAACAAAACAACATGAGGAGCTTACTAATACTATTAAGTGTGGTCCCACTGAACCTTCTACAAAGCAGAAACTAAAGAATGGTACACGAGTCTTGCAGGTAATACCATAACGTGTTGTTTCATAAAAAAGCACATATATATGTTAAGTATTTTTCACCTGCTGAATACTGTTGTCCGTCTCAGCAAGAACGTTATTTAGATATATTCAATTATTATAATTGTATATATCAAATAAACGTTCTTGGTCAACAGACTGACAACACAGATATCTTTGCGTGAAATACTGTTGTAAGCGTAAACTTAGTGCTAGCCTATATTTTAAACAGCTGGCACTGAGACCACGGCTACATTGTTATTCCTCCTTAGAATGCTGGCAGTCTGTTTTCTTATGAGGCGAAACACTTTACCCTGAAGGAGAATGGGACGAGACATGGGTCCGTCTCGTCTTCTTCCCTTCTCGGCCACCGCTATACTGCCCTTAATCACGCGATGACACAACACTCCCTCGTCTAGGTGACCCTCGGAGAAAAAACCGTCTACCAACAGTCTATTCCTCCTTTGCAACATAAATACTAACAATACAACTGCCCAGTACAAGTGGTATCATTAGGAAGTAGTGTGCCACGACTTGCAATCGACCTTAGAAAATATCAGTTTTTTGGTAAAGTGCTAAAGTAAAACCCTCAATACATTGGCCATTCTGGGACAGAACGAACGGCCTGCTGTTGAGAAAAGGCCACTGCAGGGTGCCATTGCCAGTTCTGTATGTATGGGTACATGGTCTGGAGGAGAAATACTATATGGCTGCCGTAGAGAGAAGGCTGTTCGACTGTACTTGAGGAGACTCTGTAAACACTGTAGACTGTAGCTTACCTTGTGCGCCCACCAACTGACTGATGTTGCAACAAATCTACCAGTGGGGTCCCATTCCACGTCTGTGGCCATAAAATGCTCTGCCTGGTTCATGCAGACCACATCAGAAGTGTCATAAAATTCTAAAACACCATTCATGCTGGAGAGAATTTACAAAATCAGATTCAGTTAAAATGCTCATCTCAACTCATCGATTCTTAATTTAAGGGGTTTCTTTATTGCAACAGCAGCGTCAGATAGTTTTTCTCCCAGGTCTCAACATAACACAAAAGAATGTCTCAGCAGCAGAACTGGCAAAAGGAGACCTTCATCACACACTGCTTTAAGCAATCAAGAAGGGATCGATCCACAAGTTCGAGTACAACAAGCGCACAATAACTTTACACAGAGTTTATTTACACTGTTTTACAAACTTTTGTGCAACTGTTTTAAAATCATTTCTAACAACACCAAAATGACGAAAACAAATTTTGAAGTTCATACGAAACATTTCAAATTTCTGGTGAAATGAAACTGCTCATAAAATTTTACCTGTGTTTTACCTGAGCTTTGAAATTTATTTTCATCAGTTCCTATAGCGAATTGTTTTTGGTGTTATTTTAGACAATTCCACCAAATTCTAACGCACTTCACAAAGTAAATGGAATGCAATTTGTTAGATGAAGGAGAACAAATATTTTGAGACTTGAACTTTAACAAAGGCTTCTGAGTTTGTTAAAACTTACAAGGGATGCAGCAATTGTCAGACTTACTTTCTAAGGCCGGCAAGAATGCAAAATTGTCCAGTAGGTGACCAAAATATACTGTTCACTTGCTTCTTATCAAAGGTTTCTGCAGACAAGAGGAACAGATAATGAAGTATTTCATATACATAGCACATCCCTGTTAAGTGATCAACTACTGATTTTTTCTAGGAATATTGGTACATTATCATATGGGTATGTACTGGGAATATCGAGAAAAGCATCATGAAAACTCAGCCCCAGATATCATTTGATGTATTATTCTATTCTCAAAAGGAGCATTAAAAGAAATGTGTCAAATCAATAATGAGAATCAATAATTTGTGCTTAAGGAAACAAAAAGCATCAGTTTTATTCTCTCCCAGTTCTCAGCAATTCAATTCAGTAGCAGAACTGGCTTCAGGAGAACTTCATCACTTGCTTTATAAATCAACCCTTCCCATACAACCCTGTTATAAAGAATATTGTCCTGGCTGCACAACTTGGAATCAAATGCAAAATTTTAACTTTGTACACCACGACAGCAATCAATTATCATACATTAGAAACAATAAATTGTTTCCTTTTATGCTGATTTACATTACAGAGCATTTTTGGCGAGGTTCCCATGTATAATATTTTTCCCATGCTCAGCCCTTCTAAATAGGTAGGCAGTCTGAGAACGGGTGAAACTTTGGTTTGGCATGCACAAGGAAAAGTAATATTAACACAACAAAATTTATCCCTGATAGACCACTATTTTCTTAGTAAGTGTAACATTTATTTTGCAATTGTGCCAACAATTCACAAGCATTGAAATCAGCCTTTCATCTACTATGAACTAAAAGTCGCAACAAAAGAGACATTCTTAAGAATAAACTCTAATTTCTAAAGACTTAAGTTTGAAAATTCTACAAAACTGCACAAAAGCCTCTAGTCCTTCAACATCAAATCACTGCCTGTTAATACATGGAAATTTCATAACAAAATGCAAAGTGCGAGGCAGCTGGATTGAAAAGGCATTCCAGGAAGAGTACAGTAAAATTCCACAAGTAAGAGCGTAGATATTTAGAACTTAAAGTTGACCAGTTAGACCTGTTCTGTACAAGAACCTATTTGGCCAAAATTCTCAACCAGGTTCTTATTTTCTGTATCATAGATAAAAATTCACTAAATTGGGCAAATAGCATCTTGCCATCCTTTATACACTGTTAATGCTGAGAAAGCATCCAACGTTACGTACAAAGGTATGACTTCCACATGACCATTTATGAGGTAAGCACTTCTTTTTTCAATAAAAGTCATTATTGCGTAAATAAATACTTTTTATGCTAATTTGATGTAAGGAATAGGCTGAAAACTTCTAAATTTGAAAGCTAAACTGAAATTATTTTCTTTAGAAAATAAGAACTCATTTAAGAACCTCAGTAGCCTAAATGTTTGAAGTAAGTGTATAGCCTAACTTGGGAGAATGCAAGTTCTTACTCACAGGTTTTTATTGTATTATATTATAAATGTTACTTACTTAAAAGTGAAACACTTCCTTGTTTTTCCATGTTGTAGAAGCTGGCAGATATTCTTGGACTCTCACCATGGATTATAGCAAATTTACTACCGCCTGGCTCCCACGAAAATGCACTAACAGCCTCTGAGGGGGTGAAAAAAAAATTAAAATGCCAAATTGCTACCGAAGTATCAGTATCTGACATCATTGAGAACATAATTTTTGCTGATGACATCAGATTAATTTAAGATTACTAGTGAACCTCTGTGCAGTGGTTGTCCTTGGTCAGAATTTACTGGCCTGTATAGAGTGGGTTTCAAGTAGGGTTGCACGTATGGCTTGGTGCACAGTTGGGACAAAAACCTGGTCACTTATACAGGCAGTCAAGGATGTGACCGTAAGCAGCAGCAGTTTGAATGATGTAAACCAACCTTTCATTTCTACCACATCAACGGGGATTTGCCTCTCACGTACACGGAAAAGTTCCAGGTTGTAATACAGGCCCTAAAAGGTACATCATGACAAACTTTACATTGGATAATTTCATGAAACACACCCCAGTGTTATGCAAAAAAGCAAAGGAAATTGTTATGAATCTGATTAATACCACTCTAACAGAAACCGGAGGTAAGTATCATCCAAAATTTGACAGCCTTTCAATGTCTTTTGAACAAGGCACAAGGGTACACCTGGCAGCTGACTATCAGTTTCAGTTTTTAACACTTTATTTCAGCAGCAGAACTGGCACAAGGAGAATTTCATCATATACTGCCAATTTCATTTCATGCAATTTTTTTTTGTACGGAGTCATTTCAATTTATGTCATACTGCTAAAGTAAATTATTTTACGTAATAAATAATTTGACATAATAAAATTATTTTGCATAATTACACAATTTGACATAATTAAATTATTTTACATAATTCAATGATTCTACATCAGGCCAAGGTTGTTCAAAGCCCATTTAAGCTAACCCAGGATTAGAGAGAATTTTAATTTCCGGTTTGTAACTTTTCAGTGAGGTTTTCTGATTATATTGTTTGGCCTTCTGTTTTGAGCTTGAGCTATCTCAACTTACATGAGATATAAGAAGTGAAAAACATCTTTATACAAGAAAAATGAATACGTCGGTTAACTTTAAATCCTGAGTTAGCGTTAACCAGCTTTCGAACAACCCAGCCCATAAAATTATTTTACACACTAAGTAAATTATTTTACATAATTAAATTACTTCAGTTGCCAACCTTTTTACTCTTAGTGTACCTATCCACTTTCACGCCAAGATAATCTCCTTTTTGCTGCCAATAAATCTTACACTGAAATCAAAACCGGTACAATTAACAATTAGCAGCCTTCATGACAGCCTGATCTAACTTTGTGCATTGTGCACAATAATTGTGTGGCTGAATGGTAATTAAATAACACATAAAATTACCTCAGACACATTAAACAGATTTTTAACACGGATTTCTTTTCTGCTAGGAATCTCCATAAGAGTAACACGAGCAGGAGAATCTTTATCTTCTGGAACCCAAAATGCTATCACATCATCTGTCGGAGACCAGGCAAACTCTCTGTTGATTGCATAAGCACAAAATAAACATACAAGTAATTATTCCAGACAACATCACGGGGAACTCTCGATCTATGGTACTATGCAGAGACAATTTGTAGGGATGAGGGGCTGCACACATAATGCAGCTTGCCTTTGAACATTTGAAAAGTAAAAGACCTTGGAAATGTTAACCTCCAGAGATATAATCAGATAAAGTTATTATCCTTTTCCATGTCAGAGAAAAGGAAGATCACTATTTCCAAAGGTACTAGCAGCACTAACATTATACATCTGTACATGAGGATGTTTTGTTCTATTTCTTTCTATTAGCTTCTATTTGCTCTACATCCCTTCTATTGTATAGTATTACCCAAAGTTCTAGTATAATACCTATTTAGTTCACCACGATATGAGTTTTGTTGCACCTGGTTAGCTCAGTTGGTAGAGCACCAGTCTGCTGTGCAGGAGGTCGAAGGTCTGAACCCCAGACCAGACAAACACTCAGGGTCTTACAATAACTGAGGAGAACGTGCTGCATTTAATTAAGCAATAGACCACAAGTTTTTATGGTTTATAGGCTGATAAACCATGCAGGATGTTAAAAGAACATGAGAAGAATTGTTTCGTAAATCATGAGCTGCATGTGTTGTATATGCATGTACCAACCTAAACTTCTATTTAAAATGCATCTGTAGGCCTGGCTGCCTTTCCCTTTTCAAATCTCTAGTTATTTCAGGTAGCCATGTAGGCCCTAATAATTTCTAGTATTGCATATCATTGTGAAAGTAAAATAAAAATACACCTTACCTAACACCTTGGATCTTTAAGCTTTTCTTATCTAAGAGACCAAAAGACTGCAGAAAAGAAGAGCACAACAAAACTTAGTCAAATTGAAATAACAACAGTCCAAATAAAATTTTTATTTTTAGTGTTAGCCATTCTTAAGTTGGAGCATGGCCAAAAGAGCAGCACATGACCGACAGAGGTGCAAGGCACTATGACCACTAAGAAAATTATTAAGGAGACCAAAAAACAGAATTTCTACATTGATCATACACCTTGAGGCTGAGGATGAATCTAAAGCTAACAACTAACCGGTGTTTCATATATACTAATGCTGTCCTCTCCTAAGCGAGCAAAATATTTGCCTTGAGCACTCCATCTGTGGACACAAATAAAAATGTTATAAACACTCTCATTAAAATCAGGAAAATCATAAACTTTAAGGTGAAGCACCACTGTCCATCTCGATTAATTCATAAGTGTATGCAGGTAAAGAAAGTCCCTACTAATTACCAGTACATAAATTTTGTAATGCAGCAAAGAACTCAAGATTCTGAACTTAAGAAAGGTCTGTGCATGATTGATTTCTTAAAATAAATGCCCAAGACCAAAAACAGGGAATGATATCTTGAGTTTTGAGTACTAAGCATCAGTTTCATTCTCTCCCAGTTCTCAGCAATTCAATTCAGTAGCAGAACTGGCTTCAGGAGAACTTCATCACTTGCTCAGTACATTAATTCATAAGCATTTGTAGCTAAACAAAGTCCTAATTAATTACAGATTTTGTAGAACAGGCAAGAACTCAAGATTATGAACTTAAGAAGACCTATTCACAGTTGGTTTGTTTGTCTTAATTTATCTACCAAGACACAATTTACTGCTCACAAGTTTCAAGTTTTATTTATTTAAAACAGACGGGGCTGGCTAACAAGTACATGTAGCAAAGATTGCTGTTGTTGCTGCAACCTGCATTGCAAGTCACTTAGTTAGTTTGCAAGTTTTAGTTGAAATAATGTTATGTAAGATGGGATGGAAGCTGCTGAAGCAATGTAATAAAAGTTATTTTTTTTAACCAAGGAGATGATAAGTAGTTTTGTGACTAAAATTTGTGAGCTTGCGACCAACGTTTTCTTTCTTGGCACAAAATAGAAACGGAAGATCATTCGTAATTTCGAGCCCAAGGAAAGCTAATCGTGGCAAGCCAGACTGTACACAGAATAACTTGGGCATATAAAACGAATAAACATTACATACATGTACAACAATAACAATGTGTAGAGAGGAAAACTAGACAATATGAATGAAACACTGCCAGTTGAAACTTCTTGATGCTCTTCCGAGTGGTCAAAGCTGAACAACCCTTCTGTCGCCTCCTCAACATTAAACTGAGCATTTCCGTGGTCCACTTGCCGATTGTTTGAAGATACAAATTTCTCTAACTCGTTGCCCCGATTTGATGAGCCAATAAAGCTACTTTGTGTGAGGAAAAGTTCTTCCTCAGAGTCACTCATTTCTGCCATCCTTGCAGTACAGTGTGAAAACATGAAGTAGTTGTAAAGCTGTAAGTATTTTTTGACAATGTCCAAATCCCAGAGCTACATGTATTTTCCCAATCTTAAATGTATTGTAAAGCTTTTTTAGTATGCATATGGTTGTTTTGGTCAGTAAACCAAAAGCCAAAAAATA
>CM042751.1:20705613-20748113 GCA_022496165.2 Catalaphyllia jardinei | reverse complement strand
CTGAGAAGAGAATTGAAAATGAAACAGAGAGTATTTTTGATGAAATTCAAGGTGTTTGAAAATATGGTTTAACACTTTCATGACTGTTTAGTTGTTTGTTTGTTACTATCTTCTCAATAGATCTCACTAAATCTGAATGACTGACTGCCTGACTCACTGACTAACAAACGGACAGACAGATGGACAGACAGACAGACTGACTGGCATTTTGAGTTCTTTTGGCCATGTACAAAAATTAATTACCTTTACATTGAAGGGAACAAAGAAATAGTAGTTAACTAAGATAGAAGAACACTGAAGAGATAATAAACCATGAAGTTACACAGATTACAAACAACAAGTAACATGAAAAATTTAGGCGAAACTTTTTAAGTCAAGCAGAAACAGCAACCATACCTTTCACAGGGAGAGAAGTCTATAAGCTGAACTCCTGGATGACTGAACCTCATAAGCCTTTTAAATTCCTCTCCACCCCACAAAGCAATACCTTGGTGATGGAGTGTGGCTAAATATGTTCCTCTGGGTGACCACCTAACATATGTTTCAGTCCAGTTCTGCAAGATACATCAAAAGCCAGGTCAATCAGGCATTAAGCCACGATTTGAAAAGTAGGCGTTTAAAATGTTCTATAGGGCCTAATCAAGTGAACAATTTATAGCACAACATAAGAAAAACAACACAATATTCTTTAACAAGAGTGAGTGGCTGTCCACAGGATGCCTAGATGCCCATCTGACTCTAAGCTTGACGTCAATCAGGAAAAGAACGTTAAGGGTAAAATGTATCCTTTTGGTGTGGCAGTAAAATTGTTGTTACTAGATTCAGATTTTGAGCCTCATCAATGTCCTCACGTCAAGACACTTGCAATGAGCATTTCCCCTGCCTGGTACAGTACTTTCATCATTGTGGCAGAATGAAACTTACTGGTAAGCTTTGAATTTAGTTGTACTGCTCCCTGCAGTTATCAATGGTAATGTGTTGTACATGTAAGCTTTTTCAAGCCTCAGACAGATCACTCATGGTAGCCAGTTATCAGTTACAGTGTAATGTCTCTCCCAGTTCTCAACATTTCACTTCAGCAGCAGAACTGGCACAAGGAGAATTTCATCACATGCTACCAATTTCATGCATTTGTGTAGTCCAAATAAGGTATCACCATAAATTGTTAATTTATAAAACATTTTGATATTCTGTAACTTAAAAATAATTATACTGACAGCTTAAATTATTGTTAATTATCATACTGTAATCTATAGTGCACTTGCACATGCCCCCATACAGCTCAAAGAGAGTCCTTGCAGCCAGAAGTGCTATGACCACCCCCCTGGCCATCACACATACATATGGCATGGGCCTATTAACGCAGAACCCTCAAACAAGGTTCAACAAGTGAGCAAAGTGCCCAGCCACACAGTCATTATGAGGGTTAATTGACACTGAAAACGCAAAGTCTAGCTAAGTGAAGATGTCAGTAAAAGACACCATCCACTCCCCCTGCTTTTGACAGCTGGCCACCGGCAAACCAATGGCAGATTGGCCAGTTCCTGGGCCATGTCAGGGCTCAAAATTAAAAAAATGTCTGGTCGCAATTCGCAACTTTGAAAATTTTAGTCGTGAAATTAATTCAGGCCATTGAATTAGTAAATAAGTGATCATAAGTACACTTTGACACAATTAACACTTTAATTTCCATTGTTTCTACAGCTTTCATGTCATTTCTTAATAGTACAGAACATTGGGTTTCTTGGACAACACCAGTCCATCTAAACGATCAAGTTGAACCTGTGTTCCGTTCTGTAAATTAAGGCACACAAGTGCCTGTTACTTTAGTCTAGTCAAAGTGATAGAGCCTGATAGATTTCCAAATCATGAACAGATACTACAGCTGGAAACTGCAGTTCTTACATGTAAATGCCTAATCTCTGCAAAATAACATAACACTGGGCAGAGACATTAGCTTACTTAACAAAATTCCTTTAGTTAGTTTTTTTTATATTAAACTTTACACCTTAAGTTTCAGGGGTGTTACTACGATGATTATTCAAAGAACCCTGAATGACTGAATTATTCAATACAAATACGTGCCATGACTCATGCACCATGGCAATCCGCCATCAAAACCGCAAAGCGGAACGAAATATGAGCCTGCGATATGTGTAAAGAAACCGCTGAAATGGCGGGCTATCAAAGGAAAGTCGTTGCATGCATGCATCCCAGGTAAATTACGGTAAACCTTCAGATTGTATATGTAACAAAATTGTAAGATGTAAATTCAATGAATCTTTCCATTTCTAAGTTATTTAAGCAAAACTCAACTGCTAGCTCTTTTATTTCGTATCAGACAAGGCAAAACCTAGTCGCAAATTTGCGACTACTCTCTTTTTCATCCCTTGTCACTTTATTAGATCTCTCGAGCAGGCTCCAAGCGATTTTCGTAATCTCAGTTCCAGACCTCGCACTAGCAGACCGCACAATTTACTGCGCGCGGATATTAAAAATTCAAAATGGAGGCCACAAAACACAAAACTTGTGCAATAAAGGTAATCTGATCTTTTATTCAATGACATTCTAAACGGATGTGAGGGCTCCCTGTGATACGGTTGTAACTTCAAGCCCCGCATGTCCCCAGCCTGGCCTTGATGGCATCCCCTGTGAGGGTTTCATTTGTGAACTGCACAGTTTTGTCTCATTCCTTCCCGCTTGCACTTCATGCGTTCTGCTCTTGCAGTTCACACATCCCGATTTGCATACGATTCCAGGCAGTACTGTAGTATTAAGTATTAATATCGTAAGTAGCATAAGTAACTGTATTGTTTTGTAAGTAATATAAATAGTGCAAGTAATAGTATTACAAGTGGCTTAGGTAATTGCATTAATTATTGTATACAAATTATTGTAAGTAGTGTAAGTAACTTTATTGTACCCGCAACAAGTGCAAGTCACAATGATATTAAAAAAAGTCATGTCATCTTACCATTCTTTCCTTTGATAGAATGGGTTCCTGAGGAGTATTCCACATGATAGCAACTTTATCTCCTCCCCCATGAATCACAGAATACTGATCATTGCAATCTGGATCCAGAAGCCAAGATCTTAAGTTTTCCTGAAAACAGAAAGAGAAATTATCCTTAAAGCTCCAAGTCTGAGAGTTACCAGTATTCAATTAGGACCACCTTGAGGGCTGTCATTAAGGGCCATAAGCAGTAACACCTGTTATGGCGGAGTATGATCTGTTTTCTCTTGATGCTACAAATGAAATTGCTTTTTTGTGAATAGAATTCACCCACAAAGTAACAATTTTATAACAAGTGAGGAGAATAAGGCTACAGGTGACTCAAAACTTAATGCTCTTTCAATGCTTCCAGAAGCCATTGTCATTTACAAGGGCTTTAAGGCATTCACAAGCCTATACTTGAGCCTAGTCACTTTATGGTAAAGAAACTGGGATAAGCTCTGGACTGATAGGCCACTTTGTTCATAGAGAGGCAGCGTGGCCAAGTGGTTAGAGAGCCGGATTTGAAATCTGTAGGTTGCGGGCTCAAATCCTGTTCTGACTGCTAGCTGATCTTGTTCTTGGTAGCCCCGAGTTCAACTTCTTGGCTACGCTTGCAAATAGCCAACTGGTCTGCCTCCTGCCAGTCGGGACTCTTAAAAATAGTTATGTTTATTTGAATATTTATTTATCATTGTCTGTTTCAATGGACCTGAAAAGCCCCAATGGGGAGTGGCCAATTACGTATACATGTTATCCCCAAAATATAATTAGACCATTTCAAACTTGCCTATTACCTCTGTGTCAAAACAGGTCTTCATGACAATTAACCATTCATACACGTGTTCCACGTGCAGGTTCACTCTCATGCATATCAAACTCATTTTCATGAGAAGGATTTTGCACAAGGACTTGTATTGAAACAAAGGCAGAAGGAAATGGCCTGTTACTGATACCCAAAAATACATCAAGGAGATACAGCAGTGTCTCGCACAAGAATGCACTTCATTGATCCCAGTGAGAATTTGAACAAGCTAATGAAAGAAACCCCTTACAGATTTCCTTGATACAACATCAAATTCTCAGAACTGTCATTAAAAGATATCTGTGACAAACAGTGATAAGAATTAATATGTTGAGCAAAGCGGAATAAAAAGCATCAGATTGATTCTCTCCCAGTTCTCAGCACATCAAATCAGTAGCAGAACTGGCTTTAGGAGAACTTCATCACCTGCTAAGTTGTTAAATTTACAAGAAGAATTAACATAAAATTTACCAAAAGCATTGCACAACCAGCAACCTGCAAGCCAAGGACATATAGAGCACCACTCATTGTAACATTGCAATAATTATGTTGGTTTCCTTCTTTCCCGCACTGTAGTATCCACGACTGGGAGAGAACTCAAGACCCACAAACTGCAAGTCTTCTCACTTTTTATGTTATTTTATAGCACAAGAAGTTAGTGTCCTAGCTTATTTTCATCAGGATAGAGTTTGCAATAAGGCTAGCTATTGAAGGCCCCTGTACTGCGTACATGTAGAATAAAATATACCACAAAATTGTTCAAGATTACAGATCAATTAAAAAATACAATTACTAGAATTTAAGACGCTTTCTGAATTATGGCAGAGATGAAGAATACTTAGCACAAGTATTAACACCATTCTCTTGAGTCTCTAAGACTCTGGACATTTAAAATTGGTCTTAGACTAAGAGGCTCTCACATTCTACAGCAACTTCAGTCTATATTTCCACAGCCCTACAGAAATAAAAAGATAAAACCTATGATTGTCAAGTTACCTGTTCAATATAAGGTTGCTTTGTGGGGGCTTCCCAGTCCTTTGTAAGGCTCACCAATCTACAGAAAAACACACATTAAAAAATCAAAATGTTATACTCTTCCGAATCTCTGACAATACAGTAGCTCATTAAATCTTCACCTGAATTATGAGCCAAACCAAAATCTTAGGGTACTTCTAACAATACTTGAATGCCAATCATGTCAAAGTTACTTTAAGTACACATCATCATCATCATCATCATCAACTACTTTGTGTAGTGTAAAACAAATTGCTCATAAGGTACAAGTACAAAATACATTGAAACATCTCCATTTGTTTCTGCAATACACCCACATCTGTGAGAGAGTTGAAAAACAAGAGTCAAATGCTACCATTAGTTGCCCAGAGACCTTGTTATGTGTTCTGGTCAACTCTTAAGACTGTCATGCATTCCCCATCCATCAAATTTGAAACTTCTTTTCCTGGGAATTCCTGCAGACTGCTGAAGAAAACTCTTATTCTCTTTTGGCTTACTATTCAAGGGCCAAGAAATAAAAAAAAACTCACTAATAACAATTACAATAAAACTTACTTGTCAAAATCCTCAAAATGATTGACAGCAAAGATGTGATGCTTGTCTAACTTGTAACCATTTGCTGTCTTGACTGCCTGTGCAGCATCTTTAGCATTAGAGAATTCCAAGAAAATAAACCTAACAAAAACATACAACAGAAAAATCACTATCAGTTTCTATTGTTAAATTATACAATAACCAAATCAATGCGCGCGCTCTGATTGGTCAATCAGCTGGGGGTTATTGTGCCGGTAAACCCACGGAAAAATCGTGCATCTTCTTAATTATTATATAAAAGCAATAGACCACAAGTTTTCTATGGGTTAGAGGCTGATAAACCACTTGGGATGTTGGTAGAACACTCGAAGAATTCGTAAACCACTCGCCTGCGGCTCATGGTTTACAAATTTTTCTCGTGTTCTACCAACATCTCGCACGGTTTATCAGCTTATAACCCACAGAAACTTGTGGTCTCTTGCTTAAATACAGTCCTAAGAAAATGCACGCACTGATACAAACACAGAACTAGCACAAGCTGTTGACATAATCATGGCTCCAGCAAAGAGAATTTACATATTGATAAACAAAGTTAACAATTTGCTTTCCTTTTTTTGTCACACTGTTTTCTAAAAGAAATAGGAAACATGATCTCTGTGTTTCCATCAAGTTATAGAAATACTTGTGAAAGTTTGGGAGAACTCGAAAAGGCTATGGAAACTCTTGCCTATGGCTCGTGTTCCCACAGCATTTCTCATTCTCCCAAAATTCTACTTGTGTTTCCATAACTCGGTAGAAACGCAGTACATGTTTTCTATTTCTTAAGTACATTACGTACATGTATGTACATGTAGTCTGCATACAAGGCCCATCATAAAGTGACTCTAGAGGAGTATTTCTACTCTACCCTGGATGGGATGCTAGTCCATTACAGGGCTATTCCCAGCATTAAATTCACTAATACCTATTTGTAGACCTGGGTGGAGAGAGGCACTGTGAGAGTAATGTGTCTTGCCCAAGAACAAAACACAATGTCCCCAGCCAAGGCTTGAACCTGAACCCCTCAATCTGGAGGTGAGCGCACTAACCACGAGGTACTGGTAAAGTACTAGTAAAGTACTGAGGAAATATGTTCTATTTACAAGGCTAAAAGTTAAGAAATGGCTAAAAATTAAAAAATTGTTCAAACCAAACGTTTCTGGCTCTTTGCCATCATCAGGAAATATTGACCACAAGAGCATTGACATGCTTGGTTATTTTCCTGGATGTAAATTTACTCTGTGATGTCCCCTAGACATGCATACAGAGTGACCAGGGCTGTTTTGAACAGCCCTGATGCCCACTACCTTTTGTTGTTTCCATAATTTTTAGTACTTTCGGTGATATCTTCCTTACTTTTCACTTTTTTTTGCGGCGGCTCACAACCAGGGAGGAATCTCCACATTTTTGTCCCAAATCTATATTCCAATCTCGGTGTGAAGTCTGTTCTCAGAGAAAAAACATGTGCTTTGAAACCATCCTGCACTGAACTCTGGGTAAGTCCAGAGTCACCTGGCAATCACAAAATCAAAATGATGTCTATGTTGTAGTTTAATTTTAACCTCTGGTTTATTTTTTTTCAAACCAGTTCAATTTCTTTGAACCAGTTTATTTTTTTTCAAACCAGTTTATTTATCAACTGTCTGAAAAGGGCTTTCATCTTTTGGGGTGTGGTAAAAAAAAGGGGCATGGTATTTTTTGGGGGGATTGAAAAGAATAAATACGGAAAAAATAGGAATTTTTTTTGGCCCTACCTTTCTACCCTGTTCTCTCTGTTGACCCTCCCCCCCTGATATACCATTTACCCCCCCTGACCATGCCCTCCCCACTACCCCTCTATACACACAGATATTTACTACTCTTTCTTTTTCTCAGACCTTACCTGACTTGATCTCCTGATCTCCCACTCTGTAATTCTGCGCCTCTATCCACTTTGCCACGAAAGATTTGATGCAATTGCTCCCCATATTTGTTATTATTATAACTCATTTGGGCCCAGACCCCCTAATGCGCGGCTAATTTTGTATTCAAATGTTCACACATGCGCACTTCATACGAAATTGGACTTGACAAATTTGAAAGATGGCTGAATGCGTTTCGAAAGAAACATTTTACCAAAATATATCAGCACTGAAAGAGAAACAAGTCAAAAAAGATTCGCCTATAACGCTATACATCGAAGACGAATTCTTCCACAAAGCTAAAGCTCATCTCAAACACAAGACAGAGAAGCAGCTAGGAATTCAATCGGAAGAAGTAAAGCTTACGAAATGGGAATCAATGACAATCAACAGAAAGAAGTGGTCTCGATAATAACTTCACACCAAAAAACGGTAGTGCCTAAAGGACAACTTTACGAAGTACTTTGTGTTGCTCATAATAGAACCGCTCATCGTGGAAGAGAAATAACTTCGAAATGGGTAAATGACAATTATTCCGAAGTGAACGTCAAAATTATTGCCATATTTGTTGGCCTATGCGTGATACATGCGGAACAGCAGTCCATTACAAGTAGAGTTAAGTTGGTGGATAAACCTCTTCAATCTCCGACATTTTTAGCCCTCGTGGAGATCGATTTAATGGACTTTCGAAACTGCCAGTGCGATTGTAGCCGACAACATAACTGGGCAATAAACATTACGGATCATCACACGAAGTACGTTTAAACTGCACCCTTGAAAGATAAAACCGCCGACGAGACACTTAAAGTTTTCGAACGCTACTGCTTCACCTATGGATTTCCCCAAAAAATTCTTACAGACAACGGTAAAGAATTTGCCAACAAAAACATGGAAGCCTTTTGTAAAGAAAATAAAATTGAAGTGGCTCACGGTTCTCCGCGAACTCCAACAACTCAAGGCTTGGTTGAGAGATCTAATCGATCATGGAAAGAGGACATGCGAGCCTTGATATTAAGTACCTCATCCAAAAATATTAAGCAATGGTGTCAAAAAGCCCCAGAAGCGGCTTATACTAGGAATATCAGCTACCACAGAGCAATAAAGATGACACCATATGAAGCTGTGTATGGTATAAAAAGCCATAGAGAAGTTTACACTTCTACAAATTCAGAGGCTGGTCATCAGGAGGCTCAAGATGAAACACATCCAGACCTCAGTGTAATTGACGATTTAAGAGAATGTGAAGATGAAGAGGAAAGACCCAATAAACGGCAAAAAATTTCTCAAAATCAGGAAAAGTACAACAACAAAATGGGGGAACAAACCAAAAAGAAAAATGAAGCTAGAAATCAGAAATTCAAAGTTGGAGACTTTGTCTCAATTAAAATTGATCGTGTTGACAAAGCATCGCCCCTTCATTCAAATCTTCTTCTGGGAAAAATTGAAGAAGTTGTTAATAGTTATGCACGTGTTGTAACCAAATTTGGTAGAATAAACACATTAATTTCACCCACCCGCTTATATCCTTGCACAGCTAGCACTCAGAACATTGAACTTGATTATACTACTGAGCTGTCATTTTCTGCAGCTTGCAAGAAGGCTATTTAGAGTATTTATGATTTGTATTTTTGTTGAAATAAACAAAAAATCAAATATCTAAACACCTGTTGTTTTTAGTGACTTGGTACAATAGCACAAGCTAACTCTGGTGTGAAGTGCCCCTAACCCCCAATAAAATCTAACCATTCCAAAATGAGAGCTTAACCCTAATCACTAGACTGTGTGCTTAACCCTAATAAATCAAATGAGCGCTTCACCCTGATAAGCATGTACAATGTCCCTAAGCTCAAACAAAAGCTAACCGCACACCAAGTACCAAGTGGGTCTGCATTATGTTGTATTTCCGCCTTTACATTCTACATTTTGCAAATGTCAGACACTGCTTGTTCAGCTACTCGTGTAAAATTTAATGACAACGAAAAAAGGAGACAGTTGAAATTGAGCATTGAAGATTTTTTATTATGAACACATTCTGGCAATAATGTTATTTCTTTGATAATATGCAGTGACTTTTTGTTCAATGTTACTCAAAACTAATATTAAATAGTACTTTGCTGAGCCTCAGTCTTGGTCTGGGAAGAATGAAACCAGTACAAAAAAATAAAACCAGTTTAAAAATTTCAAACTGGTTCAAAAAAATTTAAACCAGAGGTAAAAATTAAACTACAACATCTACATGTCAGTGCTCCAAGCTCACTTTTTCAAATCGTTGGCTTTTGGCGACCTTTAACTGTAAAATGATCGCCATCACCTGACTTTTTCCAGAATTTTGGTCGCCAAAATTTTTTTCCACTCACCATGGCGACCAAAATGGTCACAGCTTCAAGCACTGCATGTTGTGAATGTGGATTGCTCGTGAAATCACTTTTAAAACAGTTCAGAATTTCCACTTCAGAACTAAAAATCCACTAAAATGGATGATCTTAGAGTTCAGGCAAAGAAACGAAGAGAACAGGGGTCCAATTAAACTACATAATATTGAGTTTTATTTTTAACTTTGTACTTCGCATTATTTACATTGCAACCTTTTGAAATTCTGTAGTATAGACGCACATCATGCGTTCAAACCTTAACTTTTGGTGGCCCTGGTCAGTTCTGACTTGCCACTTAGCCCTGACTGACATTCCGTCAATCACTTGTAATTTAATTGCATTACAGGGCTGCAAATAATCTTTTTACCTTGAAAGGACATGTATCCAACTAGGCCACCATTTTGGTCGGACAAAGGGAAAATTTGGTCGGACATTAACACAAAGGTACATTTGAAAGAGTAGCCTATAAAAAAGTCAAATTTTATTTGTAAATGATATAGTCAAATGTTGCAACAAAAAATTGGCCGGACAAAATGTCCGACCAAGGTTGCGATTTCGTGAGACATTGGCAAATTTTGCCCTGCATTAGATGTAAGTGATGCATCTTATTAGTGTTACCAGTGACAATAAAATATCCCTACAATTTGACTACATGTGCTATGCGTTATGTGCCATTGTTTAGCTCACAAGGAAAAACTACATTGTAACTAGTAGTAATCAAAAAATATGAGTGCGTTCGACACAGTATAAACTTTTATACAGATACCTTATTAAATGATTTCCCTAGCTCACTTTCACCCTCTAAAATCCAACCTTTTTTCATCAACAACCAGAGTTTTACAGAAAGATATTTCAGTGACAAAGTCCATGCCATTCTGATTAAAGAGGTCTGCTCACGTGCTCACATGTTCGTCACATGTATTATCACAAGTCTCAGTTAAGGTACCAGTTTACTGGCCGTGACCAGAGTTAATAACTCTGCCATGACATGCCCCTGCAAAAATTAAGCGGGGTGGCCATTTTTGAGTCCTTACAGGAATGTGGGTTTTCCAGACTATAAACTTACACAGGGAAACCAACTCTAGAGAGTCACTGGCCAAAATTAGGATTGCATTCCATGAACACATTGTTGCCACATCCAAAATAATGTTAAACTACTTGGTTGCTTTAAATTTAACCAATATTTCTGAAAATTTTGAAAAACGAACAAGTGGTGTGGAAATTCTCAACAAAAAATAGAGAATTCGTTGAATTTCCAAAAAGGAACCATTCAACTGAAAGTTACAGAAATTCTGGAAGGAAAATTAGATGGCACCAAAATTATTGCTAGTAAGACCTTGCAAGGTTGTCTTTTCCAGAAATTCTGGCAAATACTGTTCAATTTGTTGCTAGAATTTTTTTCAACGTTGGAAATCTCCAGAAATTCAGACTGGAATTTTTAATTGAATGGAAAGCACCCCTTAAATATTTACACTTAGATACTATCTTTGAAGTGCCTATGAAATGAAATTTTTGCCTACTTTTTAATTCTAAAATACAACAACAACAACAACATCTTTATTTCTTACATTAAATAACAAATATCACACCACCTGCAAATAGCAAGGCTAATCGAGGCAGGTGGTGTGTGGACGGCTTAAGATTTATTACGAATAGTTGAAGTGAAAAAGTACCATATTTATAATAAAAAAGGTCAGTCACGAGAGAAATTGAGATAAGAAAATCGAGAAAGCTATTTAGATAAGCGGGGGCTACCGGTAATATTTTTTAAAACCAGAGATTATCGTGTTTAGGTCAGCATATCTATCCTGAACTTCAAATATTTTCAACAGAATTGTATGAACTTTTTCCTTAAAGAGAGATTTTTAAGAATTTCGTAAATTTTCAGGTATACTATTCCAAATTTTGGCTCCCATAATAGAGAACAAATCATTTTTCTGATTTAGTCTAGAGTGGTCTATGATCCTCTGATTCGTAATTTTTGAGTTTGGGCTTCAGACAAATGCGTACAAATCTTTTGAGCTTCAAAGTTGGCCAATTTGTGTCAAAATGTGCGACATTCTGCGCGCTGTCAAAATATGCAAATTAGTACAGTTGACGTCATAAGGTGTGTAAAACCTTCAAGCCATCAAAACATCTGAGAGGAATAAGCGAAGGAGTGGGAAGTATTTCGTTACCAGAGGGCCTGTTTTAGCGAGCTGCTAAACACCACTTACACGGAAGGCACAGTCTTGTTTATATTTTCGAAAGCCATACTCAGAAGAGCACATTGTTAGCGATTTGTTCAGATACACCGGCAGGGATGTAGGTAATAGCCGGAAGCCGGGAAACTTGCCGGGAAACTGTGAACACGATTTTTCCGGCTGTAAAGCACTACTTCTTTCTCCAAAATGTTTTTAAATGTTTTCAGAAGACTTTTATTTGGTTAGTTCATTTGTTACACCTTCATTGCTGTCTTACCTGAATGCTCCATTTAGTGCAACGATTGCATCATTCGCATCACATCATTTCTTTTTGCAGGCTCAATAGCCAGCGGTATTTTACTTCATGTATGCGAAATAATGAATGCCAAATTGCATAGTGGGTGTTTGAAGATCAGATATTTTGTAAAACAATGCAGAAACAAAGAAATTGTACAGAATCAGATGTAAATTTTATTGTTTATCAGTTCTTTAAATCACTTACGGAAAAAATTGAAACAAATGTTGAGTCTTGAAACTATTTGCTTATAATTCAACTTGATTATCATTCTGGGTTTCAGTTAACTAAGTATTAATAAACAATAAAAACAGTCAACTCTCCAGTTCATCATAAATACCGTATTTACTTGTGTATAAGTCGAACTCGTGTATAAGTCGACCCCTCATTTTCCAGGTCAAAAATCAGATTTTTGACCATTATTTATGGTTAAAGAAATAAAATTCAGACCAATAGAAATTTCCCAAAACGCCAATCTCTTCTTCCTGAGAATGTATTGAAACCACGGTGAATTAAAAAAAGCAGAGGCGTAATCTTTCGCTGTGAAGTTTATCAAGACTTACTAGTGAAGTATTTTATGTTTGGGAGTAAATCACATTGCATTTAACTAACCTTGATCTTGATGTTGAGTTTAAAAGGAGATTAGATAAGAAGATCAAAGGAGCGCAGAAAAGCTTCGAAAGATCGCTCAATAAAAACAACGCCATCTTGGAAAACTTGGTAACCAAACTACAAATTGAGGAGTACTGGAAACTAAGATAACTCCACATGCTTTCTGAAGTTTGCCAGGTCACTACGCTACAGTAATTGTTCAATGAAAACGAAAGTTCAGCACCGTAAACAGCAGCGAAGCTGTTTTCTTTTTTCAAATTGAGATTCTAACTAAAGGTCACAAAGCGTATGCCATCTTCGGGCTCCTCCATCATGTCTCCTTCTTCCACGACCCGACTCGATAACGCTGAACGATCGAATTAAAAGAGCCTTCCCCTTCTACCGGAGAGCAAGGCCTTGCTCTCCAGTGACATTTTCCATACAAATCTTCATAGTTTTTTTAAAATTCAAATTGTCATAAAACCTCATTCTTTAATGCCAGGGGCCTCAAACTTGGCTAGTTTGGTATTTTCGATATGCTCTTTCCATTTCTGGCATTCTTTAAGTTATAGTCCATAATATATAAAATTTGGAGGAAAATTATGGTCACGTGACCCCAGCTGCAAAGGGCCTATTAGAACTCGTTTTGTAAACTCAGTTTTCCGAATGCACTTCAGGCAATTGTTATGCTAATTTCTTGGACTGCTTTGTCAGGTCTTTGTGTATGACTCGTGTATAAGTTGAGGACGATTTTTTGGGCTGATTTTTTGGTCGTAAAAGGTCGACTTATACACAAGTAAATACGGTACCTGATAAAAGTCTGTCCTGAACAGGGGTGTCAATAAGGGCCGGTAGCCGGCCAAAACAGCCGGCTACTGGCCAAACTTTGGTCGGCTACTTTTGTCTCACTTTACTGTTAATTTTAGTACGGAAATTAGAATAAGGAAAAGCTCGAACAAAAATAATTGTGAGACATCCGTCTAAAACGTCTGAGTAGAAATAAAGGTGCATTTCAGGAGTTTCAAATGTGTTTACCTTTGCCATGCGAGTTGATCTAAACCGGCGTTCACACGGCAAACTTAATTTGGCAAACTCGTGTTGGAAAACTTTAAAAAGTTGACAAACTCTTTCCTTCACACATCAAACTTGTGTGAAATAACAAACACAGTAATTTGCAACATGGCCGCTTTTTTAGTGCAGTGGCACTAACGTTCAACAGTGAAACAGAGGAAAAGAAGGAAAAAAACAGAAAGCGGTGGAGAAATAGAAAGGTTTGGACGAAACCCAGTATGTCTGCACGTTCCTCAGTTTTGTTTTGTTTGTTTTTAGTATCTTTGTAGGCTAAAGATGAAACGTCCTTGAACAGCCGGACAATTGTGAACCGCTTTGATAAATTTAAAAAGTGTTGACTCGAGTCCGATCCTCCATTTTGTGAAGTGTCGCGCAAATAAATCACTTGAATAGAGCTTGTTTTGATTGGTTGACAATTACCAACATATGTTGGCCAACCGTTCACCCGTCAGATACGAGTTTACCACCACGAAAAAGTTGGTGAAAAGGTTGGCGAGAATAGAGGCAAGTTCTATTTGTTGCCAACAGCTTGCCAACTTGTTTGCCAACTGTTTTTATGCCGTTCATACACATCAACTTGAGTTTGACAACACGAGTTTGCCAACTTTAGTTTGCCGTGTGAAGGCCGCTTCAGGGTTGTGGAATGCCTGCAACCTTTTTACAGAACTGGATCCAGCAAGAAACCAGCTTAAAATAATGAAAAGTTCCCGCAAAAGTAATTGTAAAACATCCTGCTCAAACGCCTGAGTGTAAGTAAGGGTTTAAACATGTTAACCTTTCGGTGGAAGTGTGAAAAGTTGAAGTAGATTGAAGGGTTGTGGAATGCCTGGGACATTTTCACAGAACTAGATCCCAGGCTTTTGCATGTGCCAAAATGACTTCAGCGCCAAAAAAACAGAGGCATTTATCATTTCGCTCTTTTCTAAAAGCCAGTGATTGAGATTTTGGGGAAAAGAAGAGTTGTAATAAACATAGAATATGGTTAATATAGTCTTAATTGGATTGTTTTTTAAGCCCAAATACTGTCTAGAAAGCATTGAAAATAGCACTTCCAAGCATCTAAATTTCAAGATTTTCTGGAGGGGGGGCATGCCCCCAGATCCCCCTAGGAAACTTGAGCCTTCTGGGCTTAAAAAGCAGGCTGCTGCCTTCTTTCCCATTAGGGACGTCAACTTCAAAACTTATTGAGAGCCCTGCCTGAATGCCCTTGATATTGCACCCAAAATCAAGGAAAATCCATCTCCAAGAGTATGCGTTTTCAAAATTTCCCGGGGAAGCATGTCCACCGCACTCCCTAGGTATAGTGTGCCAAAGGCACGCTTGTGTGGGCCTTCGGAACAAAAACCTGCCTATCATTGCTAGATTCCCGCCTGTTAAAAACTTTAGCTACATCTCTACACCGGCCGAACTGCAAAGCGACAAGTGGGTCTGTGTTGTTCCCTTCATTTTGAACAAAGTTTCTATCGACGCCTGTTAAACAGTAGAGATCCTTTGCAATGGAGATGTCTCAATAAAGATTTAGTGGTGGTACTCTTGAGTCTTCACACGAACAGGAACAAACTGAAAGGGAGCGAAGATTTCATTTGAAATAACATTGGCCTCGCAACATTGTGATTTGTGTGACTTTGCAGGCACGCATGATTTCGGCTGATGATTTCTTGCAGACTTGTAACATAACATTTATGTTATCAGGACATGTTAGCACAATAATCCTAATGCGAGAATGCGATAGCAAATATAGGGAAATTTGTTTCAACAGAGCTTTTATAATAACTCAGAGCTGAAAAAATATAACAAATTCGTGTTTGCCTCGGGTTGCTTCTGCTTCGAGACATCTTGTTCTGAATGTTGATAAAGGTAGGATCTACGAAGGGAAGGAGAGAGAAAGCAAAAAAAAAACAGCCAACGTTGGTAGGATCAGGAAAATAGTACACTGCATTTGAATTGTGTTTGGTTTGCCTCATAACTCTAAACCAAATTTATCACTATTCAAGCCAAGCCGTTTGGTTAGCACAATGTCTGTTGCATGACAGTTTCGCGATACAAATCAGGAGTCGCATTGTAGAACAAGACACATACAGGTATAAACAACGAAAAGTAAACAAGAAGACTTGAAGCAATCCGCGGTATAACACGGAGATGTTTTACTTTTTGGTCTGAGTTTTTGAGACACCCACCGAGCTGGCAACTATTTATCCAAACAGAAAAGGGAAATATTGGTCAAAGCAACTAGAACATGCATTTAATTTGGTTGAAACTTCAACTGTGTGAGATTCACAACACGTCCGCGACCCAAGTGGTTAAATCAATAAATATTTTGCCAAAGCGAAGGCCGTTTTCACCATTTTCTTACACTGATGGCATGTCAGATTTACAGTTGACCAATTTAAGACTGTTTTCTTTTTTCAAATTGAGATTCTAACTCAAGGTCACAAAGCGTATGCCATCTTCGGGCTCCTCCATCACGTCTCCTTCTTCCACGACCCAACTCGATAATGCTGACCGAACGAATTAAAAGAGCCTTCCCCTTCTACCGCTAATTGCAGGGTCTCAACATCACATGAAGATGATGTGCTACAGGATAATTCATCATCTGAGGACTTTTTCCACCGTATAAAACTTCCAAAAAGACGGCTCAGTGAGTGCTAACATTATAGGAAATACACTGACTCAAAGTGAAGCAATCGAAATTTACACACCTTATGACGTCACTAGTCCCAGGCCTCAGAAAACGAAAATTGCACCTTTTGCCAAATTTGGAGGGATAGAAAAATTATTTTGCATGCCGGACCAGAGCTTAAATTCAAAAATTATGAATCAGTGCAACATAGACTTCAATTTTCTGGAATAAAAAAGGGGGCTAAAATTTCATTTCATAGGCACTTTAAAATGTGCAGAGATCAGATACAAAAGTTTCTATTTAGCAACTTACAGTATACATCTTTAAAATTTAAAATTACAGTACACAGTTTTAATTTGTAACCTACCCTTTAGTCAAGCCATTATCATCTAATGGATAACGTTCTGTAACGATCTTTCCAAACTTAGAAAACACCTTTCTGATCACATTCTTTAGCTTCTCAAGTCTGTCAGGTGGGATAGTAGGGACATTGTCGACAACAATGATGCAATCTGTGCCTTGGATTTCCACAGGTTTCTCAGCTAAGATATCTCCTAGCAATTCTAAAAAAAAATGAAAAGAAACATTCAATTTAACAGGGGAATCTTTGTTTACAATATTTACCTCATTAACATAAACCAATTCAGTTTGTGATGGAGTTACAATTAAGTCAGTTCTGAATATTGAAAGGTCATAGTACAATTAATTATGCAAATGAATATGAGCCTGATGTACTGTATTGATGTACTTTTTGTGCGACACACGTTTAAAAACTCAACATTTTACAAAGAATGTATGAGCACATTTGTGCTTTGCCACCAAGAAATTTTGCAGATTTTGAAAGACAGTTTCTCCTTGAGTATCACACCCAAAGAGCTTAAAACTTCACCATGTATTACAACCTCTTTATCTGCCTGGAGTCAATTCATATCTAAAATGTTTCCTTCTACTCTGCATGCAAAGACGTATGCAAATGAGGAAAAATGTAAACAAGGACAGCAGCTTGAATCCCCCCTATAGAATTCCATCTTCGCCAACAATATTTACAGGAGGTAACACATCAAATGGTTGGCCCAATGGATTCTGGATCAAGACATCCCAATTCAAGCCAGAGTCACTGCATTGTGTTCTTGAGCAAGACACTTTGTATGCTCACAGCCCCTCTCCCACCCAAACGAACCTACATGTACTGGCAAATTTAACGCTCGAAGCTGACCCGACAATGGATTAACATTCCTTCCTTCTGACTTAATGCTCCAGAAACCGAGATAAGCTTGGGCTGAATAGGCCACTGCCCTGATGTAGACAACCTTTTTAATATACAGCTAACATTACTAAGTCAAGAAAAAAGTATAATTCATGAAGGAGATGACAGTAGTTTTCTAATACTAATTTGCATTCTTACACCTCATGTGCTTGCTTTAAAGTGGTTTACAACATCAACATGCAGGCTGTATAGCTTTATTACAACCTTGGTTATGATATCGAAGAAGCTGCATTATTTCTTGCATTGTCTACGATTTTCCTTTGTTTTCTAATTTAACTACATTCAGGAAGTCATGGGCTGTTTCCGTGTTTTTTTAAATCACCATTTCAGCAGCTGACTGTGGTCATTTAAATACCATAAGGAAACAGCCTACAATATCCATGATTATGCACATGCTTCTTCAATCTTCCCATAACAAGAACAAAAAAGATTTCAAGGTACCGTGTTGTTATCATCATTCGCTAATAATGGAACACAAACCATTTACCATGGACATCTTCATCCTTGCTGATCAAAATTCATTTGCCAAAAGGTTTTCCTGTTCTAATTCTCAAGAAGAAATCAGAGCAATTTCTTTGATTAGCACTCCAATTATATATGAAATTGAAACATTGTTTTGCATCACCCGTCCGCTATATTGCATCAATTGCAAAGTGCATTGCATACTACAGTATGCGCAATGCAGTCTGGGATGGATTTAAGATGGTGGACAACAGCTGAGCTATAATTCTTGGTTTTCATCCCAGCAATTTGTTTACATCGCATCCAATGCAAAGAAGTACAAAAGATGACTTTATAAAATAGGTCAATTAAAAAACATATGGGAAGAGGTCATTTTGCGCTATTTTCAAAACTGTTTCCCTGTTTCAGTGAGCATCGCGTTGTTTATAAGCTTCTACAAGATTCATGCCACTACAGTGTAAGTAAATTCAAGCTTATAAACACCTTGCATACTGTTTCATTGTAATACTATTCCTGTTTTCTTTTATTTGTGTCCAAATCAAACATGAAATTTTGTCACAAAGTTTTCTGTTGCCAATCATTTTCCATGATCACTGGACACGAACTGAATAGACTTGCCACAAGTCGACCTCATGAATTTCAGGGTAGAATGTGTTAGGTTGCGAAGCGGCCGAGCGAGTGACGAAGTCGCGAGAGGTCGGCTTGCCTCGCTTGAAGGGTTTTCATTTGCGTTTCGCACCAAAAATGAGGAGTGGCATGACTTGCAACTGGTGTCTAAGATTACATTTGGAAGTGCGGAAAGACTCGGTTCCATTCTGATCAACAAGTGCATGCACGAGTTCCTTTTTAAACGTTCAATGATGCATCCACTAAAATGGCTCTGCATGCGCAAGATCTAATCGAGTACTGCCATACTATGCAAACTGGCGAAGGTGTATGCATTTCTCCTGCGTCGATCAAAAGAGCAAATTTGTTTGCTCTGTCCTAAAGTGATTAAGAAGAATGATTTTAAAACGGATATTGACCAAGGCTTGTTTCAATCTTGAGTTGATCGCCGGAAAATAGATATCCAGTGGCGAAGGTTCACTTTTGACAAACATTTTGTGCCGAAATTACACAGACAAAAATGAAACCATAGTTTGGAAGATTTTAGCTAGCTCAAAACTCAAACTTTTCCCAGCTCCGGTTAGCACAGAGACTACCACATTTCTTCCAGACAGATATGCTTCCACTGTTTTCTTCTGGTAGTCACTGTAAATGCAATATATGATATCCCGTGCATGTGGCCTTTGAAGTTTCTTTCATTTAATGGATTTCGCAATAAACCTCATATTGAATTTGACAGCAAGTCACGTTTCGTTGAGCATAGTTTGACAATTCGGTCCCTAAGGGATATCTAGGGGACCTCTGATTGGTTAAAGCGCAGCGACCCATATTTGGGTCGTTAAAATTGGCACCAATCAAGTAGGAAAAGCCCTTCGTCTGGTGGGTACTGAATAAACAAGACGAAGGACTTTTCTGTCATGGCGATAAGCCACGTCTCGATCTAGAGCGACTAAGGGAAAACTTTACCTGAATATGTCACTATTTTGAGTGAAACATTATCAATAGTAGAAAGGAATGACCAAACATAAAAGGGACCAAAGAGGTGGAAGCTCAAGTTCGGGAACTTCGCCAACCGAATTAAAGAAAGTTAAAATGTCTGAAGAAGCTGTCGAGATAAGTTCATTAAAGGATTTAATCCAGAACTTGATGGAAACCATGGAAAGTAATTTTGGAAAGCTACACGAGGAGCTGAGCGCTATTAAACAAGAGAGGAAACACGAAATAGATTCAGTAAAAGAGAATGTTACAAGTGTAGAAAAAAGTGTCGAAGAACTATGGGCTACTGTGGAAGATCTGAAGGAAGAGACAAAGGCTCTCAAAGACACCAAAAAGGTACAGGAACAGGAGGTGGAAGGACTGCATTTGCTGTTAATGAAGACCAAAGCAGAACTCAAAGAAGAGAGGGAAAAGATCATTGAACTTGAAGATTACACTAGGCGTGAGAACTTAAAATTCCACAACATCCCAGAGACAAACGATGAAGGTGCGACTCAATCGTCGAAACAAGTTATTCTCAACATCTTGGAGAAGGAGCTACAAATGGATACAACGGACATCCGATTTCAAGCAGTCCATCGTATTGGCAGGCGAAAAGAGAACAGAAATCGCCCTATAATTGCCTGCTTTGTCTGCCGAAAAGACAGGGACCGTGTTTTTAGCAGAAAACAAGCGCTTAAAGAGAGCAGAAGGTATCGTGACGCTTGTATCACTGCTGATTATGCGAAGGCAATACAAGAAGAACAGAGAAAACTAATAAGGGCAATGTTTAAAGTGAAAAAACAAGGTCTTCAAGCAAAAGTGGTCGGTAGGTTTCTCCACATTGGAGAGCAAAAGTATAATGTAACAAATGTCCCTGAGGATCTTAAAGATAACTAACAAAACAAAAATTATCGACAGAAAGTTAAAAACAACTCTGATTAATAAAAAACTAGATGCTATAGTGATCACACACTTAACAGCGGAGGTTCCGAGATAACTACAAACAGTTTTTGGTCAACAGAAGTTTAATTCACTCTGTTAATAATTTTTTTTTTTTTTTTTTTATTTAATAGTTTTTATTGATTTTCGATATTAGATATCTAAATTACAAATTACAATTGTTACAACTTCACAGACAATAACAGCAACGAGTACTCAGAAGAAAACTAAATAACTGAATAAATAAATGATAAATAATGAGATATGAGTGAAAAACAACAACAAAGAAAGGAAATAAAAACAAAACAAATGCGATGCTACTGTATAAAATTAAATGAATATAAGGCTTTGCTGGTCGAGACTATCTAATTATCATTGTATTATTGCATTGATTAACTTCTCCCACTTTTTAAAATGCACAAGGAGCTTGTTTTTCTCCCTAGCGATATGGAGCTCGATATTGTAAACACGCCTTGTTCTCGCTATAAAGCCTCTAAGTGTAGGTACGCTATTCAGACATCTCCTACTGTAGATATAATACTTCCCTAATAACAGAATGTGATTGATTAAAATGAAGTCATTTACAATGTTGAACTTTCCAAAGATCAAATCTGACTCATCCATTGTTCCAACAAGGACGTTGTTATCTCTTAGCCAGGACAAGACGTGTTTCCAAAAATCTGAGGATATCTTACAGGAGAACAATAAATGCTCGACGGATTCCGCAGCCTCCTGACAGAAAGTACAGCTTGGTGATTCAACCAGACCAATGCGACTAAGTTTTTCATTCGTAAAGACAATGCAATTTAGGATCTTGTATTGAAATTCCCTGATCTTAGATTCTAAAGTGGTTTGAAAGGCTAAGGAATAAACTTTCTGCCAACTGATTACAGTATTTGGGTACTTGTTGGTTAATTTTTGTTTAGCAGTGGGTGGAATCTGTTTTTTCCGCAGAAAAAATTGATAGATCTGTTTAGAAGAGGCGTCAGAAATTGGTACTAAATTGTCACTTTCCATCCTTATAGTTGGGATATTTGGAAGAGGGTCACTCACTGACACATCCACAGAGGCTTTCACAACAGAACGCCATTCTGCAGGAATTGAGTTGATAATACTCATGAGAAAAAATCTTTGTTCTGGATTTACAAGTGGGTTAGTACCATACGAGAAGGAATGGTTTTCCGTTATCAAATCTCCTATCTTTACAAAGCCTAAATTTACTATGTCCCTTCTGTACATTGATTTTTTGTCATAACAGAGAAATTGGTTATTCCAGATGAGCTCATTAATTATTTCTCGGTAACTACTTGGTGTTATCCCGTTTAAATCTGACCACGCATCAAAGCATTCCTTGTAATAATCCGGCGGGCTGATTTTCAATTTAGAAGTGTGAAAATTACAATGTAAAACAAAACGTCCTCCAACTGGTGAAAGAAGCTTATCTAGAATTGTTTTCCAAGTGCTTTGATAATCTTCCAAAAATTTCTTTAAACACATTATTCGTTTTGCACCAATCATCGAGTCAATGTCCAGCATCTTGAGTCCACCCATTCCAATGTCAGAAATTAGTGCATGGCGCTTCACTTTATCTTTTCCGTTCCAAATAAAACTGTAAAGAATTGAGTTCACCTCCTTAATTAATTCCTTAGATGTCGGTATAACAGATGCTCTAAACATGAACTTCGGGATAGCAAAAGATTTGACTATTTGTATTCTTCCTAAAAGGGAGAGGCCTCTCCATTTCCATAGACTGACTGATTTTTTTATACTTTTCAAAGTTTCCCTAAAATTAAGGTTGTCCCTTTGTCTTACGTCATAACCAAAATTTATTCCCAAAATTTTGATAACTACGCAAAAATTGTGTTTTGGAAAGTCTGGTTCTTGCAAGGAATTATTCCCTAAAGCTAAGATTTCAGTTTTTTCATCGTTCACTTTTAATCCAGAACACTCACCAAAAGATTCAAGAACGCAGAACAAATTTAAATAGGATGTTTTGTCTTTTAAGATGCAGGTCATGTCATCTGCAAACAGGGATAGTTTGATAACTTCGTCTCCTATTTTAAGTCCCTGTATACTGCTATCCTCTCTTATTCTAATAGCTAAAGTCTCAAGCATTAATATAAAAAGGTAAGGAGAGAGTGGGTCTCCTTGTCTGACTCCTCTCCCTAATGGAAAAGGACCAGTCGTAAAACCATTATTCATTACACAGCTGGATGAATGCTTGTAAAGAACACGTATCCACTGAATAAAAGATGGACCAAAATTAAATTTATGCAGAGTCCTAATTAAGAAATTGAAATTCACTGTATCGAACGCTTTTTCAAAGTCAATTGCTACCAAAATTCCCGACCATCCATTTCGTTTAGAATAATCAACAATATCGTCGACTGATCTAACTGAATCAAAAATGGACCTACCTTTGACAAATGCATTTTGATTTGAATGAATTAAATTAGGCAAAACTTTTTCTAGGCGATTTGCCAAAACTTTGGAAATTATTTTGGTATCGACATTTATTAGCGATATAGGTCGCCAATTTTTAATTAATCTCTTATCTTTTCCTTTTTTTTCAATTAGTGTAATTATAGCCTGTTTTTGGGAATTGGAGAGTTCTCCAAACTCGAAAGAATAGTTAACACAATCTACAAAATGTTTTCCGATCAAAGGCCAAAAAGCCACGTAAAATTCAATTGTTAGTCCGTCGTTACCAGGAGTTTTATTCTTTTGAAAGGATTGGAGAACTTTAAAACATTCATTATACTCTATCTTCCCTTCACATACGTTACGTAATTCTTCAGTCAAAGTTGGAAATTCTTTTAGGTCGTCTAAAAAGGATGACGAATGACCGCTATTTTCCTCACTATAGAGATTGGAGTAATACAATTCTAGCTCATTCATAATTGTTTTGGGATTAGTTGTAGTTGTTCCGTCACCTGTAACAATGTTCCGTACACAGCTTTTTTTCTTATTTGATTTTTCTAAATTGAAGAAATACTTGTTATTTTTTTCACCTTTTTCATACCAATTTGCACGGGAACGGATAATAGCACCCTGAGTTATATAATCATAGAGATCATCGTATTCTGCTTGTATACATAATAGAATTAAGAGATTAAGAAAGGTTAGTACCTTCTTAACCTATTCCCATTGGCATCCCAAATGTGGAAGAATATGTTAGTGTTTCGTATCTGTGGTGCACTGTGTGTTCTCGTATCCCTTTTCCTTTTCAGGGGCAGTGAAGTTTGTTTTTATGACCTTTTTTAATTAGTAATCTTGTTTATTTTTCTACTGTATTTAATTTATGTGTAACTGGTATCCATACATGTATTTTGTGTTTTAAACACGTTTCTATTATGCAACCAAAACCCCATTTTATGCTCATTTACACCTCTGATTTCTCCTATTGTTTGTTATTTCTGCAATTCCACTGCCAAACAGTGAATTGGATTGATCAATTATTTTCAAGTTAATCTCACTAAATGTAAAAGGTTTGAATAATTTCCGGAAAAGAAGAACCATCTTCCTCTGGTGCCGAAAACGTAATGCTGACTTTGTATTTCTACAAGAAACACATTCCACCATAGCAACAGAGAATCAATGGAAAAATGAATGGGGTGCAGAAATTATAACTTGCCACGGTAGTTCTAACTCACGTGGTGTTGCAATTTTGATAAAAACGGGGTTGATTGCACCATCCATCATGAGATTTTAGATCCACTGGGGTGCTACATTATTCTCAAAGCTCAAATCCAAGAGAAAACCTATGTACTGATAAATGTATATACACCAAACAAAGACAAGGACTTGGTGAAGTTTTTTGATAATTTACTCTCAATCTTGACAATCGAAAACCTAGATTCTGAAGAGAACATTATTTTAGGAGGAGACTTAAATTGTCCACTTAACCCGCTACTTGATAAAAAAGGTGGAATACTTACCAAAAGGAAACTAGTCACCTCTTGTATTGATAGCTTTCAAAGTAAATTAAACCTAGTGGATATTTGGAGAATCAAACACCCGGACTCAAAAACTTTCACATGGAGTCAAAAATCTCCACGGGTTTTCTGTCGGTTGGACTACTGGTTGATATCAAATAATTTAAGTGACGTTGTTGGATCAACTGAAATAGTCTCTGCGGTCCAAACAGATCATGATGCAATATCCTTAGAATTCAGAAAGTTAGAGAGTGAACTCAAAGGCCCTGGGATCTGGAAAATGAATTGTTCCTTACTCGATGATGAAGAATATGTAAACAATGTAACCGAAATGATCCCCATATGGATAGCGGATGGACGAAAAGAATTGTCAGATGACCGCAATGTCTGGGATTGGCTTAAATATAGTATAAGAGCACATGCTGTTCAGTATTCACAAAGAAAAGCGAGGGAAAGAAACAAAAAGGAAAGTAATCTTGAAAATGAATTAAATGAAAAGAGCAAGAATGTTTTCATAACAAAATATACAAGAGTAGTATTAATGGTCCGGATACTGCTTTGCGATTGTCCTCTTTTCTGAATAGCTTGAACATTCCTAAACTTTTGGAAGAACAGAAAACTTTGTGTGAAGGTAAAATTTCTTCTGAATAATGTTTTCGTATTCTTGATAATTTTCAGAATAATAAAACCCCAGGCAATGATGGCATTCCTATTGAATTTTATAGCAAATTTTGGTCGTTAATCAGTGAGAGCTTTGTTGGATGTGCAAATGAATGCTTTGAAAAGGGCGAGAGGTCACGCTCACAAAAACAGGCGGTTATTACTTTGATTGAGAAAAAAGGAAAAGATCGCTCCCTCCTTGAAAACTGGCGTCCAATATCCCTTGTGAATGTAGATGCGAAAATTATGTCCAAAGTAATTGCTTCAAGAATAAAAAATGTTTTACCCTACATTATTCACCACAATCCAACAGGATATGTCAAAGATCGTTTTATAGGCGAAACGATTCGATCCATTTTGACATAATGGATTTCTCAGTCAACGAAAACATCCCTGGTTTATTGTTATTCATCGATTTCCAAAAAGCATTTGATAGTGTAGAATGGAATTTCCTCTATGAGAGTCTTAAAATGTTTAACTTTGGTGAAAATTTCCTCCATTGGATGAAAACAATCTATAATAATATTCAAAGCTGTGTTATATATAAATAACGGTACCATCTCTAACATTTTCACTCTGGAACGTGGTGTTAGACAGGGAGACCCGCTGTCTCCTTATCTTTTCACAATTGTAGTGGAAATTTTAGCAATTTCTATTCGACAAAACAAAGCGATCAAAGGAATTAAAATTGGAAACAAGGAAACAAAGCTCTTACAGTTTGCTGACGACACAACGGCTGTTCTTGCAGACACAGATTCAGCCATAAAGCTATTTGAAATACTAAATTCATTTGAAAATTTTCAGGACTCAAGATTAATTGTTCGAAAAGTGAAGGCATGTGGATTGGTTCATTGAGAAATCATAAAGCAAAACCCGTTGGTATTAAATGGCCTGATGAGCCAATAAAAGCTTTAGGTGTTTATTTCACATATAACCAGAAACTGCTTAAAGAAAAGAATTTTATTGAGCGCTTGGATTCAGTTAAAAAACTAATTAATATTTGGTCCTCTAGTGGTTTATCGATTTACGGAAAGGTGACAATAATCAAATCTTTTCTTATCCCTAAGTTTGCCTATGCTTGTTCAGTGCTACTGACTCCTAAGGAACTGATAAAAGAACTAAATAAGTTATTGTTTAAATTCTTATGGCAAGGCACAGATAAAGTGAAAAGAGTGTCAGTGATAAACGAATATGAGGAAGGAGGTTTGAGAATGATTGATCTTGAATGCATGGTCAAATCGTTAAGACTCGCTTGGTTGAGACGAATTTTCAGTGGGATCAATGGACCATGGAAGAGCTTCCTACAACACCTCTTGAGTCCCTTAGGAGGTTTCTTTTTTTTGGCTTGCAATTACAACATATCTGATTATACAATTCCTTCTCAATTCTATAACGAACTCTTGTCTTGGTGGTCAGAGCTCCGTAAGACTTTTGCGACAGAAAAGAATTGGATGAATATTATTTGGAATAACTGCGAAATTAGAATAGACAATAAGCCTGCGCATTACAAAAACTATTGCTAAGCTGGAATTGTATACACCCCAAATCTTTTTTTTTTAATATTTCAGATGCCTATAATCACCTCTCCAACAAAATAAATAAAACAAATATTTTACAGTTGGCTGGCCTATGTCGGTCTATTCCATCTCCTTTGAGAGATAAAGATTGGCTTCCATCAATAAATCCTCCAACGTTTGTGATTGATGATAATATATTTGACGTAACTACAAAGGAGTCAAAAGAATTCTATGCTCTACTTATCAGAGACAAACCACAACTTCCTTATATCGCTTATAAGTTACACAGCGATTTTAATCTTACTAATGACCATTTGAAACAAACTTTCCAGTTACCTCATTCCGTCACTCTTGAAGCGTATGTTAAAGCCTTTCAATACAAAGTTCTTAACTCAATTCTTTATACAAACACCAAGTTATATAAAATGGGTTTGCGAACAAATGTTAAAACAGAAATAAAAAAGTAAAACACAAATGAAAAAGTAAAACGCAAATAAAAAAGCAAAGCACAAATAAAAAAGCAAAACGCAAATAAAAAAGCAAAACACAAATAACGAGGCAGAGCAGGACCTGGGTTCTCAAGCTTCCTGTTATTCCTACACGAAGTACATTTCCGCATGTAGTTGAAAATGGACAGTAGAGAATTAAGACTACTCATAAAATGTTATTTTGATCTTGGATTTGATAACCAGGTCATTCGCCATGGGGGGGGGGGGGGCTTGATTTACTTGCCTTGCTGACCTTTTTCCCTTCTGTCATTTCTTCTTTTTTCACCCAAAATAAGGGGGCCCCCCGGGGCCCCTCCCCTAAATCCGCCACTTGCTTCGTCATTACGGCCTTAAGAGACATGGCACACAGATCGAGGATCAAGAACTCGGGGAAATATTGCTGCAGGAATTATCTGGGCCTGGGCGGCTTTGAGGGTACAGAGCAGTGTGGCACTCGCTAAGATTAAAGCATCACATTCATGTGCCCAGGTAAAGGGTTGCTAATCTTCTTCAAGAGCTAAACCCAGACAGTACAAGAGAAAGGCAAAGAAGGTAGTTAACAAGACGGAGATACATCAGTTATGGACCCAATTTCTTGAGAACGTAATCATGAAGCTGGCATTTTAAAGTTGACTTGTTATTCCATGCCAATTTTTTAGGAAGTCTAGAATGACTTGGTTCTTGAATCCAAGATCAAAATAACATTCTATGAGAAGTCTAAATTCTCTACTGTCCACTACATGTGGAAATCTTCTTCGTGTAGGAACAACACGAAGCTTGAGAACCCAGGTCCCGCTCTGCCTCCTTTCTTGGGTTTTGCTTTTTTATTTGCATTTTGCTTTTTTATTTGCGTTTTACTTTTTTATTTGTGTTTCACTTTTTTATTTCTGTTTTATCACTTGTCAAAAAACACATCAGTCTATAGCTCTCAAAATATTTTTTGCCGGAAGCAGTGAGACCTTGGCCTTGCATGTTCAATGTCAAGTTAATTGCGAAATTTATTTCTTTTGGAGGGGAAAAGAAAGTACGTAAAGGCTTCAATGAGAGCTAGTAAATCTATCGACTTGAAAGGGTAGCAATGAAACTGAAGCCCACTAAACCCATAGTCGTTTGACGATTAAAAAATAAAATTTAATTGTTGGCTGAAAATTTTGCAATCTTTAACCACTGAAAGTTTTAAGGATACAGCATTGCCCTTTTAGAGTTGGGTGTTAAAGCTTTGGCCTTCTAGCAGTTGCTGCTCAAAACCCGCTGAACATCAAATTGCGAATTCAATCAGTTCCTCGCGCAGCGCTGCTACGAGTGTTGCACGTTCCATGCAGAACTTCTTTTAAAAAACCAGTGACGTCACGTCTTTTTCGGTTTCGTCATTAAGCTTCTTTAATTACAATTAATTGTATCGAGCTTGTTAACAGAGCATTGTTTATTCCTCGTCAAATATTCTTCACCTATAGCTCCTGGCCTTTCGACACATTGAACTCAGTCTTACAAAGCACGGATTTAATGCTTTTAAATTATTTAAAAGTACTCAGAGTCTAGATATACTGTTATGGGAAACGGCGAGCACGTACAAACTGTGTTAATACTGATATCGCAAACTGGATGTCGCTATCACCCATGGAGAACTCAAAATTGTCTGTATTCCAAATTAATGTCAGCACTCTGGCACTTCACGTTTAGAACTCTGCCAGAAAAAGCTCGTCCAAATGAGAGATCACCACTGATTAGTAAAATTACACAAAAACTGGATCAAAGTAACGTATATTTCCACTTCCTTACCACTCATATACCTTCGATGTATTGGCCACCTCCGTTTACGGACAAGGGGCCGGAAAACCTCGCACGGTTAATTTTCACGTCTGGAATTGTGTTACTGACTGTTTTAGCTGTCTTAAATATTAATGCCCTTAATAGAAGACTCAGTTATTTATGAGATAAGGCCCTTATGCTACTCTGACTTACTCAAGAAGCTTAAAAAATTGAAACAGTTAGAGAAAATGGCTTCAAAATTTCTCCTTAAAAACGACTTCTACGAGTATAGATCCCCGGCGGTTTGCTTAGTGGTTTACGTTATAACAGGTACGAATGATATGAGCGTTAAAAAAGAGGACAACAATTTAAGAAACTACAGCGGCATCTATACCTCAGGATGTTGATAGAATTAGACGAGATTTTTCCATTTGTATCGATTCTGGAAGAAAGCCCGAAGATTATCAAAGCCATAGATTAAAATCGATAGTGAATTTAGCAGAGGTATAATCTTGTTATAAGTACATCGTGGGTAAATCCAACATATCGTGCTATTCGCCTGAAAACAATTACGCTATTCGCCTGAAAACATTACGCGGGAAAAAAAAATTGAAATCCAAAGTTGGGCTGCGTGTATGTGTGTTCGTGTTTTAACTGATCGTATCTTTTTAATGTTCATATCTGGTGAATGATGCCAGCTTCATGAGAATAGTATCAGGAGAGATCACTATCTTGAGGACATTTTCTAGTGAACACCGTAACAACTTTTCACTTTTCTTCTTTTTTAAATTTGTGGGGTTTTTTTAATTTGTGTTTTCCTTTTTATTTGTGTTTGACCCTTCTGGGCCACCATACCATTGAACACATATTTCCATTTTAGAAACAATTTCTTTACTTCTTTGTTAGTTTCTCACAAGATTTTGGCCAAGAAACAAAACCCAAGATGGTATCCTACCAGAACACAGGAGTAAAGAGTAAAATTATGGTTACATACAAGATATAGATAAAATTAAGTGTGCATACAAGGTAAATCTCAGTTAAACAGCAAGGCACACTGTATAGTCTTGGTTGAAATGTTTTGGGGAAACAAGACGGTCTCGGGAAGATAATACCATGAAATTGATTGCCTTTACTTTGTTCCGTGTTCAAAGTTAATGAAGTGTATTGTTTAGTTTTAAGTTCTTTCTAATCAATATTAATCTTGAGTAAAATCATATTAAAGACAATTCAGTGCATTGAAGAACAATCTATTTTGCTTCAAATATATTCTTCAGAGTGTGGGTACACGTAGCTTTAGTTTCCGGGTAAATACAAAGCAGTAGGCTCGATTTCTGCTGCTCTCTCGTGTCTGGTCTATATTTCTCCCCGAGAAGAATGGCTGGATGCGTGAGCAGCAAACCATGTCTGTGACATAAATTCATAATTAAATTCATGCAGCATTCCTGGTGGCCAGAAATGTCACCTGAATACAACCTAGACAGGTCCACATGACACCAATGGCTTGAAACATTTGTAGACAGTGTGGCCGAGTGGTTAGGGCGCCGGATTTGACATCCGTAGGTTGCGGGTTCAAATCCTGTTCTGACTGTTAACTGATGTTGTTCTTGGTAGCCCCGAGTTCAACCTCTCGGCTACACTTGTAAATAATAGCCAACTTGTCTGCCTCTCGCCAGTTGGGATTCTTAACCTACTTATGTTTATTTATCATTGTTTGTTTGCATTGGTCCTGAAAAGCCCCAGTGGGGAGTAGCCAATTACATATACATTTACAGTACATTTACATTTACATTACATTTGCTGTTCTCTTTTTTGTTTTTCCAGCTTACTTTGTTTCACATTATATCAGTGGAAGACCGCTGTATGCATGGGAACAGAGTTCTATAGGGGAATCCTTGTTTACAATATTTGCCTCATTAGCATAAGCAATTCAGTTTCTGAAGGAGCGAAAAATAAATCAGTTCTGAATATTGTACGATTAACTCTGCCAATGAATATGAGCCTGATGTATTGGATACTTTTTGTGCGACACGGGTTTAAAAACTCAAAATTTAACAAAGAATTATGAGCTCATTAGCGCTTTTGCCACGCAGAAATTTTGCAGTTTTTGAAAGACAATTTCTCTTTCAATATTACACACAAAGAGCTAAGAATTTCAGCATGAATTAGGTTTTACTAGCTCTTCGGGTGCCTGGAGTCAATTCATATCCAACATGTTTATTTCTGTAAGCAAAGCCGTATGCAAATGAGCAAAAATGTAAACAATGACATCAGCATGAATCCCCCTATTGAAGAGTTCATTTTTTGAGTACAGCAACACCATTCGACTGAGGTTTAACAAACTGTTCATACATGTAAAGATCTGTCAAAGGTGACATGTTGGTCTGCATGGTTTCCACTTTTCCCTGAGTTGATATCAATGATGTAATTTGTCACGTATGTTTTGCTAGTTTGGCCTGCTATACCCACGATTTAGCTCATTTAAAGAAATAATTCTGCATGGTTTCACCAGAGACTGGTGTTCCTATCATTATAAAAGATAATACATGTACTTTGATTTGCTTGACTGTTTTTTGTCTCTTGAGCTCACTGTTCATCCCTTTCTTTGTTGACTTTGTTATCTAATGTTCCGGAACCAAAAGATTCAAATTTTCCTGACCTTATTGGCTGAAAAGGGAACACATCTTGCCCTTTGACAAAATCAACTAGCATTTCACGTTGTGAATTTTTAAACTTTCAATTTTAATTGTTTCTTAAGTTCTCTTGTATGCCATTTAACAATTCCACATCGTCTGCCATCCCGGGCCACAGTTCCAGCTGACAAGATAATTTATGCCAGGAAAAATCTGTGAGCAGTTATCTGATTGGTTAACACTTATAAGAATCCTCAGGAGTCCAGCTGTGCCTTCAGGGGAGTAGTGTGGGCTCCTTCCCAAACAGCAGCTGGTAATCGAGCTTAGCAATGCAGTTGTTAAGGTAATATACCAAAATGTACAAATGGTTAAATGGTCAACCTTTTAGAACGATTTAGTTTCAATGTCATCAAAAGATTTATTATTGTCCCATAGCTTAGTACAAGTACATATACTAGGTTAATAAGTCTTTGTAATCATGAAATCTAGACAACCAAGGAATATGTAAAACAAACGCGTCTGTTTCCAGAGTACATCTTCCACTGACAATAAGGAAGGAAGTCTTAAAAACACATTAGGAAGTCTTAGTAACTTCTTTAAGGGGCTATGGCACTAACATCTGTTACAAATTAAAAACATTGCATATAACTGAAGATGATAACCACAAAAACCTCTATACAATATATAATCAGAAAGAATTCCCAAAAAAGAACAGACAGCCAAAATTTGTCAAGACTATAAATTGTGTACCTGATGCATATATATGCGTGTTGTGTAAAGATTTTTTCAGTTTGCTTTTTCCTCTCAACTAAGGTTCATTATCATAACCAAAAACAAAAGAAAAAATTTTACAACAATTTCAAACCAAAAACAAATTTAACCCACAACAGCATGAGTAATTATCCACTGCACAGTACCTTAGTTACACAGTTTCAATAATTTCAAAACAAATGCTGAATTCACTTGTAGATAAGCTTAAGTTTTAAAAGTTTTCCTCAAAAGTTGAATAAATCATGAAAAATCCTGGAGTGAAAAAACCCGGTCATAGATTTTGTAGATTGGCTTATTTTATTGAAATAAAGTATTTGACTGTCTAGTATTAGTCTAACAACGAAATAATAAACCTATCATTACAATTAAGCTAGAAAACTGCTCCTCCACAAACATGGTTTCGAATCATCAGGATCAGATGTTGGGAACAATAAACAGATTTTCCAATAAATATTTCGGTGTGCAATGCGTTGCTACCAAGCAACAAAAGTGAACAAAACTATGAATTGTCGTTTCGTCGTTTAATAGCTGTAAAGCTATAAATATTACATGTGCTACATATCCCGCAAAAATGAACAGTTTAAGTTACCACCAAGCCTGGTGTATCATGTTTTTTAAAGTAAGCGAACACGATAAAAAGGAAAGGAAGGCCGGAGTCCTACAATAAACTAATATAAGACGGATGGATTAAAGGGCATGGGATACCGGGCAGAATCTAATTACAATTCCATTCTTTTATATTCAGAGGGGTCCTAAAGAAGTACATGCCGGCAATAAAATTAAACCTCCACGCGGTATTAAAACTACGGAAACGGGACAGGAAAAAGAAAATGTTGTCTTTGGAGCATCGTAAATTGTGTGGTACCGAAACAGATGAATAAAAAGCTCAAAATCAGCCAAAATAAAGTTATCAGCTAAGTTCCTTGCGAAACTATATGTGTTGAATTATAAAATTACCTTCGTCTTTTATATCGTCTACAAAGCCTTCTGGATCGTCATACTCCGACTCGTCTTCATCAACATCCTCTCTACCATTAGTTACATTATCTTCTTCATCGTCTTCTTCTTCTTCTGAGTCGCTACTGCCCGTCTTTTCTTCAAATTCTTTCTCGTCCGCCATTTTCCCGATCATGGCCGCGAGCGCACGGAGAGAAACACGTGCACAGTGACGTGTGGTGGGAGGACCTGGGGCGAGTAACCAGACGGCGCGAAGGTTGAACAGGAAACTCCCGGAAGCTCTTACAAATTTCGTAGAAGAAATGATCTTTTTGACCTTTTTAGATTTGCCTTTCTCATGTCATTCAATCATGGAATTTACTATCAGGTATAATAACTTAATTTCACTTTTCACACTTTTCATTTTCTATTTTTAAATTTTTCAAAGGCTAAAAAGTTTGCACGAGCCCGTAACTGGTGTTTCAAATTTTCACGCAGCACTGCTTTTTAGCGTTGGTGTTGCACGCAGCACTGCTTTTTACCGTTTTTAGTCAATTAGAATCGAGTAACATTTTCACCTGCAGCACACCCCTATCCAAAATTCGAGGGAGTGCCCCCCCCCCCCTGGGGCATAGCCTGTAGTCTCCCTGCAGAAAACTCTATAGAGTACCAACCTCCCCCACCCCCAGCTTTCAATCTGGTTTGGAAGTCTGTGAAATCATGGGGCTGCTGAATAGAATATACCTTTCCATTTTGATTTTTATCAAATTTCACATAAGGTCATTTTGAAATGTGTGAAAATAATAACATGCAAGTATTTGAAAACCATCCTTAACACATACTGTTGGTACAAAGCCACCTAAACTTCTCCAAGCACCCCTCCTCATTTAAATCTGAGTATTATTAATAATTACATCTTCAAAATTTCAAAACTTTTTTTTTCTTAATTTGTCATAGATGAAGTTTCTGACCTTACTTGTCATTGCTTTACATAATATGTAGATGTTACATCTATAGCATTAAAGCCCCATAGGATATTTAAAATTTTTCCCTCTCAGCCAGACTCTCTAAAATGATTGCAATACTTGGTGGCCCTTTTCAACTATTTATTAGCTCTGACTGGATACAATAGGACAATTTTAATAAAAAAATATGTGTAAGATATATGGAGTGGATTAAAATGCAAATTTAATTAATTGAATTTCAACTAATTCCACCTCATTTAATATTCTAACTACCATAAATTAAAATTCACATCTCAAACTTGAGGTGATTGCTTTAGTTTAATTCCCCCAAGGCTTGGAACCAAGTCAGAATTTTAAGAGAATCAATCAAGTTGTTTTTAATTAGCAATAAACAAAAGCAATACAAAATTTCATATTTTGGTTCCTCTCTTTTTACATCACACACACAGACAAATAAATTGCTTGGTTTGAATTGCTTTAATAAATATACACATCACATACAAATATTAACTTTTGACTAGAATAAGATGAAAATAATGGTTTTATATAAACAACATAGCACAACGTTTCTATCAATAAATAATTAAAAGTATTGATACTAAACTGCCATTGATGAACTGTAGACCTGTTTCCATGGTTGCGATAATGGCTTTGGTCCCAAACGATACAAAAATTTTGTGGACCAGGATGGGCAGAGTGTAATGGATCAAATAGTAGGGGAAAGGCTTATGCAAAGGGGTAACTGTTTTAGATTAGCAGTATTTAAAAGTTGGGGATTTCCTGAGCTGACGACTTTGATTCCCTACAGCTTTTACAGAATAAGGGGGGTAAATTGGCTTATGACTGCTTGCAATACTTTCGATTGTCATCTGCTCAGAAATAAAACAAAACCTGATCACAACGTGCTCACATGTTCTCTCACAGTTCAGGTCTGCTAAATGTTTTGCTTTGAGATTTGATTGGTTCCTGGTATTGTCTGTGTCCGTTGTGACTGCATGGCCAGAGTGAGCAATAATTTTGGTTGTGGTTTAACAACACTCAGTTGAAAACTGCACTTAAGGATCCTCCCTGCAGACACATCTAAAGAAGCTGAAAAGTTAGAAAATGTTTCTCTAATATTAGCCAAAATTACCAGTTTCCTTCTGTGCTAATAGGCCACCATTTGAAGGGCTATTTATGAAAAATGGTACAGGTGTATGTAAAATGAAGTTAAGTAGCTTCCCTCTCACAGGAACAATCTCTCTTTCGCAGACTCCATTTTTCCAAAGTAGGAAGGTTTTGTTTTTGGTAGATTATCAATCACACAAAGTCCATGGTATCACAAGGCTATATACACAATGCACTTCAGTGACTGTTACATCCATTTATAATAACAAAAATACTGACCAAGTGCTTTTATGTACACAAACTATTTCAAACATAGCTAAAGGTTGCAATCAATAAATAATTTAATTGCCATGAGTGATATTATTTATTATATGGCAGCATCTCAAAAGGACTCGGAACTACCAAATTCACAAATTTGATTGACTGAAATCGATATTGAAAGTGATCTAGATTTTCCCACTTAGACTGGCATCAGTAGAACGGTAATGTTTTGCAGTGAAAAAGTTGCAAACTACAAAATGCAAAAATATTGACTATTTTCTTCTTGTGATATTTATTTATTGAAGTGCCAAAAAGTCTAATGAGAAAAAAAGTGAAGACGACAAGCAAACTTTGATATAATTAAGTTCAGCTCATCGCCATTCGCAAGCAAAATATCAGTTACCCACAAACCTGTTACATTAACGAATTAAATTGCTCTTGTTTGCCGTATAATAAACATCTTATTACCCGACTTTAGTTGGTCTGAATGGGAGAATCTTGACCTCGGTCTGTACTCACAACCTTGGTCAAGATTCTCCCATACAGACCTCCTGCTCAGTTTATAAGAGCTAACTACTGACAGATTATGCTTTGGGGCAATTTCTAAAAATAATGGTTAAGTGTGAAAGAGCATTATCACCTTTTTGATACAGTAAACACATCTCACTCTTAGAAAAATATAACACAGGCTAAAATTAATGTTTAAATTCAATGAAATTTAACTTTTACGTTTAGGATACCATGGAGGCCCAGTTCAGAGGTTGTGCCGTTGTGCTTCTGCCGTGCCGAACTTGATCTGCAATTTGGTTTGACTGTACCACGGCAGGGAAAAAACTCTAATTCAGTCGTCATGCTAGAGTCAAACCAAATTCTCCTCCTAACTCCCTGTGGAAATGCAGTTTCACCAAAATACATACTAACAGTAAATATAATTTATCAATTTTGTTTGGTATGACAGACACAATGTCTGAATTGTTGCCTTGCCAGAGTCATGTAGCACAGCAGGGCTTGTTGAACTTTACTGCTTACCATACTTAATTCAAATGTTTGACTCAGATGCCTTGCTTCTGTCATGCTTTTACAAACTTAATTCCTAAATTTAATTTACAAAAGCAGAAGCATAATATGGGATCTGAACTCAGGGCCTGAGGATTGCAAATGTGGTGGAATTTAACAATAGAGAAAATACATGTATTGCTCAGGCGTTTTCATGTTTGATTAAATAAAATTATTGCTGGCTTCACATAAATTTTATGATTTTTGAAAGAACGTTTTAGCATTTCTGTTGTAAATTAAACTCACCTCCATTCTAGTGGTATAAAATTTAATTTTTTTTTTGAAATAATATTACAAACCTTGAGGGGTGACGAAATTGTGACATTTGGCCTACTTGCTTGACACAATTGGCAGTTCTCAAAATGGCTGCCGTCCAACTACCCTACGAGCAGAGGTCCCTTTGATCTTCCTCTTCCCAACTTTTCTGGGAAGATCATTGGACCTCTGCTTACAAGGTACCATCCAACTAACAGTAACAATATAGTAACAGTTAAATCCCTGGTTTTAACAGAAGAATAGGTTACACTTACTAAAAATAAGATGTACGACTGAGGAATTCACTTAATGATTAACCTGAATATATTTAAAGTCAGATGACTCAAGGAGCATGCTATTGCAGGTGTACAGGAAGGAACTGTAATTGGGGGATGAAAAATCTTTATACAAATTAGAGCAAAGAGCATTTTATTATGATGTTGAGAAAGAAAATTGACAGTATGCTAATTCTGAAAATATACCTCTTCAAACCGGAAAAGTCCTTGGCATTACGTAGTACAATACCCTCTGACATTACCAGTGTCTCAATAAGCTTTGAATGTATGATGTCTCAAATTATTCATTTCCAATGTCTCCTGTGCGAATAAATATTAACGCCTGTGAAATTGAATAAATAATAGGACCAGCTGTCCATTTCATTTAAAAACTGCACGAAAAAGATTTTTATGTGCGACTCCTACATTGTAAAGTGCCCATTGTTGAGTCTATGGAAATTACGAATTCTGGCTTAATCTTTCTTTTTATGTTTGTGTTTGGTGCACGCGGAATGATTGTATCGATCGCAAAGTAAACAGTATTTAACTTCAATTACCGCAACTACTTATAAGCCCAAACGGATCTCTAGTTTCGACGTATTTTTTTACAGATCCTCACCAGTGAAAGTTTCGGTGCACCATAGAATAAAATTTCTCATTAAGTGGATAAAAATATTCATGTAAACGTTTCAAAACCTCTTCATGTACAGAAGGATGTTTTCGTCCTTTTGTCTCACCCATGCAGTGCGCTCTGCTCACACTGCCGCTGTTTGAGATTTTGCCAACAAAGCATGGAAATCCTTTGCTTTCGTTAAAGTAGAAGTTGTTCTCTGTAATGAAGGGTTTGAGGTTGAGAAATCGTTGGACGAGTTTGATCTCCTTCGCCGGTCTTTTGATAAGTTCTTCTCCGCTCACAAAGTGAATTTGACTGACAGGGAAGTATTTCAACCACAGCGTGAGGTGTTCGGCGTAACGCCCAAACGCGATTTTACTCCAATCTTCGTCAACCTCGCCATTATCTTTAATTGCCATTTCCTCGAAAGGCGGGTTGTCAGGTTTTCGTCCAAGCGACTGCGTATAATCCGATATGGCTCTTCGTGTTGGGTCGCGCACGATCGCAATGAGTTTTACAGACTTGGACATTCGATACACTCTCTCCGGTACTTTTGGAGTAATGAAATAACTCGGCGATTTCTCGATTGTGATTTGACCCGGTAACGAAGTTGGCATTTGCTGCCGATACCACTCGAGCCCTTGCTCGTAATTTTCATCTCGATCGAAGAAATGTACTTCGCTGCTAGACGCTCGAATGCTGGGATGAATCTTTAAAATTTCCAGAAGAGCGCGCGTTCCTCCTTTCTTCACTCCGATTATGATAGCGTTTGGAAGTCGCTTCCTTTTTTCTCCCTCCTCGACGTCAAAATCAGAAACATCGCTATCTCTATCATCTTCAACTTGACTGTCGAAATTCAACAACTGTTTCCGATCGCCCTGTTTTGATGCCGAAGACAGAGAATAATTCCCTTTGTTGTTGTCAACACCTTCGCTAGAGTATACGTACTCGTCGATGTGGGGGCCTCTCTGACCGCGACGACCAACATCTTCCGGAGTTGTGCGTTTGGTTTCTTCTTCGAAAAATTTCGACGGAATCTTTTGCCCTCTACTGGAAGTATGGATCGGATTTAATGTTGTTTTGAAATCCGACGACGCTATTGACTCCACGTGTTCTAAATTCGTAATTTCTCGAGCAGGCCGGTTCGTTGTCCGTGACTTAACATCAGATGGAACTGTCGGTTTCTTGTTCAAATTTTTCCAATGGGGTAGCTTCAGCGTGCGGTTGTTTGTAGAGGTGTTACCGTACAGTACATACGTTAAAATCGCTGAAAACGCAAGAAGTAAAATAAAAAGACGCTTGCTCCTGGAAGAAAGCTTGTCTAGGAACGACTTGCCGCGTTTGCATATCATGAGCTTTTCTCATGTCCTCAGATGCTGATCCAGCTTCCAACTTTAACAAGCTTTTGAATTTAAGCATCAAAACAAGACCATCAGTTCGCCAGCAAAGATGTCAGCGATAGCATACTTACCGTTCGTTGCGATTCTGAAACGTATGTAAATAGCTTGATAGTACCAGCTCTGTGATTGGGCGATGGGACAATGCTTGTCATCGCCTGGGCTATCATAGGCCCAGCATCTCAATCAGCGCTTGATCAGCACTTCATATTGGCCGGGAGAGACGTATTTACCCGATAATTACTTTAATTTATATGCATATTGTATAATAAATGGCAGGTAACTGGCAATAGAGGGAATATTAGAGGACAATAGCGCATCTTTTGTCCTGAATTTAAAGCACCAATTTCAGCGGAATCTCCCGCTGTACAGGTATGTAAGCAGAAAGCGGACAAGGGAAAAAGAAGTGATCTTTCCGTATTTGTTTTCAGTGAATCCTTTGATAAATCCGCGGGGAACTTGTTTTTATCGAGTACCGACCTCTGGGTCAAGGGCTTGGATATAAAAAATAGAACTGCTTGGGAGTCTGGGGGGAGCGGCGCTGGGGTGGAGTGGACACAAGGAAACCTATTGGTTTCCTCTCCGTCTTAGTAGCGCGCGTGAAGATTGCAATGCCACTGAAAACTAAACTTGTACAGGATTCCATGACCTCTTGGCGTGTAAGTTGTATGTTACCCTCCGCCTTTGTAGAATTCATGCCTAACAAAATGTTGAAACTCTCTAATAACCTCTCATCCTATTAAGCTGTCGCCGCCCCAGTTCCTATATCAGTGCGGTTCGTCAATATATTCTCCTTAAGATGACGAAAAATGTGTCTCGATATGCTCCAATTCATCGATCAATATACCTTTTTCATAAATGGTTGTCCATTTAAAATGTTTTGTAGACTTTGTATGCATTTAAATTGGGCTTATAAATTTAATACTTACAAAACAATTTTTTATGGCAGCTGTTTACGAAAAGGGTCTATTCAAGTCTATTATTTTCATGATAAACAGAGGTATTGTCCTGCAGGTTCATTCAGGTGTCTTCGGATCCCATATACAGGTTCAAATTTACCTCCTGAAACGGAGTCCTTTTTATGGTACGGTTAGACCTTTTGTCCATGCGCTAACGACATAAGCGTATTTCGCACTCGTTCTCTAAAGTCTAAAATCCTAACCGGAGTCTGTTGGGCGAGGGGTATACGGAGTTGTGCAATTGACAAGTAGCTTGTCTACTTCAGGAAGAAGACACTAGAGGGGACCTGAGGTAAAGTTCTACTGCTTTTGGTCATAATTTACAGATTGATTGTTGGCCCGGCTTTGGTTTATGAATTGGACAAGTCTGGGAAATGCGCTCTTTATTTCTCACATGACCTGAGGGGCTATTAGAAGTCGCGCTACAGGGCAGAAACAGTTTATCTGATCAAATTTCATGCTTGAAGCTGTGCTACTATTTCATAGGTTTCATTTTACAAATGGTCTTAATTTGAACCAAGTAGTTCAACCATATCGTTGCCCTGGGCGTGGCCGTATAAGCTGATGATGAAACGGATGTTTGCAATTATAGACCAATCTCATTATTGTCCAACTTTAACAGAATTTTTGAAAAAAATTATTTACAATAGAATGAAGGTCTCATTGAAAAACATCGACTATTATATTCATCCCAATACAGTTTTCGTCAAGCACCCTCAACTGAGATTAAGCTTATATTACGGAAAAGGAAACAGTTAGTTGTTGTGTACCCCAAGGGCATGTTTTAGGGCCGCTCTTCTTTTTTTTATATGTAAATGATATTCAACATTGCTGCAGGAAGCTTAAACTTTTCCTTTTTGCGGATGATACTAACGATCTCTATTCCCACCGACGAAAATCTCATTAGAATTAATTGTAAATGCTGAACTGAACAACTTATTTAATTGGCTAAATTCAAATAAACTTGCGCTTAACATAAAGAAAACAAACTTTAACAAAACACTTAATTACCTATCCCAGATTAATATCTGTGACAAAGAAAAAAATAAAAATGTTGCTATTGAACATAAGAACTGCATTAAATTTCTTGGGCTATTAATTGACGAAACGTTAAGTTGGAAAAACCATATATCCTCGCCGCTGTTTCTGATCAAACCTTCTTGATATTTATAAGTCTCTTATTGCTCCTTATGTAACGCATGGATTTCTTTCTTGGGGAAATACATCTAAGACCTTGTTAAATAAAATTCTTGTCCTTCAAAAACATGTTCTCCATCTTATTCACTTTGCTCAAGCAAGGGAGCATGCAATACCCCTTTTCTTGAAAGGAAATCTTCTACCACTTGAATTTCTGTTACGAGAAAATTGTTAATTTGATGTACAACACCAACACTAAATTTTGTCTCCACTTCACAACGAATGAAAAACACAGGTAATAGGCAAATAAGTTTATTTGGAGAGGGCCTGGCAAGAACCAACCCAAACACTACGTGAATAAGAATCTACATAATTCGTTCAATAACTGTTAATGAGTATAAACTCCTATCGCCGACCACTTGTGCGAACTGTGTCCATGTGGAATCTTGTGAAGGGTCCATCTTCAAAGTAGATGTGAACATATTACAAAAGGCATTAGACGAGTGTTTACATAGACCGTCCACTACTCTGAGCTAGACCAATATCTCTTACGTGTACAAATTCGTGTTACACAACGACGAAACAAGCATGCAACTAGCAGATAGTCTGGTGGGTCCACAACTTTGGACCGATCCTTATATGCAAATACATTGTGCCATTTAGGCTGGGATTTCCACTACTTTAGATAAAAATCTTTATGTACAAACATATCAGGCCAGTTAGGCAGGGGAGTCCACAACTTTGGACACAAATCCCCGTACACAAATATATCAAGCCAGTTAGGCTAGGGTGTCCACAACTTTGGACATAAATCCCCGTATACAAATATATCAAGCCAGTTAGGCTAGGGTGTCCACAACTTTGGACACAAATCCCCGTACACAAATATATCTAGCCAGTTAGGCTAGGATGTCCACAACTTTGGACATAAATCCCCGTACACAAATACATCAGGCCAGTTAGGCTAGGGTTTCCACAATTTTGGACAAAAATCCCCGTACACAAATATATCAGGCCAGTTAGGCTGGGGTGTCCACAACTTTGGACGAAAATCCCCGTACAAAGCATATCAGGCCAGTTAGGCTGGGGTGTCCACAACTTTGGACGAAAATCCCCCTAC
>CM042751.1:20698673-20705213 GCA_022496165.2 Catalaphyllia jardinei | reverse complement strand
TACAAAAACATAACACGCCAGTTAGGCTGGGGTGTCCACAACTTTGGACGAAAATCCCCGTACAAAAACATAGCACGCCAGTTAGGCTGGGGTGTCTGCTACTATGGACCAAACAACCCCATATACAAACATGATATCATGTTAGGTAGGTTAGGGTGCCCACTACGTTGGACAAAAACCCTATAAACAAACACATTATGTCAGACAGGCTGAGTTGTTCACTTAACCCAAAATACAAAAATATCGTACAAGTAAAGAACAGAAGAAGGCAATAATAATAAAGGAGCTGAGCAACCGCTTACAAGAGACGTGCGATTAGAACGGAGGCCAGAAAAAACCTGCCATAAAAACCCCTTTGGGGAAAAAAAGCAGAAAATCTGGGTAGGAACCATGGCTCATGCTCCGGCGGTTGGTAGCTTTTCCTACGTAGGCTCTACAAAAGTAAAACAGTCGATAGTGCAATAAAACAAAACACCTTAAAAAATTAGAATGAAAAATTAAACGGAGCTCTGAACAGGGTTGGTTCAGAGGCCTAGATGATTATCACCTGCTACACTTCCCCTTATGTACGCTTTTCTCTCTCTACCCATGATGCACCGGCCTGGAGCCCAGGCCGCGTTGATTCCCGTGCCGACAATATAGTTATTTCGGCCTTCGCAAGTGCATTCGTCAGAAATAACATTTCTGCACTGATAAATATTTTGAATTTATTCTCTAAATTTACCAGCGTCCATTCTTACAGCACACGCTCATCAACATCTGAAAATTATTTTACCAAACAATCCGTACTTAGCGTTCAAAGTAAGCCCTTTTCGCGTGTTGGCATTAAAATCTGGAATGTGACACCAACTAGTCTCAAAAACGTATCCAAAAACTCTTTTAAAAATCATTGGAACAAAACTAATTGAAATTCTAGAAACTGAAAACTACTATGCCGAGATAGATACCATAGTTAATAAGATGAAAGATTAAAAATTCCAACTGAAGTAAGTTAGGTCTAGTTTCCTTCTTTCCATATTCTTATTTTCTAGTTTTCCTCTTTACACATTGTTATTGTTATTGCTGTATGTAATGTTCATTTAATTGTGTATAGTCTGGCTTGCCGCGATTAGCTCTTCGCTATATATTTGCTGGCCAGCCTAGTGTAAAGTGTATGTTGTAAATAAATAAAAACTTGAGACTTGTATAAGGTACACATGGATAGGGTGTGAGGTTAAGCCAAGGGTTTGCACAAGCTTGGGGTTGCTTTTGAACGCGTAGAGACGTAGAAAACCTCATAGCACTTCCGGTCTCCGGTTTCCGGTCTCCAGTGAGACGGGGAGAGGATGATGAGAATTCGGCCTTGACTGGCTGCCAGCGACGAGGTGTTCATAGAAGTTGTTCGGTATCAGATATTCACAAATGCACGATTTCATTACACGCCACCTTGCTTGCCCAACTTGAAATGGCTGCGAAAAAACTTACTTCAAATATATCAGTGTTACCATCGCGTTTTGGAGGTGCTACAAAGTCACGTGACTCGGCCACTACCAGCGGATATCAATCGCTTATTTCCACCCGCTGGTGATTGGTCTAAACGCGTCCCCAAGGAGTGAAAATGTACGAATATCGTACCCACTAACTATAGACCAATCTCTCTACTGAGTCTTATCTCTAAAATTGCCGAGCGCTGCGTTCATTGCTGGTGATGTTTATCCCCTGTGCTATATTAAAGGACTAAGCTACGTCACGGTTAAACGGTTTGAAAAGTTCCGCCCAAATTTTTCAATTTCGTCGTTTGTAATCCGTGTTAATCTTCTCCATCCTCAACCATCCTTGTTCCTTTATGGTTTAGTCTTATCTCTTTGGTGTTTTTCTATCTTTGTAAAGTATTTTTTTCAGGTTTTCTTCAATTTAACGGTAATTTTGTCGATGGTAAAAACAACTCAAAATACCGTGACTGTGCTCCAGTGCTGGGGGGGAGGGGGGACTCAAAACACCGTGACTGTGCTCCAGCGCCGGGGGGGAGGGGGAACTGAGGTTGGGGGAACCAACCATCAACCATCACGCAGTTCTTAGGCACTGTTCATCGTATAACTAAAGCAATTGACCAAGGTTTTAAGACTGACGTATCGTATGCCTATCTGATTGGCAAATTGACCAATCTGGAATACAAAGTCCCCACGAGCTCGCTGGTGGTAATAGATAGAAAAAGCCCAAGGTGGTTGCCTTTCAGCTCAGGAGTCCCACAGGGTACCCTTCTTTGTGCTGCTTTTCATTCGCACTTTTTCGTTCCTCAAAGCTACTATTTTTGATTTTTTTTTACTCCAGGGTATAGTTGATTCGGTCTTAGGCCTCATCAACTATCACCACCTTTTATACCATGCCATAGAAAATAGAGCCAATCAGAATGTAGGAAAGCTGATGTATATTCGTCAGTATTCCAGCGAACCTTCCCATCGATCAGTGCAATTTAACTGTATCACACCCAACCTTCCCATTTGATCACTGTATTTCTATGGCATGGTATAAAATAGTTATGGAGCCCTTTCTCGTGGTATAACCGTGGAATATCCCACATTCGTCACTTCTTGGTATACACATTCGCCTAAAGGTTTGTGTGTATACCAGAAAATACAAGTGATTCGTGGGATATCATTCAACCGTATGCCACTCGAAAGCGTCGCATAGCTAGTATCTAGCAATCTAGAGCATACGATCTACAGTAATCGGAGAGTACTCTTATAGGTATGTGCGGCTCCAAAGGGTATGGTTTTCAGCCGTTTTAGTCATAAATAGGGTATCGATTGTGATCGTTTTTGTCGTAAGCAACAATCGCGGACAAGACCTGTTGACATAAACACATATCAAAGCCGCTTTCCTCAAACTGCGATGCGAAAACGACACCCCCTGCCCAGAAATGCCTCCTCTCGCCTTCCCGTCTCAAAGTTGCTGTTTGTGTTTTTCAGTTGCAAAATATTTTTTGTGACAAATCATCATTCACGAGAGTGCGAATGTCTCATAATTGTATATTTGTCTCAGTTGTCTCAACAGCTATGTTCGCCATTGAGAGTATGGTTTTTTACACTCGTCTCGAATTGGGTATGTTTTTTAGAAGAAGCTAGTTTTTCATCATTATCGATAAGACAATCGACAAAAGCCCTTCACAACGCCTATAACACCGGCTTGAACAAGGTATTAAACTAATTATTACGCAGGTCCGAAACAGGGTATAAAAAGGGGATTGAATTTTGCTCAGGTCATAAATAGGGTTAGGAAAATCGCAGATTTTGACCATAAATAGGATAAGAGTTTTGGAAAGCTGGCCGCACATCCCTACTCAATCTTCCTTGAATCGCCCCCCCCCCCCCCCACCCTGGACAGTAACCTAGCTAAAATCAGTCAGAAATGGTTGACGATAACATAATAGCCTTATAAATAAGTAATGTTTTCGTTCTATGTTATTGTTAGAGAAATGTAAACTGTTTTTTGCGAGGAACATCCTGATGATTATCTGATCAAAATAGTCTGAAATAATTCAAGAGTCCTTTCACTTGGGCAGAATTATCAAATAAATAATTCAAAAGTCTTTAATCCCGCTTGGACGGAGTTATCATTTAAGTAAAGCTCTTATCTAACAATTAGATTGTGAGCTCAAGATTTCTCTGAGGTTCCAGTAGTTGATGAAGCAGAAAGTCGAAGCAATTATCCCCATAGAAATCGAGGCCGAAAATGTAATTGCTTTTAGCAGCATTGTAATTAATAATTTCAACTTTTCATTAAGTTGAAATCATTGTTTAAAGGAAATTTAATTAGAATGCTGCTAAAAATAATTACATTTTCGGCCTCGATTTCCATGGGGATAATTGCTTCGACTAAACATGCTCCTTTTTCACCTCATTAGTTCATTAACAATTTTTAGGTTTAAAGTCGCAGAACAGTTCAATTTTTTTTCTCTCGTGTGCGTGAGAATTTAATTATCGAGTCAGTGTAATGTTTCCAGATTTCCTTTGAAAACATCGTAGTAACGAGAGAATGTCGCCGTTGACGTTAAATATGTGGGCGACCTCAAACCGCTATACACTAATTAACACTTGTACGACGTACCAGCACTAGCCCAACGACTAGAAAACCAAGCAGATTCGCGGATTTCTAATATAACACAGCTAAGTGGATTCTTAAAGCTGATAGCGTATAATAGTTCAGCCAATCAGATTGCAGTATTTGCAAAAGTATACTGGTATAATTATAAAGCATGAAGCTTGAATCTTAAAATAAATGTAAATCAGTATTTGAAGGAATTTCTATTAAAATTTTAGTTAAACAAATTAGATAATTCGCTCTCAATTTTAATGAGGTGATAACAAATCTATCAGCATTCTATCACAAATGCCGTTCTCTGATTGGCTTCGCTATATCTACTCAGAGGCATATCACCTATTGTTGGTGATATGCTTCTGGTTCAGTTGTAGATATAGTGATTACCTCAGCAGCGTGTCCTGTAGGCCGCTTAGTTGTATTTCGAAGTGTCTTTGAGGAGGATTTAGCTTACGTTTTGAACGACTACTAGATTGATACTAAAACAATCAGATTATTCGCTTTTGATTTCTATGCGCGATAGTTGACTCGGGCTGCGCCCTCGTATCGTCAACTAAATCTCGCTATAGAAATCTCGAGCTCATAATATCTAATCGTTAAATAGCAATCAGAGTTCACGATCTACCTTGTTAGGTAGAACCACGAAAGTGTTCTGGGAGATCTCAAAAAAGCTGTGGAAATACTCGCCCGTCGGCTTATCTTCCCGACTTCATTTCCCCCAAAGTTCCACTCTTGTTTCTATGACTCTACAGAAACACGGTATTTTTATTTAAGAAATAGAAAACATGTACCGTGTTTGTATCGAGTTATACAAACACTCGTGAAAGTTTGGGAGAACTCGAAAAAGCTGTGGAAACACTCGCCTGCGGCTCGTGTTCCCACAGCTTTTTCGAGTTCTCCCAAACTTTCACGAAAACTCATGACGAAGCTTCTCTGAAAGAGTAAGACAATCTATCTTTGTTTGTTTTTGTTTTAATCGGGCAAGGATAACTCTTGACGTGATTTTCTACCAATTCTAATTCAAATTCCCTCCGCAAACGTCAATTGATATTTGAAAACGAAAAGTCAAAACAATCCGTACCCTCGATAACTCGAGCCTCCTGCTAACTCGAAGCAAATTGCGTTTCCCTTCAGGTCATTTTCTATATAATTTTACCCTCGATAACTCGAACCATGCCTTTCAATACATGACAAGTCAAAACAAACAGCGTACTCTAGTCCAGAATATTCAATTTATTTTGAAACAGCCGTGTGAAAAAAACCTGTACAGTTCACAGTTTATTTTCACTCGACTTCTCTATTCTGTTATTAAATTTGATTAAAATGTACTCACGAAACACCGTTTTTTCCTCGTTTCCTGTCATTTGTCCTCAACCTTCCCGATGACTTCCACTGAAGGTTATCGGGAGTCGACTGTAAGCAGTCGAAATTCGTCAGGAAGGATGGCTCTTAATCCGTCTTAGTCTTTCTCACTCTAATATTAGCCATGGATCCTTTTATCGGCTTAATTGTATTACCTCGTTTTCACTATCTCAAGAAGCTATTTTTGAGGTTTCTTTTCACTTGATGATAATTTCATGCATATCGTCAGTTCATAACCAATCACACATGTACAGTACAGTAACAATTGCTTTCGTCAGTTTTTCATTTGAATATCTTGGCAAATTCCGTAATTGCATTGAGCTGTTAACACACACAGGCCAGGAGGTAATTTCTGTGCAAGAAAAAGCAGCATGCACCATAATTGATTAACAACACCACAATAACATTTGTCAGACTGAAATGCAATGATAGCACATGATAATGAATCCGTTTCCTTATTATGCATGGCAGATCCTTAGTGTGCCGTACTGAAAGATTTGATGATTTGAGCCAAAATGTTCACTTCAGAAATATATACTTAAATATTTACGACCTGTTTCGCCGATTTTTCTTCAATTTTGCTTTAGGACTTTTCTCATAATTTGAATTGTGACTTCTTGTGATATTCTATATTCGAAGCACGTATACTCCTTCGCAAATATTACGAATACAAAACGTAACAGTGCGTCCTACTTTCATTTGGAAGTGCATGCGTACATGTTTGTCTTAGAAGCAGTATTAAAGCTTTTACCTTATCTACACCAACCTAATGAGATAGAATTATTGGCCGTTCTTAGATAAACGTGATGATCTGGCAGGTGGTGCAAATTTATAATTTGGTTCAGCTCTTGCAGGTGGGCAACTAAGGCTGGCAAAGTGGCTGAAACTAGCTTAAACTCGGCTTAATTAAACTCCTTCAGTCAAATTAGTCATAATATGTAACCAGCCCTACATGTCTGAACTCCGTTTCAGCTTTTCATTCCAGTTTAAGAACCTTTCAATATTAGAGCTGACGTTCAAGCGTCATTCAACGCAAGACAGATTCACTGATATCCGGAAGATAAAAGTTGTGTGCTTTTTTAGTATGGAATGATTTCTTTT
>CM042751.1:20691173-20696173 GCA_022496165.2 Catalaphyllia jardinei | reverse complement strand
TGGCTGTCATGGAGCGTGTTTAGCTTCACTCTACGATTTTCCTCGTTTGGAATGAAACTCAAAGTTTATTCGTTTCTATCTTCCATCTTAATCACATTTACTCTACTGGAAACCAGATTTGTCTACATTACCAGACTGTACAAAGTCACCATAATCAAAGAACGTGCAGTCACTCATGTAAGCAACACTTCACAACAAGACCAAAACAGAGCTATCGACGATCTTGAAACAAAAGCCACCAAAACAACATTAATCATCACTGGAGCGTTTCCTCTGTTTCATGACGACTCTATGCGCACTATGCGCACCAGGCTGCCGCAGTAAAGGATGACGTCATGTTACACGTGATCTATCCCCTGGCTGAGTGTGCGCTGTTTCTAAAAGCTCTTGTCAACCCCGCCATTTATGTGTAGAGAAATGCTTCCGTCAGAAGCAGTTTAAAAGAGTTCACAAAGTTCACTAGTTCACTAGAGAGATTGCAAAGAAAGATGTGTTTTCGTTAAGTGTTACAACACGTTTGAGGGATGATTCTTCATATCAAAATCTGAGAAAAATTATGCGAAATTTTACCAGAATTTACAAGAAAGAACGATTGACCTCGGTGAAGTTTACTGGGGGCATCCCCATGATCTTTTGTCAATGTCGAGAGGCCGGAAATTTAATAAGTACATACATGTCAATAAATTATTGCCCCCGCAAGGTTTGGAGACGGCCAAACCCGAGGAGGCACCATAGAGGTCCCCGCGTATACACAGGATTATTTCGCCGTAGCAGAAAAAATCTCGATTTTCCTGAACACGGCTCGCAAAGGATTGGCGAAAGTTTGCTGGGGGTCGAATAAACAAACCACGATCAAGTAACTTTTCTTCGAAATGGCGGGGAATCTCATATACGGTGGATATTGAACAAATTAAAAACGATTTCAAAAATCCTGAAGATGGAGTTTGGGATAAAAACAACTCAGAAGGTATCGTAAGCAATTCTGAAGTATCTGTAAATCTCGGCGAGTGAGGGTTTATAGATTCGAGGTGACAGTAACGAGACACTGAGTATCAGGCCAGAGGGTAGGGGAGGGGGGGGAATTGCAGAGAAAGCCCTTTACTTTGCATGGTGCTTCCTCCTTCCACCCATCTCAGAAAAAAATCGTGACAGCAAGTTCCAGATGATTTTCTCAACTGCTGTGCTGCTTTCGAGAAACGTTTGCTCTCATAACAAGAAAAATAGTTTGTTTCATTATCAAATTCAAATAGCATCTACATCAACATCTACATCTACATTTATTAGAGTTGTTTTACATAGTGTTTTGTTTCTCGATAATTTTTTAATCATTTTTTTCTTAAGTTCTACTGAGTGAAACTTTTCTAACAGAAATATTGTGCTGATCGTGCTTATAGAAAGCTCAATATTAAAAAAACTCTCGTCATATCTTTATCAATACCCAAAAAACTCTCTTAAATTCTTTATAACACTAACAACCTTTTAAAAATAATTATTTGTTTACACGAAAATAATCGACCGCTACTCTTCTTGTTGAGACCTCTTAGAAATAGCAGTGGAATGAACCACGTCTAGATCGCCTTGTAGCACGTTTTTAAAGATGATATAAAGTCAGCTTTGATAAGTGTTCGCTTTGATTCTCGATAGATTTTACGATGGAAGGTTCAGTCAATGTGGATATCTTTGGTAAGTCGCTCTTATTCTCGATAAGTTTCACGATGGAAGGTTCACTCTTAAGTAATCGCTCGTAAATTTGTCTCTCCAAATATTCACTCATAAATTTTCCCTCATAAACTAGTGCATCATAAAGGTTGGGGAACGTGTCGTTCCCTACAAAGCTATAATCTTTCTCTTGACTGTACTCCATGCCTCGTGCTTCTCAACTTGAAATGGCGGATAAGATTTCAATCAGCCAGCGAGCACTCCCAAAAGCAACGAGCCCGCGATATGTCTCAAGTCAGCGATATATCCCTAACAATACAACGTTGAAAAAACGAACCTTCTGCATTTTAAGACCAGTGCCCCAGCCTGCGGCTGGGCCCCGGTAATTATGTTAAATAAATTATGTTTGCTCGAATAGGCATTAACACGTCGCTCTTGCTCTTGCTCAGCAATTTTATTCACCAAAAAAATGCGACGTTTATATCAAATTAGCCGAACTTATTCATTCGAGTCGACTAAGATTAGTATTTGATTCGGCGTATGTAAAATACGACGCTAAAACCGGGCCTAACAAATTTTGGAAATAAAGATGTCTTAAGGCGGCGAAATACGAGGTACAAAAACCCTCAACTTGTCGCGTAACGAAGTTTCGTTGCAAGTTTTCTTTGATGTTTCCCGTTTTTCACCTGGCGCGATCAACTTGACCCACAACAAAAACATTTGTTGCGGGTTGAAGAAATGCAGAGCGCTGAGTGGTTGATTTTCCAAGTCACGAGCAAATTTGTTGGGCGACAAGTTGTGAGTTTGATGAAAAACGAGCAACAAGGCCAAAATTTGTTGCTCAAAGTAGACCCGCGCTCTACTTTTCGCAACAACTTTCTTCAACCCGCAACAAATGTTTTTGTTGCGCGACAAGTTGATCACACAAGGTGAAAAACGGGAAACATCGACGAAAACTTGCAACGAAACAATGTTGCGCGACAAGTTGAGGGTTTTTGTATCTCGTATTTCGCCGCCTTTATGGGAAGCTGAAACGTCAGTAGCGCTTTTCATAGTAGTAATCTTTAATAATGAGGATGCCAATGCCACGAAGTGGTTTACAGAAGGGCAGTAGTAGTAAGAATACTAAGTTTAGATCAAGTTTAGGTCACGAACTAGCTAATCATACAAAAAAAAGATTAAAAGAATATTTGTCTGGATTTATGAAAATGGTGCTAAAGAATGCGATTTCACCTTGATTTCACTACCCTTTTAGGCCGCCTCCAAGCCATCGAATAAACTCTCCCTGAACTAAGCCCGCGTCACGGACATTCTACATTACGGGTATATTTTTAGAACGCCACCTTCGGCTGCATCGCAGCTGCTTAAGGTGAAAACTTGAGTTATTCATGTTTGTTGAAGCAAAATTCCAATTACATGTGCGTCATCTTGGATGTTGTAGACATCAATTTATCGCTTCATCCGACGCTCGATTATCTTTGCTGAGTTTGCCGTTTTTATCGAACATCACTGAAAATTAGAAATTTGACAAAATGTCAAAGGGGAAATATGTGATGCCTCCTACAGCTTTAGATATAGTTCGCAACAGAGACTACCTGATACACCCCTTAATATCATTTTTGTAAACTACTTCATTACTTTGAATTTGAACTGGATTCCGGGCACTTATATTATACACAAAAACTGATTCAGAGGGGGAGGGTATTTGATAAAGAGCTACATCGAATCCTGACAGCTCTTCTTCCACTCAGCACTTTTACTTGTTCGTGAAATTTGCTGACTCTTTTAAACTGTTCCTTACGGAATCATTCCTCCATAGGTAAATGACAGGGTTTATCAGCGCTGTGAGAAACAGCGCACACTCACCCAGAGGATAGATGCTGTGAAACACGACTATATCCTCTGCCAGGCCGGTCTGATGCACTATAGATGTGCATAATATTGGAAAGAAGCAGACAAAGAATGCTCCAGTAATTATTAAAATAGTTCTAGTCGCTTTAATAGCGCTGTTGTTAATCTGATCTGAAGTGCGTTTAACAGCACGCTGTTTGATTTCGAAGTGCCATTTTACGGACACGATGATCGTTTCGATCAGAGTAACTGTTATTAAGATGGAACACAGGATTGAATAAGCTTTCAAGTTCATACCAGATGAAGAAAATCGAAGACTGAGGCTGAATACAGTCCACAGCAACCACCCACTGAAAATGACGAACGCTGCTCGCAGCGGCGTCGCAAAGGTCCGGGGGAGTTTTAGCAAACCACGACGGCGACGGCAACGAGAGCGTCACCAAACAGCTGTGCACGTGCGTTTTGAATCTTGATACATTTCTTTGCCGTCCTCTACAAATGAACAACGTGAAATGACTAAGTTCTACGTATTTTGGAGAACGCGAACCGCAATGGCTAATTTTTCGTATCTTCTTTTCGAGTTAAACGTTGCCGATGCAGATTTAGCCTCAGCATGTTTTTAGACCGATAGGCGTACTGAACAGATTTACACAGCTGCGAAATTCAAAGGTGAAATATAATACATTTTTTTAAAGCCTTCGTCCCCACCGTCGCCGTATTCATTGCTAAAACTCCTTATTGGTCAGCGTTGTGTCAGGCCGCAGATGGCTTATGAGTCCAATTTTGCCCCTAAGGCTCGGCCGCATATTGAGGGCAACTGGGACATACACGATAACTTTATTTTGACTAGAATTTACAGAGTAGCTAAAAACCTAATGTCTTCGTGGAAGTGGTTGTTGTTGGCGCTCTATCCTACGCCTTCGTTTTTCTTCCAACTCTTGACATCTTCTCGCTTTGTAAGTTGCAGTTCCTTTCGCTGTTAGTGGTTCGTCAGAGAGGTCTGTCCTTTGCTGTCTCCACGCAAAGAGTGACATTGATGCAACACTTCACGAGGTTCACTTTTGGCACATATTTGAAGTGCTTCTTTTTGCCCTCTCTTGAACGCTTTCCTTCTCTACTTGTTCGGAATAGAAGGTCTGGCCCGGCTGGGTTGTTCGAAAACCAGATAACGCTATCCAGCGGATAAATCACTATCCAATGGATAGCGTGGTTTGGTTTGTCAGCACTTACCCGATGGATAGCGATATATCCGGTGGATAGCGTTTTCTAGCCTTTGAACAACCGGGGCCTGCTAAGTAAGACGTTGGTCTGGCATTTGTATTACATGGTCTCTTCATACGAGAATACAAATATGACCTAAAGTGCTGACAATTCGTTCCCAGCTACAATCTGGGTACCGAGCGTGCAGAAATAATTTCATTAATAGGGAGCTTAAGATACTGAGGCCCCAGTTGTTCAAAGGCTGGAAAACGCTATCCACCGGATAAATT
>CM042751.1:20667753-20686173 GCA_022496165.2 Catalaphyllia jardinei | reverse complement strand
GTATGATCCTCGCAGTAAATTTTCCAATTTAAGCAACTGGAAAGAAGCCTGAAAAAATCAGGGCTTCAACGGGATTCGAACCTGTGACCTTCGCGAATACTGCGATGATCATTCTTCACTTTCATCTACTACCGCGGTTCAAATATGAATTATTTCTTATATACTCCACATCAAAAATGACTTATATACGGTAGATTTAGAGGCCACTACACTGAGCGAGAAAAAAGTGAAAAGTTGTCGTCGATACAAGGTGGTGTTTATGGGATTTTGTCTGAATTTGTTGTTTATAAACATTTCAAATGAATTATAACACAAAACAGAAAAGAAAATCTAACACTGACAAAATGGTGTTTCCCGCTTTTGAAGGACTCTGCTCCCTAGCTTGCTGAGCTGATCTTTAAAGTTTTGATTATATCAGGAGTTTTATACAGACATGTAATAAAATTGTATCATAACCTGACAGTCAAAGACAGATGACGGCTCTGTGGACAGCATGTACACAAACAGGAAGACGGAACTAGCAGACTAGCGCTAAAACTTCCGTTTCCAACCTCGTGGATCGGAAAACCAACGAAGCTTTTTTTAACACCTTATATTTTAGCTTGACAAATCTAAGATTAGGTGTAACAGCTTTTAATTTCTACGAATGAATTTTAACAGACGGGTAAAATTATGACGGATTATTCAATATTCATCTAGTGACGTTCTCTGAAAAAAATCCACCACCAATATTACAAGAATATTACAAGAAATTTATAAGAATCAGTAGTGAGCTCGAGAGTTAATATTTTAGGAATATGAAAACGCTGTAAAATTGCATTTTTTAACACAACAATTAACTGATCTATATGGCTATGCACGAGATTTTTGAGTCAAAACACAAAATTCGCGTTTATTTCAAAGTGAGAGTAACATTCATAGGGGAGTTTATCAAACTTGTCACACAACTAAGCAATAAACGTTGGTTTGATGGTGGTTAGACATAGTTCATTTGATAAAAATTGTTTTCGTCTGTGTAGAACGCCCTGCTCTCTAGCGCTTATTAGCTTTCACAGGTAATCATATTTAGAAGCAAAGGTCTCTTCTCCATTTTGTCTTCGCAATGTGTTTGTTAGCTTAACATGTATATTCTGTAACTTGCGGCACTTTCAACAGAATTTCAATATCCCTCATTTCTCTTTACGTACCTCACATTATCAAATCTCCAGTCTTCCCTGTGACGCACAATTAGAGACCAGCTCTAATAAGATAAAATGAGGAAGTTCAATATTTATTTTTCTCATAGATAAAATATCAACCCATTTAGCAGATAAAAATATTGTCAATACAGGAAAGATCGTAAAAGGATGTTTCTAAATTGAATTTGATTGTTATTTTGGACAAAATCCTGAAGAAAAGAAACGTTCGTGAGCTTGCCGTTCCTGTTATTCATACAGCATATTATCAGGTTTATGAATTTTTATTTTTAGCAGGGCCTCTTTTTATGACAGTTTCATTTATAGAACTAAACGAGTTATACTGAAAAAAGTAAATATTTCACTACTTAGTAAAAAAGAATTTAAGATAAGTTTAACACTTATAATTGAAAATATAGTGTGTTTTTTTTTCAATTCTTTTTTTCATTTTTGGTCGATCCTGCTCTGTCGCTGACATGAGTTTTTTCTTCAATGTCTGACTGTATCAATAGGTATGGGTAACATCACGTATCCAGCCGCCAGTGAAACTTCTCATCTTTATCAAACGCCGTGAGATAGGCTTTGCCTTCAACCGACCTGAAAAACATGTCAGCTAATTCTTCCGGTGGTAGAATAGTTATTCACAGTTATTGAACAAAATTGAAGGATGGGAAGGTGTTTTTCTACGAGACTACTTTCTTTTCGAATACATTTTTCATCTCAAGTTTTCACATTTTAGCTTTTAGAGGCTTTACACTGGAAGCCAAAAGGTACAATTTCTTTACTTTCTTAACCAGTAAGAGGCTTTACACAAATTTGTTTTTGTGATCCTGGCCTACTGCTCCACTTTTAAATGTCGTTAATATATTACGTCATTGTGAAAAACACCACGTCGTTAAGTATCCTTTCACCATGAAATATTCTGTTAGTTCCTGTTGTGGAATAGTTATCTTACGAAAACCAGGAAGTCTGAGATATTGCACCGTGCGTAGCACAGGTGTAGTTCATTGTATTCCGGTCACTACAAAGTACAATACTGACGATTCGTTCCCAGCTACAACGTGATTACCGGGCGTAGCAGGAATGGAGATTATTTTATTATATGGACACGAATATTTAACTTGATACGAAACTACTTCCGCGACGCGAGTGGTGTATTTTAAATTGACCTATATCTTCGCCCGCCATGTAATATCCTTTAGAAAACAGTCCTAAGTTAATACGCGCGCTGATCGGTTTAAAATCGTGTTTCTATCATAATGACTCGATAGACACACAACTAGCAAGAGCTGTTGACGTAATGTTGGGGCGAGAAAAGAGAATTTACATTTTGATAATGGGAAATACCAATTTGTTTTCCTTTTTTTCATTCCGGTGTTTTCTAAAAGAAATAGAAAACATGTTTCCGTGTTTCTTTTGAGTTATAGAAACACTCGTGAAAGTTTGGGAGATAGAACTCGAAAAAGCTGTGGAAACACTCGCCTGCGGCTCGTGTTCCCACAGCATTTCTCCTTCTCCCATACCTCTAACTCGATGGAAACACGGTTCATGTTCTATTTTTTTCTTTCATGTTCATCAGTTCACTGTTCACTTTCCATTCGTATTGAAACTGTTAAACCAATACGAATGGAAAGTGAAAAGTGAACTAATCAACATGACATGGGGCAAAGAAAAAGTCTTAGTCCCCGACAGGAATCAAAGACATGACCCTCCAAACACTGGGCATGTGTTCTATCCACTGAGCTACAAGAACTCAAGGAGAGCAATGTCATTTAACTGAGTTCATATGTGACATGCCTCCTGCATACTGCTAGGATCAATAACGGTGGTGAGTTTTATGCTCGGCAATGAAATTGTGAAAAATGAACTGATCAACATGACACGAGCGTGGGACAAAGAAACTACTCATTATTCACAGAAACCTGGAAATCTGAATAGTTAATTCTGGAAGAGTTTTCTGATTCTTTTTGTCCGATAAGCTAAGAAGTACCACGAACACAAAGATCCCTGTCTAGCGAAAACCGAGCCAAACTCGCGTGCATATGTTTGCATTGAGTGGAAATTAAAAAGTAACGATTAATTTGCTTGCTTTTCGTCAATCACGATAAAGCCATTATCTCAGTCATCTAATAAAATTGATTTAAACAACATCCAAAACCCCGCTTTTAACCCCTAAAAGGGACGACAAGCACTCCCCGTCATATTTGTATGGGAATCTACCACGGGATCCAGTAAGCTTCAAGATAAGCATGAGCCTCGAGACAAGAATGCCACTCTAACAAAGAAAACAAACATTTCAAATACCAACTGGCAAGTGAGAGGGACTGTGAAGATCATTTCAGGTCTGCCGAGAACAGCATCAGCTTACCTTGAGGGTGCGATAAACGACTTACACCTGATTGCAAGACCAGAGCATTAATTGATCATTCATACTCATTGCCTATACGAGCACATTGCTCGGCCGAGAATAGGGCAGTAGCCACATGGATATGTTTCGTACCTATTTTTACTAGAAAACAATACTACGTAGAAAGTTTAGCGGGACGACGACATGATAGATTCCAAACCGACAGCCAAGAATTCCAACCATGGACAGCTGTTTCGACCTTGTTGACCATCCATACCCACTAAATGCAGATGGTGATAACCTCAGAAGAACTCAAATCCAATTTTTTGGCACATTGGTAAATGTCACATACAAAACGCGTGACAAATGACAACAGGAAAAATCCAGAACATTATATCGTTGCCGCGATAAGGAGACTGCGGACAGACAAAACTCTGTCCCGAAGAAAAAACACGGCCAAACCATAATAAATTTAAGCAGCCTGTGGGATCTTAGACTCGAACCTACGGCCCTCAAAATACTGGACAGTCTAAACGACGGCAAACGGAAATGCTAGCGGCTTACGTAGGATCTGAAAAAGATCTGATCAGCCAAAAATAGTCTTACAATTTGAAGGAGAGAGGTAAAATATATCATTACTGACTTTTCACAGTGCCGGCTTATCAAAATGTAAGTAACACAAAAAATTTATATTTGCAAAAATCTATTTGTTAATAAGAAACCTCATGTGTCCTCCAAAAAAATATTGCTAATATTGTCTTTTCCGTTTTCTGTTGGATCAAGAAATGAAAAGTATTTTACACCAACCGGAGGGATATTTATGTTTAATTTTGCAACCATCAAATGCAACGGAAAGGGACAGATATAGCTGGAAGTTCCCGTGCAAGTTTTTACCTGAAGTTAAAGAGGATTTATCAAGAGCATGTTTTTCGCATTAAGCGTTTATACGTCGAGTACCTTTGAATGGAGTTGTGTTGTGGGAACTTTTTGTTTGCAAAGGAAAAACCTGTTATGGCTCACCATAAGTCATACGAACGTTTGCGTGGGAAGCTATTTCTTCTAGGATGTTAATTCAATTTTCTAAGTCATTTTAACTAATTCAAACAAACATGATTTTCCTTGGCTAAGATTTACCCTAATGACACGAATTCTTAGCTCAAAGCTTTAATCAACTATAAGGTCAAAATTTTACCTTTTTATCAACGGCCTCTGCAAAAGTGAAACAGGTCCATGAAAGACTAAACAACAAACATCAACAAAAATGTTTATTTCTTCCCAAAGTTAGAAACAATTTATTACAATTAAATGTTAAAGATTAAAAACAAAGTAGGGGTCCTGGCTACCCGAAATAACAACTACGAGTTAAAAATACTAGGCATCTAGTTAGAAGAAAATATATTTTACATTTTTAGGTCAGGAACAAAACCAAACAAACACACAAGCATAGACAGACACAAAATAATAATTCATGAGGTATTGTGGCAAAAGCGCAATGCCTCCTGAATTTAAAACACGATAGGTGAAATTAGGAACTTATCCCGCTGATGCAAGCCACAGCGGACTCGAATTACTTTTTGTTTCTCAAATTTGCATTCGGGTCTCTACGAGGTCGACATTGGAACCTTTGAAACGCTAACGTGGGAAGAACGTGAGAAGGAAATTGAAATCAAAGTTCTCCTCCACAAATGCCTTTTACCTGAGCTTATATTCACGGAAACCTTATATCAGAATGGAAAAAGCTAGTTAGCTGTCTAATGCTCACGTAGCTTTAAAATCAAGAAAGGGTGACGATTTACATATATAACTTCTCCACAATTTAATTTCTTTGAATTTTTCTTAAATTATTATATGTTTGGCATCATCAAAAGTCCTCCCACGAAAAAATTGCTTATATTGATAAAAAGTGAAAATCGCTTAGATTAATTATTAAAGGGGCATTTTTAAAATTCAATTGCCTAGTGTGGGTGTTATTTTAAAAAGTTTGATGTTTATATCACCTGTTTTTCACAATCGATAGCTGTAGAGATTCGTATGTTTATATTGGCGACAACGAGTGCTAAAGTTGGGGCAATCTAATGGTCAAGATGTTGAAAAAGCATAGTTTTTCAAAATAGAGGGATAGAAAGCAAAACCTCTCGTAAGTATCCGTGTTCTAATAACAAGTAATCCGAAGAGAAAATTTTAGTTATTTGCATTCACAAGAGGTATTGTTTTCTGACCGGTATTAATTAGAAAGAACAGCTTTGATTTTTGCTTGAATATTTTGGAACAGATATCATCTTAAATCTGTGTTATTTTGGAAATTTTAGGTTTAATGTTCAGTGTCTCAAATCTAAATGTAGTTTCAGAGTGCTATAATTCTGGGGTTCAATTAAGTGACAAGATGGCTTTTACGGGTAACATTCATCCAAATTTTTCTCAAATTTCAGATATTCGCGACCAAACAGCTAGCCACTGAATTGTGCGTAGACGCGTTTTTAGTATACAGTAAAGCGTTACAACACGCCGTACTGTTGTTGTTGTATTAGATGCACATCAATCTTTCTCACATTTGTTTGCACTCTGTGAAGTTTCTCTTAGTCAATCTGTAAAGGAGTGTTCTTTTATTGACCTCTTAAACGAACAACGTATTTTCTAGTCTAAACAATCATAAGAAATCATGCAAATAACTGTCGTACTCCTTTTGCCTGCAGTAAGACTGTTTTATATCACTCAATTCTCCTGACAGCTAACGCCACCTTCAGAGACATTTCAGATTCCAAATGGCAATTTCGACCAGCTCTTTGGTGTACGCTCTATTTCTGGCCGTGATGATTAGCGTTAACATTGTTGGTAATTCTCTGGTGTGCTTGGTAATATTGAAGAAAAAAGCGATGAAAACCTCGACCAACTGGCTTCTCTTCCACCTGGCCATCGCTGATTTACTGGTGGCTGTCTTCTTCATTCCACCCTGCATTCTTAGCCACTTTATCGAGCAACCAAATGGAGTCACTGGAGACCTGCTGTGCAAATTCATTACTGGTGGGGTTTTAGGTTGGGCGGCGGCTTCAGCCTCAAGCTTTCTCCTGGTGGTGATAGCGTTTGAGCGTTATTCTGCCACAACAAATCCACTGCTGTCACTCGGTCGTGGTCGGTCATACTGGCTAGTGCCGATTCTATGGATAATGGCTGTCCTGCTAGGCATGCCAAGTCTCGTAATGTCAGTCTTCGATCCAGAAATTCAAACGTGCGTGGAGAACTTTCCAGATTACTCGACGATGCGAGCGTATTACCTCGCTTGGTCGTTTGCCAATTCAGTGCTTCCGATATGGATCATGGGATTCCTGTACGCGCGGATCATTTTATGTCTGCGCAACCGTGTTCTTATGCCAGGCTCTTCCCCAAGGGCCGTGTCACGGTCTAAAGATAAGGTAACTAAGATGCTCGTCTCAGTCTCCCTTATCTTCATCACGTGCTGGACCCCACCCGCAGTGCTTTGCGTGTTGAGTCCCGTGATTCCTGGCGGGTACGCCACAGTGTATCTCGTCACCACAGCAAGCGCACTGTTGAACTCCAGCCTCAATCCACTGGTTTACAGGCTCCATAGTCAACAGTTCAGGAAGAATCTCGTCTCAGTGGTTTCTTGTACCAAAACCCAGCAGCCACCAACTTACAAAGTAGAGGAAATCAACAGTTCTTCAAAAAAGTCATCACGGTAACTGGAATTTAATATTTCATGACTCTCTGAAGATTCATCAAAATATTGATGTCAATTCTTTATGATTTTTAGCCATAACACCGGAATCAATTCTCTATGATCCCTTTGTAAATATACATACCGATTGAAGGTGTAGCTTTAGAAATATGAAGTTTATCGCGTTATAGAAAGATATACTAAACACACAAGACAGTATTCGACCACACTCTTTTGCAGTCTTTTTAATTTTTTTGCGACATTTCTCTAAAAAACATAAATTACAATTTCATGTCTATATCTGATCACACTTCCAAACACCTCGATTTTCGTTAAAAATACTTCGCGGAACGTCGACCATATGTTCAACTCTCTTCGCGCTGTTTGGAAATGAGGTGAAAGACGGTCTTCCGAGTTTGATTCATTATTTTAGACCACAGTATACTATTTTCAGTTTCCCATTTCATGCCATAACTTTACCGTTTCTTTTCTAGTGTCCTTTTCTTTCCCACGTTTGAGATGAACTTCATGCAAAAATCGGGCTTCTAGTTTCCTTATTCTTTATTCATGCTTAAAAATGCAAACTCTTAAACATTATATCAGACTTGAACATCTTCCAGCTCCATCTTCCCCACCCTCTCCTCCCTCTCAGTTCCGCATCCCTCTACTCTCTGGGAGAAAAGGGAGGTTCACTTGAGCCATGCTTGCGGAAACTCAGTGCGCTCCTCTTTACAATCTGTTTCTTGTTTCACGCAGCTCTGTTGTGTTAAAGGTTGGTGAATGGTTTCTGTTTTTTAGTTCTATGGTTTTCTCAGTCAATAAGCCATTTCCGAGACACAGAAAGCTCAAAAGAATAACGCATTTCCGAGTTGCTCTAGCCTCTGTTTCAAAACGAGTCCTGGTGCACACCTTTCATGTGGAACTGAGTTTGACTCGTGCAGGAAAAACTTTCAATATGAAAGGTCGCGCACCAAGACTCGTTTTGAAACGGAAATGGCCAAGTCTTTTGAGCCTTTTGTGTCTCTTTGAGGTACGTGAAGCCTCCTTATCTGATACCGTAGTAAAAGTCTTTAAATAAAAACCACATGAAGATGTAATTGAAAATCAGCGAAAAGCTAAAAGTAGCCTGAGGCAGAAAGATCTCGCTTCATAGACAAGAATATTACTTGTAAGACTCGTGAATTGGTAGTTTAAACTTAGGTCAACCTGTAAACTTAACTGAGTCAGTTTTGATCTTTGACAAAGTTACCATCAGTTGTATTTCTCTGTCCCGACGATTTTTTACCAAATACATAAATACCCTTGACACTTAGATAAAGTTTTTCGTTTATTCAAGAACCTCTGGAAAATTCCAGTCGCTATTTTTAATGATTCAAGGTTCAAAGGCTTTTTCTTCAAATTCCAGTAGGCAAAAATTGTAGCTTGGTTCCAAGGCTTAGGGGAATAAAACAAAAGAAATTTTAATTAAAATCATTCGTCCCTCATCCTCGACGCGATTTCTTTTGGTTTATTCTCCTACGCCTCGAAGCTAAGTTAGGATTTTAACATAGCGAAATTGGCCTATTTACCTACGCAGATGTCATTTTGAATGAGATCAAGATATCACATGTCTTAAGAAACCGATTGTTACAATCCTGACCATAAGTTGTTGGGACACCTCCTCTTTTGCGTGGTAAAACCCACGATTTCAACTTTGACATCTTAGAAAAAGATGATCAGTAGCAAGTATAATTTACCCACCTCCCCCTGGCAGTGTTGAAAGAAGACTAGATGGGATGTGGTTAAAAAGGAAAAAGGGACAATACAAAGAGGTTAGACGGTTGTGTTGTTAACGAACATGATTGCTTGAATAATCAAAAAAATTACAATTTCCTCGATTGTGATTGGTTTAAAAAACTCCTATTTTTCCACTAATTCACTTGCCAAGTTGTTATCGGACAGTTCGTTATTGGACACTTTGTTATTGGACAGTTTGTTATCGGACAGTTCAATAAACCAACCACATTCAAAGTTGTAATGACGTGCGTGCGTGCGTGCGCGTGCTTGCTTTTGTGTTTTTGGCGCCTAATTACCTGTAGGAGGTTTTTCATCTCCTTTGTAGGTATTTTAATACGAATTTTCCCCGTCTTTCATAACTTGGCAATTCTTTTCTCGAAAATTGCAATTTTTATGATTAATTGGTAATAAGACTTCGTGTCGTCCAATTCGGTCTGTACCCATACTCGTGATGAACAAATCAGACTCCCGCTTCGCGGTCGTTTGATTACACTCGTATGATTACAGACCGAATTGGACTCCACTCAGTCCTATTACCATTACAAATCGTTATCATTGGAATAGGACGCACGCGAGTATCTATCTTATCGTCACTAAAGTTGGAGAATACTTTTCTAGGGAGCGAACAATTCTTGAAACGTGGCTATTCTGAAGCTATTGGCAAGGTTTGGTTTTGTTTTGCGGGTTAATTAAGCGGTCTTGGTCTTATGATAGGCTGCCGGCGAAATCATCTGCCGTAAAATCATCTGCCCAACACTTGTGACGAGGACTGTAGACAACGCACACAAACATGTATGATTACATCGGTTGAGTAATCCCAAGGCCCAAAACTAAAACAATCTCCCAATCAATCTAGCGAAAGTGACTTTGTAAGTGCAGTCAAATTCTAACTATGTTCTGAAGTACTGGTAATTTAGCAAAAAGCAAGATTCATTCAATTTACTAAAATTCACACACAATCCGTTTTTCTGTTGACCATTCGAAACAGCGATCGCTTGTTTACCTGAGCCCACAAGGTGCGACCAGTTGTTACTAGTCGTTAAAGGAAAATTACAATATCGAACCTTTTTTAATATCAATTCCTTCAGATTCCAGCTTCGAGAGAGTCTATACAATTTTAAATGTGTATTACATCGTTTTAACATTACAAACAAACATTTATCCACAAAAAACAAAGCACGATTGAGATTTAGCCTATTTTAGTTGCCAATCAGCCAATCAGACTTGGATTTGACCAGGAGTCTTCTATCATTCTAGTCTTCGGAGTTCATGAGAAAGGCTGTTCCACAGCAGAGCACCCCTGTAAGAAAAACTTCTCTTTAAACTAGGGTATCTAAAAGATAGTAATGCTGCGGCCCATTCTGTTGATAGTGACAAAAGCACATGGTGACCTTAACTGTTTGGACATGAATTTATACACATCAACCTCCTCTTCACCAAATACAAATAAACGGAAAGATGTGGAAATTGTAAGAGTAGAAAGTCGACTTAAAAATTCTGAACTGGTACGCACATGTCTCTAGAATCGAATGAGACAGACTCTGATGAGGACGCGTGCGTTGCGATGTGTGAAAATGCTGAAGGACCTGAAGTTTTAGCTTAAAATTCATGTTTGGATGGAAACAAATCGATCGCACCAGATATAAATTAGCGTGTTCTATGGTTCTCTTTTATTTTAATTATTCTACAAGCTAACCTACCGGCGATTTCTCTTCATTAAGAATTTGACGAAAGAGGCGAGACTGCTACAAAATTGACGCAGTAAGTTTTGAATTGAGATGTGACAATTAATCGTCCAGATAATTTCTGCATTAACGACAACAGCAAGGGTTGTGAAAGCCAAGCAGAATCTCGCTCACATCACTTTACAGATAAATCAAAGCAAACCATAACCACTAACCTTTCTGAACTGCAATCCACGCGAAATAGGACGCCAACACAACGGTGTCACAACCTCGTGTTTTTCGTAGCCTGGGATCCTGTCATGACGCAATGCGTTCTGATAGAAGGCGCAATGCATTCTGGTAAAAAGGCGCAATGCATTGTGGTAAAAAGACGCAGTGCATTGTGGTAAAAAGTGATGAATTCGAGAATTCGTACTCCCTTTTATATATTCTTCTTAAATCCTGTTTATGTTGCTGTTCGCTCACTACGCTCGCTCCGCAGCAATAATTGGTGCGTGGCAGTGGAAGAGGCAATTTATTCTTAGAATTCCTCAGTCGATGCAAACTAATCGAATTAATAACAAGTAATTATTGCCTCCGCATGGGTTTTGGCCTCTGGGCCAAAATCCGGGGAGGCATTAATTGGATCCCCCGCGTATAAAGAATGTGAAATATTGGTGCAGAAACTAGGCGCGAACGGCGGTCTCGGTCAATTTTTCAGTAAGCTCGCAAGGCAACTCTGAGTAATTCTTGCAGCCGCGAGGACGAGGAGAGATATCGCGTACGCGAGGATACGGGAGGAAGGTTGTTGCGCTCACTTTTGCAAAGTTATTGTTCCATTTCAAAGTCGTTGCACAGTTCCTCATAATTATGAAAGTAACCGACAAGAAAGTAATGAATAGTTTCATGAATGTACTTTCCACCTTTCCGATATTCTTGGTTTTCACGTGACGTCATAAATTTTCTAAATTGTAAATTCGCAGAGCCCCTGAATTATCAGCTTTCTTTGGTTATTGAACATCCTAGATACACTTCCTTTTGAAGGTTTTCAGTTCGATATATAGCAACCTTCATTTTTATAGTAAGGCATTTGAAATTCGGTGTTTTCACGCACAGGACATCAAGACGGCCGACAGAATGTGTCACGTATGTTTGAAAAAAAATAATTATTCAGTGATTTTTAGCAATCTAAACTGTTGAGGTATTGTGAAAAGTGTTAATGTGAATATCTTCTAGTTCAAAGGGGCGAACGGATCGATTTTTATAGCAGAAGTGAATTCCAGACGTTTTCATTGATTTCCGGCCGCCATTACTGTGTCCCTCTCCAGGACACAACTATGGCGTTTCCATACTGAGCTCTATAAATTTTTGTAAAACATTTTAACGGTTAACTTGAGTACGAAAAATCGCAAAGACCTGAGACTGGGCAAAGTAGATAAGCTAGTAATCTCCTATAACATCACCAATTCTTGACTGTTTTTATTCAATAGTTTTGATTTTATTTTTTCGTTGCGTGATAGTGAAAACCTGCAATTGATTTCTTAGCGGCCTCCAAGCGATTCCAAAAAGTGAATTGCTACAATACATGAACTGAATACATTGCCATAATAAATAAATACATGAAATTTCTGCCAGCATCCTTTACTTTAATTCAATAGCCTGTAAGCATAAAAATAAACGTATTTTGAAATTAAAATTGTACACTGGATTTTATTCGCCCGCCTTAACATTCTGAATCTGCTGTACTCCCTGGTACTGATGCTTCTACTCCCCCATTAAAGAAAACTAGCTCGAATCCCTGCCAACCCTTTTGACACATTACAAGCCTAATGCAAACTTACTCCTACGAAGAGTTCACTGACGAAATAAACTTGCATTATACACATTTCAACAATGTCAACTACTGCAGACAGCCACACTATATTTAAAATATATCTAACTGATAATTTGCTATATTCTTGCGATCTGTCTGTTCAAATTCAGTAAATTAATACCAAACAAGCTTGCTGCCCGTCACGATATTATGCAGTTACATAAATTCGTATTTTTCATGGTGAAAAAGTTATTGGATGTTATTAAATTCAACTGATTTTCTTTGAAAACTTCAAAAGCGGAAATTTTATTATTAGCTCCATATTCCTGTGAGAGTACGTGCGTTGCATTTTAATTCCACAAACACAACACCTGTCTTTTGATTGCTTTGAATTGTAACATGGCCATGTAAATATGTAACATATAACTCATGACGAGATCTTAAATTCAAACAACACCTAAGCCGCCTAGGGATCAGGGTCACTCACAATAACACGAAAAACCATTTTGTGTATGTAAGTACTTTAATTTTTAAGAACGTCTTGGGGTAAAAACCCAAATTAACAAAAACCAAAAGGCAATGTACTGAATTTTTTACAGGCGTTGACCTACTCCTGTTAGTGGAACAAATATCTATATGTGTAAAGCTGTATCCCTATGGCTTAACAATTCACAGTTTATTTATTTTCGCATCAGTTGTTGATGCATACTGAAAACGACATCAAAATAGAAAGATGCAAAATTATAAAATCCAGCAAAACTGTTAATGCATCCCTGAAAAAAAAAAGTTTATAGTTTTGATTTAAGATTTCTTTTACAGACTCGGGGTCTATCAACTTTAGCAGCAACAAATAAATGACGGTCTACATTATTTTGAAAACAATGCGTTGCTCAATTAAGAACCCAAGGAGTTCTTTAAAGTGTAAGCCTTTAAAAGAAACCTTCGGATTTTGGAGATATTCTGTAATTGACTTTTCTTCTCGAATCGTTAGGCTATATCGCTATGATACAAAGTTTACCGTAATTGACAAAAGCTCTGTCAGATTGATTTGGCTATACAACCGTTATGGTTTAAGGTGAAGGTGTAAGGTTTTTATCTTGCCTTTCGCCTCGAAGAATACTTTTAAAATAGCAATCCTTCTCACTAATTTAAGTTAATGCTAGATGTGAGAATTACGGGTTACACTAGGACATTTTCCGTGTTTGAAGACTATTTATTTCCAAACTCATTAATAACTCGTAAATGTTAAACAAAGTATATAATCGTAACAGTTTTTGGATCTCTGATCATAATTAGCATAGATTTTGACAATTTTACGTCTGAGTTTTCTCCTTAGTTTTAGTTTCAGGAAATAAGATACATTTAACCCTCGACTGTGTTTTACCATATTTCGAAGCACATCAAAGCTGTTCAAACATATTCCGCTGCGCGTCGTATTTCTTGTTTGTCTTTTGTGTTTAATATGTTGCCTTCTTTTTCCTTTTTTCCTTCTCAGTCAGTGTAAATTTACGTGGCTTTTTCCACTGCTTAAGGGCAGAACCTCAAACGTTTGGAACTATTTAAACATGTTGACACTATACGCTCGGATGCAATAACTTAAGTGTACAGTTCCCGCCCACTGTCTGTTACAGTACGTCAAACAGTGTAAATGGTGTATTAAACAAAGAGGGCAGCAATTTCGTATCTGACTCGAAATGCATTTCTTTAAGAAGGCCCCAGACTGGATTTTTACAAGAGCTATTACTAAAATCTCAAGATGCATAAAGTGAAACTTCTGTTAGCTAGAAGCTGATCAAGACTTTTTTACCACTTAATTTTTGAGGGTATTCAGCTTGCCACTAGTGAGTTTTCTTTATTTCCACATTTGCATCACTGCTTGTCTTTTTTTTAAAGAACAAAGTGCTGGATACCTAAATTACATTTAACCATCTCATACCAGCACAAAATTTTGAGCAAAAACTCAGCAAGTCTCCAAATCACGGAAAGACGATAAGGACTCGCTTTTTCGTTGGTTTCTGGTTTGTTTGTCTGCTTACTTATTTCAAAACAAATACAAAGCAGTGCGTCGTATACTTGATGAATATAAATTACGTATTTTCAGAACTAGGTACTAATCGTTTATTTACAGTCCCGCATTAACACATGGCGTCTATACTTTCAGAAAAAAATCAAGAAATGGCAATATCTGCAACGTCTCTTGTGTACGTACTGTTTCTCTCCGCCATGATAATTTTCAACATAACAGGTAACTCACTCGTTTGCTCTCTTATATTAAAGAAGAGAGCTTTCAAAACCTCCATTAACTGGCTTCTTTTCCACCTGGCCGTCGCTGATTTACTGGTTGCTGTCTTCTTCATTCCGCCTTGCATTCTGAGCCACTTTATCGTTCAGCCAAGTGGCCTCACTGGAGATCTGCTATGCAAATTCATTACTGGTGGGAGCTTTGGTTGGGTGGCGGCTACGGCCTCGAGCTTTCTCCTGGTCGCGATAGCCTTTGAGCGTTACAATGCCACTTTACGTCCATTACTAACACTCAGTCACCGTCGGTCAATGTGGCTGGTACCAGTTCTATGGCTCTTGGCGATCCTGCTTAACACACCATCTATTGTTGTAGCAGCTTATGACGTAGAAGGTCAGATGTGTGTAGACAAGTTTCAAGACTACACGACGCTTCGAGCCTATTACCTTAGCTGGTCGTTCGCCAATTCACTGCTACCGATGTGCCTTAATGGATATCTGTATACGCGGATTATTTTGTGTCTGCACAAGCCTGGACTCGTGCAATGTGCTTCTACGAAGTCTACGTCACAGTCCAGGAATAAGGTTACTAAGATGTTTATTTCTGTCTCTGCCATCTTCATCACGTGCTGGACACCTCCCGCAGTGCTTTGCATGTTGAGTCCCGTGATTCCTGGCGGGTATGGCACGGTTAATTACGTGTCCACAGCAAGTGCGCTGTTGAATTCCAGTCTCAATCCACTGGTGTACACGCTTCATAGTCAAGAATTCAGGAAAAGTCTAGTTTCATTGGTGTTTTGCCGCGACAGCAAGGAATTAACCACTCACAAAACAAAACAAATAAACTCTTCACGAATCAAAACATCTGATAATTATCTGTGATGGGTTTACATTTCGCAAGTATGGTAACTGAGAAGTTACAGTGAACCGAGCTTCGCAGAAGGTTGAACCACTTATTTGGCCTCTGTTCCTTTAGTAACAGTCGGTGCTCAATAGTACTTTAACTTTGATATATAGATTTAGGCCAGCCTAAAAGCCTAGCTCCTGGCCCGGGTTATTCAGAGCCCGATTAGCTAACCCAGAATAAGGTAGAATTTTGATCTGACTTCTGTTACTTCGTGGTGAGGTTTTCTGAATATTGTTTGGCCTTCAGTTTTGAGACTTTAATAATTACGAAATACACTAAAACAAAAGCAGTGAAAACATTTGTATAGAGAACAAGGTTATAATTTTAACTTGGGTTAGCGTTAATCGGCTTTAACAAGTTAACCGAAGATGAGCCCGCGATCCAATCGAAAACCAGCACTTGGTCTGCAAACATCATAATACACGTGACCTCGATGAGCTCTAAACTTGAATCTGTGATATGGTCGCATTGTGCGGGCCAGTGGATACTTTGTTTTAACAGTTGTTAACTAATCATAAAATGGATGTCCAGTATCAAAAAAGTAAACCAAGGCTGCATGTACATGTCTCTGTCAACTTATTATTTGGAGAATGGCCGCCATCTTTCGCGACTCCGCCGCCCCCACCGTGCGTTCGCGCCCACAAGCAATACCGCTAGCTATGATAACCATGTCAAAATCCATTCATGAGTTTCCTTTTCTTTCCTATATGGGTATGGGGCTCCGCTTAGCGTCCCTGCGGGCCGTCGGAGCTCCGCTATAAAGTAAAGACCCTGTGTAAGAACCTTGTGGTTTAAGAACCTGATGACAAAAATAAATTTTTCGTTTTAATACCCAGAAATTAATAGAACCTGTTTAGCCAAGCAAGATCAAACAGGTTCCTATATGTGGGTTGCATTTAAATTATGACAAACTTGTTAAATAGTACGACTTCGAGATTGAAAATTTACAGTGAATGTTACCAAAAAATCTTTCAAGGTCAAAAGAAACAAATTTTAAACTTCTTTTCTTCAGCCATTTTAAAGCGACGAAATGTTAAACAAAACATTTAAAAGGGAACTTATGCGGAATTTTTTTTTCTAAAGCCCTGGTCAAACGGACCGGCAAGTAGTCGCAAGTGGACGCAAGTTGAACTTGCGTAGAGACTTGCATTGGGTGGCCAAACGCACTCGCAAGTTTCCTCACAAGTACACGCGAGTCGCAAAACAACCATTTTGGCTGATAATAAGTTAATGGACGTCACTCAACTTGCGTTGACTTGGGTTGGGTGGCCAAATGGTGAAAAACTTTCCTTGACTTGCGTGCAAATTTGATCTTGACAAAATGAGCGCCAGTCATCGCAAGTCAATGCAAGTGTACGCAAGACCTAGCCAAACGGAGTCGCAAGTAGACCCAAGTTTTCAACTTGCGTGTATTTGCGACTCCGTTTGGCTAGGGCTTAAGCTGTAAACAAGAGTAAAAATGCTAAAAGTATGAATACAGCCGATTGCTTCACGAAAACGTTTCCAAAATGGCCTTGCGGTTTAATGGAAAGAACGGAAATGAAAGTCTACTTTGAGACGTCACTGTTGCCTTGAACTTTGGTGTGTTTCACCGTCGGTGAGTCGTTCGTGGGGAAGGTTTTGGATCTAATTACAATTTCTTTTTTACTTGGGAAATGGACGAGGAGGAAGACAGTTTTGCCTTGTTTTTCATTGTTTGATTTGTCCAATTGCGGGCTTGCAAAGTGAAGGTATAAATCGTTATTACAGCGTCTTTTTTGAAAGCAAGTCGACGAGGCATAAAAGTGAGTTCTAACAAATTCTTTACTTAAGATTTTGCCAAAGTTGTCTTTCGTAAAGGGTTCTGCACAAACGCGGGAATGATGCGGGAGGTAAAGCATTGTCTTTTCATTTCTATAAGTCATTCTCTTTTAAGGTGATTCCCTATAGTAAAAGAACCCGCCATAGATTTCCGATGAAACTTGGCATGTTGTTGTTACAAGACAAGGAGATATTATGAACGCAATAAAAAGAGGGGGTCACCACAATGCTGACAAATATGGTTAAGGTGACTTTTTGTGATCTCCGTGCGCAACAAAGAAGCACGATTATTTTTCAATGCGGCGTGTTATATCACACAGAGTTCGACTTCCTTTGATTGTTTATTCGTCTACGTCCCAGAGGAAATGGCTTCAAATATCCTGCTTTATTAATTGATATTTTTATTCTTTAAAGGTAACAAAATTTGGACTAGCTCTGTTGGGCCCGTTACGTCTCTATCTGTAGCATTTATTCATTTGCCAAAAAAGTAGCCATAGATTTCTGCAAATTTTTTTCTCAGTTATTGAGGATATTGATCTCATTAAATTTATAAACCGTGCTCTTTTAAGAGAAAAGGAGCATTTATCTCGCTATTAAGCTTAGTTTGAGGGAAATCTCCTTCGTTTTGTACGCGCACGCGCTCACATGCGCGCGCTGACGTAAAAATCGTGCGCAGTAGGAATGCGCAATGCAAAACTAGGGAATCACCTTAAGTTTTGAATCCTGGATGAACTTGGAAGTGCTAACATGGGATTTTGAGTCGTTTGTGCAGTTAATTTCCATGCAAACACCTTGGTTTTCCTCTGAAATTCACTGTGAATTTAAAACCAAAACAGTTTCAAATTTTCCGCATTTCTTGAGAGCACAAACAGTGACGTCATAAGTTTATTTCCGACAATTTTCCCTACCGCTCTACGATTACAAAGGCTAGAAAACAGCGATATTAACCCTTTAGTGCGCAAGGGGTCTCCCTTTGACGAGTAAAATCGTCTGGCGTTAGACAGAGTAAAATCTATAAGTCAACAGT
>CM042751.1:20632717-20661226 GCA_022496165.2 Catalaphyllia jardinei | reverse complement strand
AAGTTGAGATGAATTTTACAGACTTTTCACTGATATTTGCCTCGTTTATGGCTATCAGAACTATAGTGTATATATTTATTGTTTCCAGCTGATCTAGACAGCTTAAAGATTAAATTGTCGCTGCAATTGCTGGGAGAATTAAGCAAGAAATATTTATACGATCACGTTTCTTCTTTTAAGTTGAAGTGTACCATCAAGTTTCCCAAAATGAGACAAGCTTTGCTCCGTTCGATAGCGTTTTTTCTTTTTTCTTTTGTTTTGTCAGTAATGGCCGATCTGTTTAACATGGAACTTACAGTGTAGGTTGAAAATAATCTGTACAAACGCTTGCACTCTGGTGCCCTTCTATTGATCATTATTTTTGCCTCAGTTACTAATTTGCAAATAGTCAACCACTGCTTTCTGCTTATTTACAGTAGTTAATTTGCTATCTTAATTTCACGCATAGCGTTTTCTTTCAGAAGGCATTTAAAATCAAGAAATGGCAACTTCCACGTTCTCTCTTGTGTACGCAGTGTTTCTCTCCTCCATGATAGTTTTCAACATAGCAGGAAATTCCTTGGTTTGCTTATTAATATTGAGGAAGAAAGCAATGAAAACCTCGATCAACTGGCTTCTCTTCCACCTGGCCATTGCTGATTTACTGGTCGCTGTCTCCTTCATTCCACCTTGCATTCTGAGCCACTTTATCGAACAACCAGATGGAGTTACTGGAGACCTTCTGTGCAAGTTCATTTTGAATGGCTTACTGGGTTGGGTGGCGGCCGCAGCTTCGAGTTATCTACTCGTGGTGATTGCATTTGAACGGTACCATGCCACTGTATATCCGTTTGAAAAGCTTAGAGGTAGTCGTTCTTCGTGGTTGGTTCCTCTCGTGTGGATTATAGCCATCTTACTGTTACTACCCTGTCTTGTAGTATCAGACTACGATGCAGAAAACCGGCAGTGCGTAGAAAACTTCCCAGATTACTCTACCTCTCGAGCGTACAAACTTACTTGGTCAACTTGCAATTCAGTGCTGCCGATATGCATCATGGGATATCTGTACTTCAAGATTATTTGGTGTCTGCACAACCACGTTCTCGTGCCAGGTTGTTCTCTGAATTTCGTGTCAAAGTCCAGGAATAAAGTTACTAAGATGCTTATTTCTGTCTCTGCCATCTTCATCACGTGCTGGACACCTCCCGCAGTGCTTTGCGTGTTGAGTTCCGTGATTCCTGGCGAGTATGGCACGGTGTATTACGTGTCTACGGCAAGCGCGCTGTTGAATTCCAGCCTCAATCCACTGGTGTACACGCTTCATAGCCAACAATTCAGGAAGGGTCTTACTTCAATCGCGTGTTTCTCCAAACCAAGTAGAAAGCACTAGCAAAACTGGAGATAAAGAAACGGGTTTAAACTTAATTCCATAGAGATAACTTTCAATACTTTTCTGGAGAACGTTCTAGAATCTTATTCGTATGATTTACAGAACATTCGGTATCATTTTAGGTTGACTAAATCGACTTAACCAGAGACTCTAATTCAAAAGGTCACTATTTTGTATTAGTATATACCACACAAGTGACTAGTACTTTTCGCGAACGCTGATTGACTACAGTTCGGAGTTGATTAGGCAAGTACTATTCACCTAGTTACGCTATCATCAAGAATGGATTAAAAAGAACCAGGATAAGCCCCGGCCTGATGGGCCACGTGGCTCAAATGCAGACTTTACCTACCAGCGCTATAAAGAACCGTGGCCTATCAAGATTTCGCAGACCTTTATTTCCAGTTTACGCAGCATGAAGAGATTAGGAGTGTTTTTGCTCCTAGGGAAACTGAAAAAGAGATAGGAGTTGAGAACAAATGATCGGAAATAAGGAAAAAGAAACAGAACTTAATATCGAAGAGAAAGTCAAGTGAAAATGGAACAATACATTTCTAGATTACAGTTTATAATATAGACAGGGCCCTGCGCGCTCTATGATTGGTGGAAAACCCATGTTTTATCGGAGTATAAATCATAGAAAAGCGTGTTTTATTGCCAGTACGTTTTGCACGGTTTTGCGTGCGTAAATCTTTATCATAAAGCAAATGAAGAAGCCTAAGCCGTTAATTACATAGTGATAAAGCACTCCGCCAGGAGCCCATTACTAGGAGCCTGCAACTCCCATAATAAGCCAATGCAACGGCATTTTCACAGAACAGTCTATTTTTAGATATTTCCCCGCGAAATAGGCCAGTTCCAGTTTACATGAGCACGCTTCGGTAAGGATAAGACAATGCGGCCTCAGGTCGACATTTTAACATTAGTTCGTGCTTGTGATTGGTCTCTGAAGTTCCTGTGGGAATCTGAATTCCAAATAAATTCAAACTAAAAATAGATCGGTCTGTGAAAACGCGGTGATAAGAATATGGGATAGGTGCAGGCTCCAAGTGAGCCTGACTCCCCACATTTGAGAATATTCGAGAAATGTAGAAACACTCGCCTGCGAGTCCGCCTGCCAGTCCTGTTTTCCACATTTCCCTCGTGTCTCAAATGCCCATCGTGTTTATCCCAGTGTAATACACGGCTACCCTGGTCCCAGAGGTTTTTCTTGATTTTTCACCGCATGAGAGAGCTGCGAGAGAGCCGCAAAGCGGCAAACACGGGTCGCGAAGCGGTGAGAACGAAAAACCTCTGGTTACTTTGGGCTTGAATGTCACTTTCATACAGACGCCAGGGTCAGAATCTGACCCTCGAGCTCGGATTGGTTGATATTTTTACAAAACACGCAAATAAACACGATTGGTCTGTTTGATTGGCAATACCGAGGGGACGGTGGGGATATTTGTTACTGCACTTCTTGTGTGTAAACTTTTACCTATATCGATCTCTACCAGGGAAATAATTTGGTTGCAAAGTACTGCAGTTCTCAGTTTATATAAACGTTCAAGATTCGTCTATGTTCTACACTGATTTTGTTTCCGACAGTGCCTTTGAAGGAATTTGACTCTGTGCTCGAGGAGCGTTTTCCAGAAACTGAAAGTGTCAACGAATATCAAAGCATTGCTCGCAGTCAAAAGTCGCAAAGATGTGTTCGCCATTCTGCCTACCGGACATACAAAACCAATTGATTATAATTCGGTTGATCACTGATGTCGGCAAATACCTGAGCCTGACAAGCTATTCATACCCTCACCATGTCATATTGGTTGTGTACTCTGAAGTTTCTGGTGGTTGACTCATATTCGCGAACTGCAAAACCATTTCATTTCCATTTCAACGAAGACGTCGACGAGCACCATCTCCTAAAAGAAGCTTATGCCTTTCTATTCGGAAGTCCCGAGGCCTTCTTACAAAATGAAAAGTAGAGATACTTGCTTCGTAATATGTTTAACAGCAGAACCTTCGCGATATCGTTGCGGATGAAAACATTCTCTCAAACACGCACATCCACCCCAGCCAAGTAGGTCAAAAGATACTACTCTTCACCACCCGAGTGGAAACATTAGCGGCTGATAAGCACTTGATTGCTAAGCTTCCATTGGTCACTTTTTGAATTATCAAATTGACGCGTTTGACAGCTGGCGTCTGCATGAAAGTGAGATTCAAGTCCAAAGTAACCAGAGGTTTTTCGATCTCGCCGCTTCGCGACTCGTGTTCACCGCTTCGCGGCTCTCTCGTAGCTCACTCATGCGGTGAAACCCCTGCACTTTGACCGAGTTATGGAGAGTCGAGTATATAGTCAAGCTGACATAAGGCTGTTAGCTGAATAGACTTGTAAATATAAAGAGGTAAACAACCCAGATTCTCGGTGGTCATGTGATCTGCCACAACCAGCGTCTTTTACCTCGTCTTTCCTCATCGACAAGAGAGGCAAAGGAGAGAGCCTGGGTCGAGGTTGTAGTCTCTGCCTTGGGAGATTCTTTCTGCTCTTTAAAAACAAAATACGACGTGATAGTTCAAGTTGAAGTTTTTATTGCACACTATTTGCAGAAAAAATAACCTAGCTCAAGACGGTATACAATGTTACAAGAATACAAACAAAATTAACTAGAAGAAACAATATTTAGTTGTGTACATATTACAGTGACTAAAGTAGCCAATCAGCTTTCGAGTTACTGTCATTATTTGAAAGCTACATGGCAATTTATTGGTACTTAAATTAAACCGAAAACTAAGGGACAATGAATAAAAAATGTGTTACCAATAAATTAGATATTGCAGAATAATGTAACAAGTATTCTATTAATGTAGTCTCAAGCCTTGCAAGCACCACTGATTATTATGATGAGGAGCCTACCAAATACATTAATAAATCGCCAGTTTCAAGTTTTATAATCTCCCCTGTCGAGGCAACACAAGTTTGTAGGCTTTTCCAAAATCTAAATGAAAATAAAACGTCACTAGATATTCGAAATTAATTTATTAAAATTGCCTCTGAGCCATTATTAACTGTATCAATACCCTTTACATGTGACATAAATATTAGTAATAATAAAAAATACCTAAGGATGACTCTTTCTATAAACAGATAATACTTCATGTTAATAAATTACTGAGAGATTTTCAAGATCTTTTGATCGGGGAAGGCGACTTACTCCTGAAAAGTATATACTAAGGTGGCAACAAGAAATCGTATAACGGTCTGGCAACCAGTTTGCGTCAATAAACGTATAAAGTGTCACTGATCATGAGTGGCAGTCGCAAAACTAAAACCAATGAAATTAACTGAAAAAATTAAATTAGCCAATGAGAACTTGAGAAATCCCAAACAAAAGGAATGTTAGCTGCACTATTAGAACGAATCTGCAAAACACTTTGGAGATTGGCGTGTATTCAATGTGCAATAAGTGACTAATCCCATAAACCTTTAACTTAATTGATCGCCTCACAATCAATTTGTTCTAAATTGCTTGTTTTAAGCCACGTAAAATAAAGGAGCATCCTTTAGTGTAGTCTTAAGACTGACACCTGAGAAATGGATAAATCAGTATCCAGAGGATAGCGTGTTTTTTTTATTAGCTTTCATCCACTGGATGGTGATTTATCCGATGGATAGGAAAGTACTCACCCTTCGGGTTCAGAATGACAGTTTTTTTCTAATCTTTTCTGCTTGTCTCTTCATTTCACTGGAGGTGTATAAAAGATTAGGGATTAATTTCATCACTCAGTTCAATGAACTCTTGAAAAGGCCTACTATTTTATATCCTTTTAGCAGTAAAGTCCGCCCATAGGCAAGACGCATCCGGCCGTCGCAGATCTAACTTAATATCAGTGGCTTTCTGTTAGCAGTAGCAAATAATACCCAAATATTTGTGCGCACTCAGGATAATCGTTAAACGGAAATCGACCCGATGTTGCGGTTGTTTACGATTCATATGCATAAAGGATCTCCGGAAATTTGGAAGCCTGACGAAAGACGAATGCGGTGATTTTACACCTTTTCTGAAAGAGGAACCACGTTGCTTCCAGACATTTTCCAGCGGACTGAGGGACAAGCTGTTTTCCCTTTATATCGCAAATGGAATTTCTATATTTTTTTTTGGAAATAGTAAAAGATCAAATTGTGTTTTCCTGAGGGAAATAGAGAAAAAAGGTCAACAAAATTTTCAGTTTCCCATTACTGCTGGGTTAACTGTCTTGAAACATTTGTTTTCCTCCTGGGATAATTGCTTTGCCATCTTCATGGAACATTTAACTTTAAAAATCGGAAGTTTTTCTCTGATTTTTAATTTGTTTTCCGAAGCGAGGAATTAGAATTTATATTCCGTCCTCCTGTTGTTGTTTACTAACGCCCGTTAAAAGGACTAAGTCGAGTTTCCGGTGTTTGCCGCTGACCAGTCGTGAAATGGGTGAAATGTGAACTGCAAAGTAAGAAAGTTGGCACAGTTGGCAGTGAATCATGAGGGCGATTACCGCCGTGTTAAACGAAGAAATCCTTGCACTATAATCCACCAGTAACTGCAGAAACCCAAGGCCTTGTTTCATCAATCCGGTAAGTTGACCAGAGCTCCACTGCGCGTTGCTATAGGACCGAAATTGTTACCCTTTTTTCAGTGTTTGAGAGTGGAAAATATAGGAGCAACCGACATTTAGCGTATGATTTATACTGTAGACAGGGGAATTATTAATTTGACCTTTCATGACCACAGACATTTCTGCGTCAAAATTGTTAATCAATTTCAGTGCATGCAGTTTTTCTGTGATCCTGGGCGTATATGAAGATTACCTCTCGGTGGAAATCAGAGAGACCGGGCACGTCGTGGGTCGCCGCGCGAGTGTATGCGCTACGCGATTTTTTCACAGGCGACGTATTAAATTTGCATTTTTTGGCTGCGGAATCTTTCAGGTATGGAAGGCGACGGAGACTTAATGAAAATGCTAATGCATGCTGACCCTCCAGACGAAAATATTCAAGGACACATGGAAGATACCGCGATGGTACAAACGGGGGTATGAGTAGATCATTTATTGTTGATTTTTGGATGACCAGTCTTGTCTCCCATGCTGGCAAGGCGCGCATGTGCGTCGACCGGAACAATACGATCTTTGATGGTTGTTAAAAGCAGATGTATCCATCACGGATATTTGTTTGTGCGCGGAAGCTAGAGAAATGTTACTTCCTTGAGTAATACAGGTTGTTTTTCGTCTTATTGAAGGCGGTGGGTCGACGGTTATAACAACATGGCGTCTGTATTTTCGCGTAGATCCGTTTTCGTGGTACGATGTCGAAATGAATAACGATTCGTACACTGTTGAATGAAACTCAACAGGTTGTGACTAACTCGCGATTGTTATTTACAGAAAAATGTCATTCTTAAGCAGCGATCCGGCGAGCTGTGCTAACGAACCTCAAATCTCTCACTTTCACTTTGACCCTTTCTTCCTGTACAAATTATTTCAGATTATAATCTCCCTACTGATTGCCGTTTGTTTGTTTCGATTTAGTACTGAGAATTTGTTTTCACATCAAGAGCGTGTCCTCTAGTTAGTTATTTTATTTTTTTCTCATTGCCTGCTTGCTGGATAGTGTATGGGTTAAAGTTGTAACCACAAATTACACTTGATGTTGAAAACTCTTGGGAAGAGTGACTTTTCATTTGTGCAAAGCACAGGTTCATTATCAAATGTTCAAGCTTTAGTATAATTAGAAATTGAAATTACAATGAGTTCAGTCAAGTGCTGCAAAGGGCTTTGATTGATGTAACCTGCTCCATTGGGTAATATCTAAAATTTTATCACAACATATTCATACAATTTTTATATGAATAGACACTTTGTTGAAATTGATAACAACACCCATTGGCCAACTGCAAATGGATGAGGAACATTTAGCCCATTGTTGACTGTTTTAGATGTCCAGACCTAAACAGAAAACTTTCATTCACTCAGCACTGCTGACAAACCTATCACAGCACACTGCACATGTTTGCCTTTCCTTTTGGAAGGTCATTAAACATTTGTAACCTTTAGAAGTACTTCTGCAAATGTGTAAACACAGTAATTGAAGCAGAACTTAAAGTGCCACTATGACCTCTTGATTTTTTAGGTGTATCACATAGAATTCTACAAAAGAATTAAAAAGCCATTTACCATTTGTAAATACCTGCATTAGTTCTGGAGATATTAAAGTTTGAAAAATCTGTAAAATATGCAAATGAGATGACTGATGACGTCATGCACTCAACCGAACATTGCATCATGTATATAAATAGAGCTAACTTGGCCAATTTGCAGCATAGATCATTGAAACTTGGTAGGCAAATAGTTCTACAGAAAACACACCTACAGCTGTAAAATATTTTGTTTCCATGACAACTCACTCTCTTCCAGTCCCCACACACTTGATTTCAATATGTAAGTGATTTTCAGCTCGAAAACCGTTAAGCAAAGCCAGACACTTAAGCTGACATATTTATATGCTTGTTGGATCATGTATATGAGGCACCATTTGCAAATATGAAAATGGCATGCCAAAGGTGGCCAGAAATGGCTTTAATATTGGGGAGGTCTGGAAGCCAGTATGTTGCCATAGTAACAAAACTGTTAATGTCAAATTGTGGAGCACATTTAGCAGAATCTTACTGCAAAGAATCAAACATTTCTGATACAAATTGGCCGAGATATCTTTTTTCATCATATTTGATCGAAAATTGGTTGAGTATATGACGTCATCACTTGGCTAATTTGCATATTGTAAAAACTTGAATATCTCTGGAACAAAAACAGATACTTAAAAACAGTAAACAGCATTTATCTTCTCATACAGGCTACCTTTTTATGTTTTAAAATGGCTGTGATAGGAAAGATGAGATTTTTGTCACAGTGGCACTTTAAATACAGCCAAACCTCTTGTGAGCAACTGTTTTGCAAAAATACATATTTTCTCTCTGTTGAATCTTAGTATAAGTATTTGTTACTTCTCTTTTTGTGCTTCTGTGTGCTTTATTGTCTTCCTTTCCTTTTGCATTTGCACATTTAGTTTTGCTTAACTATTTTGTATCCTTAATTATGATCATTTTGTGTGCCATTGTCAGCAGTTTATTATTTTATTTTTTTGTCAAATCTTAGATATCTCTTAGGTTAATCCTTTTTATCAGCCTTACTGGCTTCCCTGGGCTTCCTTGTCTTATACATTGATATTTTGAAAATACATATATCTAGATGGCAGAAAATAAAGCACAGATAAAAACAACAATTAGCATCAGACTTAACTTTGAACCAGAATCATTGGGGGATAATGGGCTGGCAAATAGAGTCAGAACCTCAAGTAAACAAGAACCTATTTTAGGTGGCCACTTTTAGGGCAAACAGTTTTTATTGTTTAAGCAGGGTATAGCAGTGGTTGGTTCAGTGGTGAAGGCACTGAATTTGTAATCCAGAGCTCCTGGTTTCAAAACCTCCTTCCTGCTGCCAGATAGATTTTTGTGGTCTTGAATTCAATGCCTCAATGTGTTGTAAATAGATTTGTTTCACTTTCATGCAGTAAAAGAAATAAATCAAAAACCATTCAGTGGCTGAAGTCAAGAAATTGTGATGTTATATAGGAAATACAGAGAGGACACTTCTCCAAGCGTTAGGTCTGTGTATTTTCTCTTACTTCAGATATTTGTCGAAATTTTTAGCAGAAATTTATAGAGCCCAGTATGGAGATGCCATGTTGGTGTACCCCTGTGTTTGCAGCAGGAAAGTGCTGTTAACATCTGGCAATTACTTTGGCTATCTAGATAACTGATCACCTACATGTATACTGAACGAGCGAGGATTTGCATGTTAAACACTTCTCCTAACGCTCAAACTTTGAAAAAGGCTAAAACATCTTTAGATACATGTACATGTAAGTACAAAATTACTATTTTTTGACAAACACAATAATAGCTTTGTGTCACGCACTGCCAGAACTCTGAAATTCAAAATAAACTGCTTTCCAAATGAGGCATGCTATTAAGCTGTACAATTGTAAACGGATAACCGCCTCTTATGCCTTTTTGGGTGGCTCTTTTTAAACATCACATAAAAATGATCTACATTTTTTGTATAGCAACCTGGTCAGCCTTCAAGCAGTTAATTTTCACTGTAGTGCTAAATAATAGTGTTAAAGAAAGTGATTTATTTATTCTAAGCAATGTGGCATATGATAGGGTCAACCTACTGGGCAAATTGGAAAACAAGATGTCATACCACTCTAACTCTAATAATAAGTGGTTACACAGTGTACATGTGACTCCTACATGAGGACACTTATTTGTGGTATCCCAGATGTTCACTTTAACAGTTTTTATTATACACTGAACTCTCTAACTCATTTCTGATTGGCCGAAAGCGTACAGTGAATTTTTGAAATCAGAGCCCGTGACGTCATAACTGCAGATTATACAATAATCGTGTCAAGGACATTCAAGGGCACAGGTTATCATGTCATGTATGACCGCGGTGCATGATTTCTAAGGGTAATCATGTCAAGTTCGCACGCTTTGTGTTGCTTCCTGTCAGTGAAGAAGCCAAAACATGACTTCCATTATTTTCCGTTCAATGTATAATAAAACAATTATTAGATTTGGTTTTTGTGATATCCAGAATAATCAGCCTTCGGCTTCGGCTGATAACCCTTACCTCAACCTTGATTATTCTGGATATCACAAAAACCTCATCCAATAATAGTTTATAAACAGACTTTTTGTAAGCCATGATTAGTAAATATTATTTTGATCCATTTTTCTTGGTTGAACAATCTATTTTTCATGGCATGAATCAGTTCATGAATAATCAGATTGGATTATTCTTGAATAGCTTTTTATGTGTATTAAATCAATTTAGATCCCAGAGGTCAAACCAAGGCTTTAGTTGGTCACTTAAAAAATGACTGACTGGATAACGTCTTGTTTTCCACTGCCATTATCGCCTCTAATCAGTTGACATGTTTAAATGCATCATTCAGTCTGAAAGGTGACCACAGGACAAAATGTATCATAAGCCATTTGCAAAAACACTGCCCTTAAGGAAAAGTATGATTTACAGAGGGAGTAGATAATAAAATGAAAGTTGACGACATTTATACTGAAGTTAATAAGAATTTGAAAAGATGATATATAAACAATTCCCACAATTTCTTAGGAAGGCAGTGGGAGAAAGGGGGGGGGGGTACATGTTCCATTCTTTTAAAACATTTAATTACTATTTCCCCCTTATTCCATATAAATAAATTGCAAATATCTCCATTAATAGTAGAAATATCTTTTGTTCCCTCAAGGTCATTCTAATAACTATTTTTTCTCTTGAGATGAGAGGGACACTCTCTATCAGAACTATTGAAAATAACAGTCATTGCTAATGGAAAACTTTTTTCTCTTTTTCTCTTGTTCTCTAGGTCAAATATACTTGTATCAACATTCTTTTAAAATGCGCACGTGACAGTTTATATGTTTTTCCCCTATGCTTTATTTCGTCAACAGATAGCTAGTTCAGTTACTGATTATGAACTTTTCAGTTTCCATGTGGCTGCAACTTTTGTTCATCAGTTAAAGTCTGCATACGAGCCAAGTGGCCCATCAGGTCGGAGCTTATCCCAGTTTCTATAGCATGAAGCGATAGGAGTATTTCTACTCCCCCTGGATGGGATGCTAGTCCATCGCAGGGTTACCCCCAGCATTAAGTTCACCTGGGTGGTGAGAGTAGTGTCTTGCCCAAGAACACAACACAATGTCCCCAGTCAGGGATTGAACCAGGACCACTCACTCCGGAGTACAGCGCACTAACCATGAGGCTACCACGCCACTGTCATAATACAGTGCAATCTCAATATATTGAACTTCCAGGGGAAACCAAAATTTCTTTGAAAAATTGGATAGTCTGACAAATCCATTCATGCCCCAAACCTAACTGTTGAGTACAGCAGAAGAGCGGTGTTTGAACCAGTTTGGTTTGGTAGGTTAGGTTTGGAGCGGCAAATTTGGCAGGGTCTGTGGCACTATGCGACGTCGGAGCAGCGGCTGATTCATACAGCGTTCTTCTCATGTGCCGAACATAAATTAATGACTATAATGTATTTTCATATAATGGCACTCGTGGTCAGCTCAAAATTGAGTGGCGTGACCAGTCATACATGAAGCTCGAAGTCATTGCTAAAAAGACAAACAAAACTTTCTCATTTCGATTTATGAGATTCAAACTGGACTGTATTTTTAATGATTTTCTTTAGTGCAAAATCATTTTTTGCTGTTTCTTCGTGATACTAGCCCAGCTTATGAGATTTCCCTTTAAGAGGTCTAATTTACCGGGAGAAAACCTGTCTAACTACAAACACTGAACCTTGCGATTGAATTTGCTTCCCTAAATAAATATTTTTATAACAGCGAGATATTAGTCATAGCTTTTCTATTTGCACAGAGTTCTTGAATTCAGAATGCAAATTTTCTCATTGAAAATTGTTTACCACAAGCTTCCCAAATTAAATTCGACCCAAGCACACCATCTGAATCCGCCATCACTCCAAAGTCACTCCAATGTTGAATTTTATTGAGTTTGGTTCGGCACATGAGTGGAGCGGCCTTTGGATTGGGTAAGGCATAAATGCAGTTTAGAACATTCAATTTTAAGGTATCAGCCAACCCACCGGGGCCGTCTGCGTGCGCAAACCTAACTGTTTTTGTTCATTAAGTTCCACGCTCACCAAAAACAAACGGAACAAATGGATAATATGGCTTTCATTTCTTCACCTGTTTGCCTAAAAAAACGTGTCTCAGATTTCTGGAATATGCGCTTGTTTCATTTTTACAAGCAAGTATATTCCGCCAGTGGAAAGTAGGCTATAACTCAGAAATGAAAAGAAGAATTAAAATTCGCAGACACAGTTTTGCAGTTAAGCTATCTGACAACAAGCTGGCCAAATTTCAGCCAAATTGGTTCAGAGGTTTGTTGACAGCAAGTTCTGAATGCGAGTTCTGAATGCTTTTCTTTTCTGTGGGAAGCTTTCAGCCCTTGATGGACGCTTGCAATTAGACATTTTGAGAAAAAATATATTCTCTCATTAGCGATGAGCGCATGAAGCACTTGTACAGGGGGCTTTCATTTACATTTTTTGGTTTGTCATGATTGTAGCCCATTTTTGGTGGCGTGCTTGCGGCGTGAAACAAACGCCAGAAATCCCTCATTGTTTGCACCGCAGGCCTTATCGCCCGAAAGCTTACGTCATTTGCACTTTGCTGTTATGTAATTGGCATGTGCAAAAGACTGCAAGGAAACCACAAATACAATAAAAAGGAATGTGGTTCGGTTGTGAGCAGCCGTTTCTTTGGGGAGAACGTTGCGTGGCATCCGAAAAAATGGCTGCGAAGGAGACTATACTCTGACAGGTAACAAGAAACAGACAAATTTTTGCTTCCAAGACTGGCCCAAAAAAATTATTCCTTGAGATAGTAAATGCCAAATCACTTGACTGGCTGTCTTCTCAAATAGTTCAGATTACATGCAGCAATGAAAACATCTTGATGACTTTATCTTTAATTATAGCTAGACAAGAAAGCTGTCGAAAGCAGCGGCTAACAGTCCGGCGCAGGCAGACATCGGCAACGATGCAAACGCCCGGTGCAAAAAGAAGGTTTGTGAACTTGCAACTGTTGTTTAATGGCTTATATAAAGAAACAGTCCACGATCCAACATCTTGTTCGTCTTCGGCTTCTAACCGAATTTGAATGGCTTGCACTGTTTTCAACTGACTGCTTTTCACTCGTATCGGGTTTGCGTTCTCGTGCTTCGATTTCTTGTAGCCATTTGTCTTGGCTGTAGAAGAACTTTTGTCGCTCGAAGCGAGGTCTGCTGCTGATTCACAGCTAAATGCGTTCTTGTAGCCATTTGTCTTGGCTGTAGAAGAACTTTTGTCGCTCGAAGCGAGGTCTGCTGCTGATTCACAGCTAAATGCGTTCTTCCCATTCTTTGGTCTTGGCTTTGATGAAGAAAATGGACACAATCTTTTTTTCTTTTTTGAAGATGTTCATAGATTTCACAAGACGACAACTTTGAAAGCATCCTAGACTGTGAGCAGTCTCTCTTTTCCTTGAAAATCCGTGGGAAAGAACGCAAAATAAGTAAGCATGCGAACGTGACTTAGCGTGATGTGGGAGCGGTGATGGCGTACGCCCTAGTAGCGTGGGCGTTGGGAGATGAGCTTGTTTTGCATTCTTCCCCACTGATTTTCGAGAAAACGAGAGACTGCTCACAGTCTAAAAGCATCCAAGATGACGAATCGCATGTGTTTTGCGAAACACCAACACGCACACACACATGTGCTTTAGCCGTCACGTAACCACTCCTCAATTAGCAACGCGATGACAAGAGTTGTCAGTGGCTAATTAGAAGAATTAAGATGGAAAAATTGTTTTTGCTTTATAACTTCCTGTATGAGTAAAATTTTTTTGTGGAATTTGTATTAAATGAAGACTATTCCTAAGATTTATCAAATCATATAAAAATCCAAAATTATGCAAAACAGCCAATTTTGGGTTTGCTGATGCCTTAATTGCACTTACCTTTTCAGAAAATACCTCTTTAGGCTCGTAGGCTTGAAGCTACACAAGTGAAGAGTACTTTTACGATGAATTTTGTATTTATCACAAGTGTAAACAATCAGAATTTGGACAACTTAGTAGATGTGATATGTTAGAGATTTTGAGTGGAAAATGAAAAGCAATGGGAATTTGGACACATACCTAGTAAGAGTGCTTAAATAGTGTCTATCAAAATAGATGTTTGGATATACACGTATGATCAATGATGTGAACCCAAACGGTATGTGATCAAGTGAGTATTTCCTGTTAGATTTAACAGGTTTTGGGGGCTGAATCATTGTGTAACTCATCGCAAGTAGATGAGCTTGGGAAATGGTGCCTAAAAGCAGGCCTTCAGACAGGGTGTGATTGAAAAACAGAAGTGTGCTAAATTTTTGGTGCAGATTATGCGATAAGAATGGGTTGTTTTGCGATAATGCAAATTGTGTGATTTTTTCCTGTGCTATTTTAAGCACATTTTACTAAGTTTTATATGAAGAATACCACTTTTGGATTGCTCCAAAGACAACTTGGACATACAGGAATAAAAATTAAACATCTAGACACAAATTGTAATAAAAAAGACTCAAGGTGCTTGTACACCATGGACTTCCGAAGATGAGCAGTCACAGTGTTGTATCCAAGGCTGTTGCCTAACAAAAATTTTAAGAGACTCTTACCAAGCCTAGGCCAATTTTTCAGGAGCCAGGATAAAATTTACCATGGACAATATTGGGGAGGTGGAGAGGGAAGGAGGGAGGTTGGATTGACTTGTGGAAATTTAGCAATTGCCCTGCATGCCATTGCTAAATGTTGACATACGTCATGTATATCAATTTCTCTTGTGTATATTTAGTACTGAGCATGCAATGCATTGTAGGGCGATTCTCGAATATGGCTGATTTTGGCTATCTTGAGAGCAGACGGCCCATTATGTGAGTGCCCACACCAAGTTAGTCGTCTGCACTTGTAAATTAGGCACCTCAGGCGACTGGATGCTCATTAGGCAACAGCTTTGGGCTATCTTTAGCTTGATGTTGACGTGGAGGGAGGATGGAGGGATGTGTATTTTAAGCTACATTTTGCAGTCAAATTGATCATTCCTTGGATCATGTGATGGTGATATATACATGTACCAGCAGTTCTAAATTGGCCCAAGCAAAGAAAGGGATTGTTTGCATCACACCAATAGGCAGTCCATTGAGAATGAAAACTAGCCAGCCCAAGAAGTGCCTGGAACCTTGATCGTTTATGAAATCGAAGGTTGTAAGAGGTTTTCAAGGCTTTTTCAAAGGCAAATCATCTTAAAACAATGTGTAGGTATGGTATTTTTCTAGATAAAGCATTGTTTGATGGTGTATGTTTGTCAAAATTGTGCAATTTTTCATGAATTGTGCGATCTGATGCGATTTGAGGTCGATTGTTCGAAAATGCACCATTGCATAATATCAGAAGGCCTGCTAAAAGGTTAGCAGGGTATTAGGGTGGTATCCATGGCAACCTTGGAGGTGGGAACCTCAAAAAGCATTTGCTAACTGGCACTGTCATGCTAAAAGATATCAGTGGAAGCAACTTTCTTGACTGAATACTTTACTAGAAACCAGCATTTCAAGAGGGAGGAAAGATCTGCGAAGATTTTTTGTATGAGCTGTGAAGTGTTGTGCAACGATCAGCTAACTGAACTGCACATGTATACAGAGAGTACATTCAATGCAGTGAAATCCAAGGTCTTTGCGAATCCCCTGGGAGCCACCCTACAGGTCACATACCATGGAAGGGTATACTCCTGGCTGCACTGGCTTCAGTAAGATAGGATAATGCCTGTGAATAATATTTAGTCAAATGAACCCTTTTTTACATTTTTGGGTGTTGTTAAGGTGGGCCAAATTGGTAGTCTCCAAGGATTAAGATTTTTTTTTAGGTTGGCAGCTCTGTACAGTACATCTCAGTAAAATGACAGTATAAAACACAAAAACAGAACAGGAAGGCTTAATATTAATATGAATTTTGTGTTCATTATTAGGTTCTTGGTACATTACATGGTGATTTTTGAAACTTTTTTGATTGATAAGTAATGAATAATTAGTGTTACAGCAGTTCAGAAAATAGAAAAAATGAAGAAAAAACAAATCATCATTTTCAGTTGATTTCAGCTATTCTGTCTATGTAAGGAACCAGGGTTGTTTCTAAGCATGGGCAGCTGGGGAAATTCGTTAGCTCAGAGAAAAGCGGGTGCTGAATGGATTTTGGCTGGATAATTGTTACCTGGTAAATGGTAACTTTTAGCTCTTGTTTGGCTTGTTCTCTTTCTGTGTCTTGCGTATGCCATCTTGTAAACCTAAAGTCTGGTAGCTCCACATTAAAGGCATTGAATGAAATGAAAATTGTTACCAGGCCCCAGTTGTTCAAAGGCTGGATAACGCTATCCACCGGATAAATCGCCATCCAGCGGATAAGTCTTAACAAAACAAACCACATTATCCACTGGATAATGATTTATCCGGCGGATAGCGTTATCCAGCCTTTGAACAACTAGGGCCTAATAAATTGCTATCAAGTGGATAACTGTTGTTACATGACAAATTATACTATCCACTGGATACATGCACTGTAGTAATTTGTCCACTGGATGATGTTATCTGCCAGGTCTTTAAGCCCCAAATATGCAAGCTTCTCTTAATACTGGTTCAGTGGAAATCCTAAGTGCATAACTCCATTTTCTTAGCTACAGCCCCGAGGTAAATGAAATAAAACAGGCTGAAAGCTGAGCTAGAAATATCCGTTTAGATACAATGCAGCAACCACATGGTATATGGCAATGTGTTTGACAAAAAACGCATTGCTTGTCAACGTGGCCCTCTTGTTGAGTTTTTGTATTATCTTCATGAAGACTGGGCAACGTGTAGCTTAATTGTCTGGTGATCAATTTATTTTCTTACCAGTATGTAGAGAATGGTTCCTATGTATACCCAATCTGTACAAAGGGGATGGTTTGGGTGTACTTAGTTATTAGAAAATGATGATATTACTCACCCGTAAGCTTTGCCTCGAAGAAAAGGTGCATGGACACACACTGTCCCAGGTTCACACATCGCATTTGCACATTTTTGTTTATTTGTTTTTTTTTTGTATCGTTTTTTTTTTTGTATTTCAAGCAGCTATATATGCATACCATCACATTGTACATATGAATTTCCCATATTTATTCTACCCTTACCTCTGCCTTTTTAGTTAATATTTTTGCTATATGCAAGTGAAGTAGCCCATGAACGCAGATGTATTTCCTGTTGTTGCTTGTTTCCGTCAGAGACAAGCAACAATTGGTATTGCATCTCTATTTGCAGGCTATGGGTGACATGGATATTAGACTTAATCTTTGTAATCTTTGTAAATAAACTTGTAAAGTTTATAATTTCCAAACCATTTTCAAGAGCTGTCATAATCCTAAAAAATCTTTCTGGTGAAAACAAATGAATGGGGATTAAATCGATGATGTGTAAATTTATCAAAAACGATCAACTGCTTGATTATACATTTGATATAGATAATAGGCTAATGAGCATCCTTATCTCTCACATGTAGCTATTGTTTAAACAGAGTGGAATTTTTGAAAGTTGTGTGGGTTTGCAGTGTGGTTGGGATGCTGGACTTGAAATCTGGAAGTCGCAGGTTCAAGTCCTGCTCTGACCGCTTAGCTAGAGTTGCTTCTTGGTAGACCCAGTTCAACTCCTCAATCATTCTCGTAAATTAATAGCCAACTGGTCTGCCTCCTGCCAGTTGGGATTTTTTAGCCTATCATGTTAAGTTGGTATATTTGTTTCTTCCAATTAAATGGCATGCCTTTGAACTAAGTAGGCATAGCTATTGACCACTATAAACAATTAAGAAATAGAAAACATGTACCGTGTTTGTATCGAGTTATACAAACACGAGTGAAAGTTTGGGAGAACGAGAAATGCTGTGGGAACACGAGCCGCAGGCGAGTGTTTCCACAGCTTTTTCGAGCTCTCCCAAACTTTCACGAGTGTTTGTATAACTCGATACAAACACGGAGTACATGTTTTCTATTTCTTTTAGAAAACACCACGACGAGAAAAGGGAAAACAACTTGTTAACTTTGATTATCAAAATGTAATTTCTCTGTGCTCGCGCAATCACTACGTCAACAGCGCGCGCTAGTTCTGTGTCTCCATCGAGTTATACAAACAGGATTTTTAACCAATCAGCGCGCGTGCTTTCTTAGGACTGTTTTCTAAACAACAACATCTATTTGAACGTTTTGCCAATTCATTGGAAGCTTGTTGTTTTACCAACTTCTCTTTACCTTTTTTATAACAAATTTAAGCAGGCATATAATGAGAATGAGGGACCTGATCTTTTCAATAATTATGTCTTGACCAAAAATCAAAAAGTAAATTCTTCCAAGGAGGATTGAAGGAAGAGTAAGAAAAACATTGATGGGAATTTGCATGCTGGGTTTAAGACCTCAAGTCTTCTAAAAAAAAAATGTTGCGGACTATTGCTGTTTTTTTTGCTGACAATTTGCTAACTGACTTTAACTACTAACTCTATTGCTGTGCACTATTTGCAAAGTTAATATAAAATAAATATAAAAGAAGAAGTATGTTACATATGGCTATGGAAAAATAGAAAAAATATATATATGTTTATGGTGACTGGACTAGCCTTTGGCTTTTGAGCTGGTTACCAACGTGTTAAGCTAAACGTGGTAGAAATACAATGTTAAAATACAAATGACTACTTTAAGCATTTGTCTAAAATTCTGTCTGTTGTTAGGGATACTGTCAGACAGGCATGGCATTTGGTTCAAGCCACTATGGAATGAGTCCCCAGCGACAACAACAACAGCAGCAACATCAACAGCAAAATTCTGGTTATCCTAGCATGACACCAGGCCAGATGAGAAGTCCAAACAATGGAATGATGCAGGCTGACATGGATTTAGTGCTGCACCAGCAGCAGTATCAGCAGCAATCCCAACAGTATGGCAATGGGAACTACCAAGGATACAATGGCGGATACCAGGGACCTAGAGCTGTGTCCTCCCAAGTGCATTCTCAAGCCATGAGTCCATACCAGACAGGTTTTCCATCAGACACTGGTTACCCTCCCGGAGCCAGTGGTGGCCAGACTTTGGGGGAGTTTGGTCCTCAGGCAGGTCCTAATCAACCCTTGGGAATGGCTGGGCCAGCTTCGTTAAGTCTGGCCGCCATGAGTAATAGGCAGCAGTACTATTCTGATGGCTTTGGAATGAATCAACCAGTGTCTCCAGTGCACAAGCAGATGCCACAGGGAGGGGGATTTCTACAGCCATCTGGATTGCCCTACTCTCAGCAGGTTTCAACGTATCACTCCGGATCATTCCCCAAAAGGCCACCGTCCTCATCAGTGCAAACTCAGATGCAGGGGTTTAGTTCTGGTGGATCATCTTATACACCCAGATCAAATGCAGGAATGCAAATGCCTAACATGCAATATCAGTCGTCCACCAACCCATACCAGCCTCCGCATTCTCCAAGTAGGAGGTCTTCCTCCACATCCCCAGTGCCACAACAAGATGCAGGGCTGTACAGCAGGCCTCATGAACCCTTTACACAGCCAAGGTCTCCATTTGGTCCAAGTCAGGCACAGTTCCAGCAACAACAGCCACAGCAGCAAAGCTCCTGCATGTTTGTTCAGCCCAGCACGACTTTGCCACAATCACACTACCAGTCACAGCAGCTGATGGGTGGCACCAAGACTGGAGGCCTTACCCAGCGCAGAGCGTCATATCCCGGACAGCAGAACACAATTAAGATGCCTTCCCCTCCTCTCAAGAGGTCTCCTCCATCTAAAGCCCCTTCACCAAACCCCAAAAGCCCAGATCTCACAAGGGTAGGTCAGCTTGGAATTGAAGAGAGAGGTTCAATCAAAAGACCTGTAGCAAAGAAAGAGAAGGCTTCTTCTCCATCAAGCAGCGAACCCAGTGAGGGAATTTTGGAAACAACAGGAACCGTGTCAAATGCTGTGCAGTGTTCGTTCAAACAGAAAGCAACTGCTTTAAAGAAAGTAGGTGAAGGCCAGAAAGGTGTACCTCGTCAGAGAAGGAGCGCCTCTGATGCTGACCGTCCATCTGTATCACCTCCACACATTAACAAGGACGGTATGGATGGAAATAAAAGTAAGGCAGAAGACAAAACGAGGGACAAAAAAGATGCCTTCAAAACCGTCGAAGGGTTGGATAAGGCCGAAAACGCGGAAAGAAAATCTAACAAGCATAATGGATCAAATAGAGTCGTGAAGACAGAGACTTTAAGGCGGCAAGGTGGTCAGGAAGAGATAAGCTTGCAGAGTTCATTGATACGTAAGGAGGATGAATCTTGTGGAAATGTTGCGGGGAATCAAAACCTTCTTGAAGTTAACAGAAAAATACTAGATAAAGAAGCAGGTGACGACACAACTTTAAAGGCTTCACTGCTGATTGCAAATATCAGTGAGGAGCGGAAAGAAAGTGAAACTATCAAGGCGGACACTGGCGAAGTAGACAACAATGTTAAAGCTGCAACCAGCGAGTCTGATAAAACTATTGCCTCCCCGTCTGAGAAAGTGGAATCCAACGGCAAAGACAAGGTGTTGTCTAGCGGAATCACTGAAGTAGTTAAAGAAACGTTCAGTGAAGGCAGCGACATTGGTCTGTGTAAAACTGCCTGTTGTAATAAAGGCGAATTGAGCAATAAAGTGGAGCACGAAAAAGTTCACAAAGGAAGTGAAGCTATCAATCCAGAAAAGAATGTCAAAGTTGATGATAAGAGCCAAAGAACTGGTGCAGACACAACTAGAACCTCAACTGAAACTGGTAAAGCTAATGGCAAAACAAGTAAAGCTGATCGTGAAACTGGCAACACTTTTAATTCGCCTGGCAAATTAGATAGCAAATCTGAGAAAAACGCCTCAGAACAAGGAAACACCAGTCAACTGAGTTCTGAAGCCCTGGATTCTTCAGTTAATGTTGGTGGAGAGACAGGAAAGTTAGGCAAAACGGGCGGAGAGGAAACGAATCGTGGTACCACTGCTGCAGCTGTTGCGAGTGTTGATAACACGAATATGTTGAATGGTGAAGATAAGGAAAGGGACCTTGACGAAAAGGCAAATGAAACCCAAACTGCGACCAAAGATAGTGAGGAACCTGAAAAGCTTGAAGAATCTGTCAGCAAAGAGAAGGCATTAGCAGAGAAAGAAGCAGGCAGCAAAACTAATGCTTGCGAAGGAAGTGGTAAGGCCAAGGAGAAGCTTCCTTCTCAGAATATTGATGCTGAACAAGCTGTGAAAGTCCAGAAGAAGGAAGGCAAACCAGCTATGCCTTCCTTGAGATGTGAAGAACGCTTGGCATCAGATGACGATGACCGCCTGCTACAAAAGACTCAACAGAAATCGGAAAGTGGCTGCGTTCCTGTAGTTGAGAACAGAACGCTTGGAATTCAGACAGTTCAGCAGCCCACATCCACAGCTCGCACCACTCAGCAACAGGCGGCTCCCATCAAGGCTACCATCATCGCCAAGGGCAAGTCTTCTCAGAACAATCAGCAGGTCATGGTGGCCAAGACCGCGACTGGACAGATGTACCTCATCCAAGGCAACATCTTGGTGCCAGTGCAGACGGTCAGTTCCAAAGATGACCCATCCAAGCAGAATCCCCAGCTGATTATTGTGAACCCGGTTAAAACGGGCTCGGGTCAGCAGGGAGGAGACAAACAACGAGCAACTGCCTCTAAGGGAGGTGATGGAAACGCGGCAAGGAAAGATGAACGAGCTCAGACTGGAAATCCCCAAGGCGGTCCAGACGCCAAGGCAGCAAACGTTTCAGTCACGGAAAAGGTTGGCAATGAAAGCGCTTCTGGGAATAAGAAAAGCCATGAAATTGCGCAAAAGCCGGAACGTTTGCCCAACAGCAAAATGACAGTTAAAATTGAGAAACTACCGACTTCGAAAGTTCCTAAAATGTCACCGACACGGGCTCAAAAAAGCAACAACACAGCTTCAAAAGAAAAACAAAATAACTCTGAATCTCCTCGCGGTAAACACGATCCAGACTCGAAAACTCCCAATAAACACGAAGAAAAGTCTTCTCCATCAGAGCAGACAAATGAAGGGTCAACACCAAGGTTGGCACGCGGCCGGCCCGTAGGAAGCAAAGACAAACAAAAGCGAAAATCGTATGTCCATAAAGTGAAACGAAAGCGAGATGAAATGGAGACTGAAGAATTGAACGCCCAGGAACTTGCGGCGAAACGTAAATTTTCAAAAACTGCCGTTGCTGTTCAGGAAATGTCCTCGTCTGGCGCATCTTCGGCTGCGTCGAAACGACCTATGGAAGTTCCAACGGTGAGTGCGAGTAAATCTCCGAAGAAACGTAAAGTTTCCGCGTCGAGTTCTCCGGTGAAACACATCACAACCAGACCTCGTGGCGGCATCGATGGTGACTCGTGGGTGTGTTCCCTCTGCGGTAAGGGAAGTGGTTATAACTTGCTAGGCGATCTCTACGGACCTTACAAAACGAAATTCTCGAAAGAGAAAACCGACAGTACCTCGAAGGAAGGCAAACAGTTGCAGAAACTGTCCTCACCGGGTCGGAAGTCAAGCTCGAGCTCAGATGTGCTGGATAGTGAAACATGTGACGTAGACTTGTGGATTCATCGAGATTGTGGCGTTTGGTCACCAGGTGTCTTCATGCTTGGGAGGACTATCCATGGATTGGAGCAAGCTGTGGAAAGTGCGGCACAACACGTAAGTCAACTCAATGTTTTTCCTTGTACAAGATCTTCGTTATCTTATTATCTCCTTGCTTTACAAATGCTTTCGCTGGCGCTTCTGTAGTATAATGTTGTTGTGGACTCATTATGTTTCAGAATGTATCCTAGACTGCAGGTAGTGTAGGATACATTCAGTATCCAGTCTTGCAAACCCACAGGCAAGAGAATTGAGCAGAACTCGAACAAAGCGTTTGGTGATTATTTATTCAGTATTGTAAATAAATGTTTTAAAGATGAATACAGACGTGGCGAAATGATTTGAACAAAATACTTGATAAATAGAAAAAAAAAGAAATTACACAAGAGTGGGAATCCACCAGTCACTAACATCGCCTTGGAACGGGAAAAAGAAGTTATAACAACACGGGGTATTCCTATTTGGTCACCCATCCAATCATGATCTGCGTGGGACAGGGCGTAACTTTGTTGAGCGGACGAGACGCGGTGCTTTCCTTGTGGTATTATTACTCTACATTGGATAATGATAATTTTTTCTCTCAAAAAGGTGATTAAAAAAAATCACTGATATCGCCTGGGAAAATATAGAACGGAAAAATTGGAATTAAAATGTGAAGCCGATTATAGTTGCTTTGCTGGTCGGACAAGAAGCTGTACTTTCTTTATAATGGGCCCTTTGCACGATTCGGTGACATGGTACGGAATAAATTATGCTGGAACGCAAATAACGCAGTGAGACTTTCAAATCAACGGAAAGTCGGGCTGGACTGGTACGAGTTCCTTTGTTTTGGAAGTCCCACTGCGTTATTTGCGTCCGAGCATAATTTATTCCGCACCATGTGACCGGACGAGGAACGAATGTTTTCAACGGTGTTACATCTTTTCGTGTATTATCTTACCATTGCGTTTTGCCAGTGGGCTCTAACTTTTACCTAACCTACGGATTACAACCTCGAGACAGTGGCATCAAAATTGTTGCTCTTTACATACGACGACACATTTTCCAAGTTGAGTGGCTCATTGATTCTCATGCTTATGTCACTCCCGGTTTACACTGCTTTTGGTCAAGCTTATGCTTCTGCATATGCTTATTTCGCAGTGTAAACGAGACTTGAGAACTAGCTGCTACTAGTCGCTGGGACCTTAAGTTCAGATGAAGATGCACTCGGGATGCACTGAACCCTGGGAAGGCTCCATTCAGCTATCCCTTGATTCCATGCGGATTGGTGTCGACGATCAAGGGCCTGAGAACAATTACGATGTCCCAAGTTTGGAATGGTGTTCACGTTTTTATTGCTCTTGTTTTTTTTTTGAACAGAAATGCACCAAGTGTTCTGAACTCGGGGCTACCCTGGCCTGCTTCAAACGAGGGTGTATTAAAATGTTCCACTACGCTTGCGCCAGAGATTCAGGTACCCTACAGTATAGTCATGAGTTTCTTTTTTTACAATGACTATAGAAATTCTCGTGCGCTCATTCGCTAATTTTCATATTATTAAACGCCCAGACACATAAATGAATCATTTGCGCGATATTTTTATTGTAAAGAAAAAAAATTGACGTCTGTTTTTCATGCCTCTGTCCTGTTACTGGCGATGAATTTCGTCATAACATTGTCAAAGTGGTCAGTGGATCCACTTGGCTTTTGCCTGGTGGATCCGCAGCTACTGGTGTCTTGACATGACGAAATTCATACGTGATCAATAACAAGACTGACACATGAAAAACGGACGTCAGTTTGTAAATTTTCTCATTACCTGACTGCTGATCTACATTTCAATGTTGTTTTGAGGTGGCTCTTGATATTAATCGGTATATATACTAGCTTATTTATTCAATATTATTAATTAGTATTTATTTATTTATATTTTAAACAAACTCCTAGTATAGTTTTTTACTGCCTTAGGAGTATACCTATTAAAGATTAAAGATTAAAGGTACTTAAAAGTATTAATTGCCAACGAGCCAGCCGAGCGAAGACGCGAGGCTGGCGAGGCGGCAGCAGTATAGAGCCGTGCGAAAGTACTGTGTAGGCGGTAAAAATCTCGAGTGATCGAGAGGAATGTTTGTAAGGTAACATTCCTGTTGTAAGGGAATCGAAAATGTTTTAAGGTAACACAATGTTCATAGGCAACAAACAAAAAGGATCGAGATATTTATCTTCTCCGGTTTATCGCTTTCACGTCTGGTGGATACAAAACTGACTTAAATCTGAACAACATTAAAGCGACTGTGTCTTTTATTTCTTCGGTCAAAAATTCACCAGCAAATGCCATCAAAATATCGGCTGCTATTTTAAACCTTGCTAGCGAGAAACCGGACAGCGATAAACCGGAGAAGATAGGTATCTTGCTGCTTTCTGGCTGTTGTCTATGAACATTAGGTGACCGGAAATCAAAACGTGATAAAAACTAATCGAGACGGGCACGAACAGGAAGACGAGTTTACAATTTAAATCTTTTACAAAAAATTCGAGGGGCCTGAGGTTTTCGTGATACCCTAATTTTCACCTGCTTTTGTAACTTTTATTTGTTTTCATTTCCAATTCTGAGTGAGTGTACTTTAGTTAAGTGGCATTGTCAGTGGTATATTTATCGAGCTAGCAAGCCTGGAACAATCGGCCACGGCGAGCAGAATGCAAAAAGTTGCTCGAAATACCAGAAGTTGCCGATCAACGTTTGGAAAGCCCTAGGTCTCGTTGTCAAGAGCAAAAACACCTACTGCGCGGCTTTCTGCGCGTCTCCGGATGCAGGCTAATCAATCTTGAGCCTATGAGAATTACCTGTCATTAATTTTATAGTATTGTTTTTCTCTTTTTTCCAGGTTGTTCATTCATCGAGGACAATTTTACGATATTCTGCTCAACGCATAAGGTATGCACGAAATGTTACCAAGTTTAATTTACTTTCAAAGAAAAGATAATTCAAGTAAACCTTCTCTGTTTTTTTCTCCCTCCAGTAACGACGACAAGTCCATATCTTACATTGCTGTTCTGTTGCACTCTTCTGCTGTTATCTCCTGCAGTTTGTCCTAAATTACTGACTTTAAAAATTGAAGACTGCCATCAAGCTCGTCCTCTTGTAGTAAAGGAAGCCAGCTGCTTTCTTCACTGTAATCTGTAATTCTCTGTTGCGTTTAGCGCAGTTGAGGCTGTAGTTGTTGTTGGGTCTGTAATGCTTAGTTTCGTTTCCGTTTCGCGAAATTTAAATCTTTTTTTTTTTTTTTGGGGGGGGGGGGGGGTGCTTTTTTATTTTATTGATCTATTTTCTCACAAGCCTCGTTATAACCGGGAGTGAGCAGAATCCGGTATCTGAATCTTAAACCTATTAGCCCCTAGAGTTGAAAACCGTAGCAATATGTTTACTTAAAAGAGCAATCACAAACCTAGAGATTTAGGACTACCGTTTGGAGCATAATAAACAGTACAACTTAATGTTGTGGCTCGGGTTCTTCGAAAGGTGAATCACGCTATTCGTTGGATACTAGTGACTCATCCGCTGGATAGCGTGCTTCACCTTTCGAACAACCCAGGCCCGAGTAATAGGTTTCATTTGAATGTTCTCGCCACTGCGCCAGAGTAAAATACTTATAGGTTTCATTTGAGATGTCTCCACATTGGGTCAAAAGTTATAACCATGTGGCTCAACTCGCGTTTTATTCTAGGACAAAATAAAAAGTCATTTGAGCCCACGGATTTAGTGACAGAGGTTGGATGGCAACGTCGTGTATCTGGGTCACGTCATATTCCCTTCGATTAGAGCTTTTCGGGTAAGTTTCGTTTTTCTACCGATGGTCACAGGTAAAGAGGTCCCAAACTACAAGAATGTGACTGACATGGAGTGACAAACAGTGCGCATGCGCTTTGCCCGTTGGGATAATTTGCTTGTAGGAAATAAATATGGTTTTGAGAAAATTTCGGGACAGCAATGGTTTGGTGCGTTTGGTTTTACGTGCAAAGTTGAACAAATTCTAATATAAAACTGTATTCAAAACGCTACTTTATAAAAATTACGAAGAATGATCCCGTTTCCGAAACAAATCAACTCGAATGAACTTTTTTTTTCTTTTTGACGGCTGGGTTGGTTGAGTCTTCCCATGAATGTAATTCTCTATCTTTCGTTTTGTAATCAAGATGATAACACTGTTAAAACTGGCAAATTGAGTTTACTCTGAAAAAAAAAGAGTTTTATAAAATAAACATTTGATTACACTGATTCGTTTGGTTGCTTTCGTTCTCCGCTAGCAATGGGCCAGGCTCTTCTCCGAACCGTGCATACAAAGCTCTCTTAGATCAGAGCTTTTCCAAAGTGCAATATATCTTTGTGTTTGAACCAAGAACACTGACATTTGGTAAAAGTACTAACTAGGTACCAGGCTAAGTCTTTCAAATAAATCGATTTTTAGTATTCTTACCCAGTCCCATAGTAGTTTGGAACATGGCCAATGGACACCTTACAGCAATAGTCACAGACGGTGTATCTAAACTCTTCTATCAGCGTGCAACAGGTTTAAAGGAGGGGAAGGTCAACTTTGACTACCACAATGTTACCAAGAACGACTTGTAGTTATCGTCATCAGAAGTTGTAAGGTTGAGGCGGGGGTACACGTGAAGGCTGTTTTGACGTCGCCAGACCATTCGTGCGAATAGGGTCCGTCGCTCGCATTCGCAAAAAATACGACTGTTCTGTAGTCTACACTAAAATGTCCTCCGTTGTTATTGTTGGAAGTGAAAATGTCTTGTAGCTGTTCCCCCAAAGCCAAGGTGATTCAAAGTCGTGTTCGTAAACAGAATAATAGGCCCTTTGCAGGATCCAGTCACATGGTACGGAATAAATTACGCAGTGGGACTTCCAAAACAAAGAAAAGTCGGGCTGGACTGGTAAGAGCTCCCTTGTTTTTGAAGTCCCACTGCGTAATTTGCGTCCCATTGTAATTTATTACGTACCATGTGACTGGATCCTGCAAAGTCTTAGTTTTGGTAATAAAAGCACATCATCTGACGGAACAGGTATCGTTCGACAAACAGGTACACCGGTACCTGCACATTTCTGGGGGGAGGGGAGGGGTGGGGGCCGGATGAGCGGACTGGAATAGACCCTTCTCCAAAATGGCGCGAAAATTAAGTCAAAATTAAAAACGAATACCAGCACTAGAAACAACAGCTTTACTTTGGTAATCCTGTAAAGTTTCAGTGTCTCAGGTGTAATAGCTGAAAAAATGTGCATTGAAAATTGAAAATTTTACAGACGTTTGTGTGTATACCCCCAGTCATACAAACGTCTGTAAATTTTTAAATTTTCAACGTACATTTTGTCAGCTGATATTACACCTGAGTTGTTGAAACTTTGTAGGGTTACTAAAGTAAAGGTGTTGTTTCTAGTGCTGGTATACGTTTTTAATTTTACCTTATTTTAACCTATTTCAATTTTCGGCCGCCATTTTGGAGAAGGGTCTATTGACGGAACCATAACTGTAAAGCATTAGTATGTCCTGGTTTAAGAACCAATACATCTTAGACTAAGCTGCCAAACGAGGCTGAATAAGTTACAATACGTGTAATAATTAAGAAATAGAAAACATGTACTGTGTTTGTATCGAGTTATAAAAACACGAGTGGAAGTTTGGGAGAACGAGAAATGCTGTGGGAACACGAGCCGCAGGCGAGTGTTTCCACAGCTTTTTCGAGTTCTCCCAAACTTTCACGAGTGTTTGTATAACTCGATACAAACAC
>CM042751.1:20603290-20622717 GCA_022496165.2 Catalaphyllia jardinei | reverse complement strand
TATGTATGTATGTATGTATGTATCAAATAAAAAAACAGCACTGTCTGTTGTCTGTTGGCTTTTTCAAACCTCTCAAGGATTTAGAGTGGTTTAAAAATACAGGTCTGCAACTAGATCGTAGCAAATGTAACAAAGTTGGACTTACTCACTAAAATACAAGAGGGTACTAGGAAATAAGAAAAGCTAGTTCATAATCAGTGGACAATAGGATATTTATACCATTAAGATTTGTGCAGCCTTTTAAAAAGAGGCAAGTATTTCTAATTTGGGTTGAATATCTTTGATACATTATTTTCTTGGCTGGAAATGTGTACTCAGTACTTCAACCCAAGCCCTGTGGTTATGAAGCACTGAAGAATTCCTAATAAACATGCAAGATACATTTCCTAGTACACCTTTATAATTGATTACCAGTATAATAGTGAAAAGTAACTGCTAAAAACAAATCAAATTTTATGGCACCAATGGATTGGAAACCATTAATGTTCAGTAACAATGCAGGGCCAAAGCAAGTATAAGGCAAACCAAGGCTCTTGGCTCAGTCATCGTTTCTTTCCTTTGGAGGGGGAAGGTTAAACACCTCTAAATGCCTAGGAAGAGAATTTAACCATGGACATTGCCTCAGTCATAGTTTTTTTCTGGCTATGGCCCTGCAATGGTAAATCATTCCTTCAACCATACCTCTCTATTGTCTTGGACATTTCTGTTGTCTTCTCCTAGAACAAAATGAGGAAATGGGTTCATTAAAAATATTATTATAATATTGCAATTACAATTAAAGCATTTCACTGCTGGCATGGCCTCCCAAATTTAAATTAGTTAATTTGTACAGTTTGTGTGTAGCTGGGAAAAGGACACAGTGACCCTTATGGAGATTCTAGGATGTTCACTGAATGTTACAGATGTTGTGTTTTCATATGACTGGAGGGATGACCCAGTATTCCAAATGGAAGGTGACTCCTCACTGAAGGTTTAAAAATTGGCCGTCTTTGTGTAGTCAATATCCCAATTTAGCAACCCCTTTGTTAGCCTGAAAATATGCATGGATTACTCCTTTCTGCTGGCTGGGAAAGATGGTTGGCAACTGTATCTTCAAGATACCTCAGCATGGCCTGTGTCCAGAGAAAAGGAGAAGAACAAGTGTCTATCATTGTTGACATGAGAGGGGTTGAAGTGAGATTGTTTCTTCACAAAAAAGTCAAACTTACTGATGCTACAGTCTGAATTGCATTTGCCATCTTGATGAGAAGCTGTCTTGTTTGCAGTTCTGTGTGATATCGTGCAGAGTGTTCAATACACATAATTAACAAATATGCTGGAGACAACTTGTATCCATCTCCTGCTAAATCCACAATGTCCATTATCATATCCAGCAAATCATCCTCATCTTGTGGCAAGTACGACAACTGCAAACTATTGCTTGGCTCATCTTCAATGCCTACAACAGTTACTGAACTACTGCTTGTTATGGTGTCAGGTAAGCTCTGAAGTCTTTGTGACATCTGCAACTTATTAAATTGTTTCAAATGATTAACCCAAGTTAGCTTCATGGAACTATCTGCCACCTGAGAGGGATCTTTAAACAAGAAATAGTAATGCTTCCCAAATGAAACTAAGTCCCCTGGGGTGAGTTTAGTGGGCAATGAGACAGCCCCTCCATTTATGCAAACATCTGCACTTCTGGAAGGTTCTAAATAGACTGCAAAATTCACATCATAGTCTTGTTCAAAGTCTGGAGCAGATGATTCAACTCTTTTACTTAAAATGCAGTGCTGAGGTAGAATGTCTGGAGCTAATAGAACAATATCAGGAGATTGGTCTGTTTCAATGTGATGCACAGGGTAACCAACCACAGCTAATTGTTCATCTAGTCTGTGGTATAAGAAGTCATCAGCATTACTACAACCTTTGAGTAGGAGAAGATAAGGCGTGTCTGTAGGGGCAATAAAAGGCGATGCAATCATTGATGCTCGTCCAGAGCTTCCTCCCTCATCCATGCCGATACTTGACAACTGATCTTCACCTGAAGATAGATGAGACACTTCACTTTGTCCTGTATCTCGTCGGTTTTCTTTGATGCTTTGAGGTACCTGAGCTTCATGTATTGTTGCAGCTTTCATGATTGCAACACTCCCTCTAGCTTTAAAGAATGATGAATCCTGTGTTTCAATTCGTTTCCGTAGCTCAAACCTACGAGAAAACCCTTTGATTGGCTTCCAGAGCTGTTGAAGCACAAGAGGTTTCTCTTTGTCACTGATCACTCTGGCATACTCTGTTATCCACTTATCGGCATCTTCCCCTGCATTACTAACACTGCCTGTTCTTTTCGTAAAGTACCCAATCACATCGCAGAGTACATAATCTGATGCCTTTTCCCTAGAAAGTGAATACCTTTCAAGAGCCTGCTGAACAATTTCATCTGCAGTTGTCATCTCAGTAGCTCGAACACTCTTGTAGTTTGAACCTGGTGAAACATGATCACCAAAGACTTTAAGAATGCCAGGAGCCATCTGCTCTGTGGACAATTCAGTGTGTGTCTTTTCTTCAGTTTTCTTCTTTATTTTCAGACGGCCCAAAGATCCTTTCCTTTTGTGCTTTGCCCGAGCCATTTTATTTGCAGCATGGGAACTCTGATCAGACTGATTTCCAGCTCCATCAAAAAACATTCCAAAAGCACTTCGTGGTGAACTGAAAAAGTTTCTCTTCTTGTCATTTTTTGATGACGACGGCATTTTGTCATTTATCGCACTGCGAACTGGTGGTGGGGTTTTCGACTTTGTAAATAGCTTTTTCCCAGACACTGGGCTCTCATTCCTCAAGTGTGACTGTCCTGCAGAGCTTCCAGAGCTGTTGTCACTACCAGCAGTGGGTGTACTAGCCTTTGACGGACTTGGAGACGGAATGCTAGGGGTTGCAGCACGATTGCTCAAGGCTGTTCCATTGGGCAATGATGTCTTGTTTATGACACTTTCATCATTTGATATTACAGAGGTTTGCAGGGAATTTTTGTAATCCAGACGTAAGACAAATCTTGGAAGCTTTTTGGCATTTAGTGCAATTTCAAGTGGGGCATCTGAAGGGTCTAAACAGATTTCATCTGCAAGAGAATTGAAAAAATTAAATTAAGTAACTGTCAGATAAGGCCTATTGAGAAATACAAGCACTTTTAAACAATTATAATATTGTAATATAAAATCTTACAATTTTTTATCCCCTACAAGGAAAATATAATAATTATTATTTTAACTTTTACATCTGTGGATGGCCCAGTTGAATGTGTTATCATTTGAATGAAAGCTCTTGGGAAGAGTTTTCATGTGCCTTACATGTTACTCATTATTCTGATAAATGATATCAAGGATTTTTTTCAGTTTTGAACTTTAGATCTTATAGGGTGAAAGGGTTAATGGCTGCAAAATTTCAAGTTTCCTAATAGCATTATGTACTTCACAGATTATAATTAGTCAAGCTACTTAATCCTTTTGAAGGGTGCATCTGTCAAACTCATGACTCTTGCTCAAAATTTACTTTTACTATCTACAGAGCAACAATCTAGAAAGTCTCATACTCATGATCGATTGAGTTTGATTGTTTCAGCTTTTGACTATACTTTCATGGCTTGGGACCATTGGCTAACAGACAGTCTTCTTTGTTCTTTTAATTTAGCTGCCTTATTCTTGTGTATGTCGGAATATGTTGATAAAGGAATACAGCAGGGAGTTTGCTGTTTGTCTTGTAAATATAACATGTTTTGTAAACAACTCTGTCACAAAAGCCTATTAGTCACTTGGTAATAATATTTCATAGATGTAAAAGATCTGATCTGCAGACATCACTTCACAATGCTGTAATCCCACTACAAACTACGAGAACCAGGTTTTCATATCATTTTGTTGCTATCATTGTTTTTTGCCAATAGTCAATATAAGGAAAGAAAACCAAAAACTTACTTTTGGAATGAGCAGTTCTCTACGAGACAGTACATTATAGACTTATTATAAATCAATTTTATCATCTTCATTTCTGAAGTATGAACAAAATCCTGAAAATCTCTAGCTTATCAGACTTATCAGTGAATTAATGTAATACTTTGACCCCTTTGCAATTTCCCTCCAGTGTGACTTTATTGCGAAGAACTCATAAGAATGTTTAGAATGCGATGAACTGTGCAAGAATTAACCTTGCGTAAGATGACAAAAATGTAAAAAGTGCACGCTCCACAGGAAGCCAATTAAATGCTTGCGAACATTGCAAATTAATAATGAAACTCTATTAGTCGCCTCATCAAGTTTCAATTGCCGTTAAATGATAGCCATTCTGTGTTCAGTGACCGCACTGTCGAATAGATCTTCCGTGCTGTACTGTGAGTTGAAAGTTGTATGCAAAGATTTTGAACTCGCAATTGAAAATTACTCCTTCCGTGTTCGAGTCACAGGAGTTATAACAAAGATTGTCAACGTTGCTATGTCAGGAATGAACCACAATGTAAACACTACAAACTTTACGTAAAACAATCATTGGCATTATAAAGTTGTGGTGAAAATCGGAGACAAAAAATATCAATAAAGGCTGGCTGAATTAGAAGCTTCGAAATATTCGCACCTCTCCGCTGCAATTAAGTAAAATATAATGTTCAAGTATTTTGATTTCTATCCTGTAAACTGGAATGAACTCAATGTAAATCTTGAAAAATTACTTGAATGGACACAACGCTTTCATATTGTTTGTTCGATATGCAGCCTAACTGCGAGCGTTAATTGTTGTTACCTTCTTCATAAACTTCGTATAATTTAGCTTTTTTCTCGACCGCAGAGTTCACCAAATCAGGCTTGAATTTTTCAATCAGCGTCGGCAACAGCTCAGAGACCAGTGTTTTGTTTGTCAGGCGCAGGGCCTTTGTCAGTTCTTCTTTGCCATCTTCAAAGTAAAATCGTAAAGCTCCTTCGAAGCCTAAATCCTGAAAGTGAAAGAACACATCATCGATTAAGTGTTCTAAAGCGCGCGCGCGTCACATGTAAGCAATTCCAAACGCCTTTTATGTTCCAGGTCTAATACGATTTATCGGAAATGCAATTTTACCTTCGTTCAAGCCTCAAACATGCAGGCCTATCACACTTTGACTAGAATAGGGTTATGCGAAGCGTAAAATGTCAACCTCTGAGTGAATTAATCTCAAAAATTATCTTATCATTACAGTAACTCGATTTTCACGGCCAGAATTCAAGTACTTATTGGTGTGTATTTCTAAGCCAGACATAAGCAAAATAGTGGGCTACACATTTATGATTATCATGTATATTGTTAAGATATAAGTACACATTCCTTCGCCAATATATACATCGTTCGTGACAACGTTTGGCTCGCACGCACCTCTTTCAATATCAGTCGGAATGCCCCGTGTTGGTTTCCTTTATTGTAAGCCGCTATCTTGAGTCCAAGCTCTCGTTTCGTGTTCTGTAGCTCGGACTCCTCATCTTGTTCGAGGTCCTTATCGGAACTTTGCGCCTCCTCGGCCACGATCCGCAAGTGAGCTAAAATTCTCGGGTCGGAGAGAATATTCGACGATGAACGCTTCGAGAATAAACCCTGAGGCTCTTCACCCTGGATTATGTCATCCATACGCGCGATAAAGCCATTCACATGCTGCGAGTGAGAACGAAGTTGAATGGTTTACAGGCCAGACTAGTCAACATCTTTTCTTACTCACAAGATGTGTACACACACCGCACAGCGGCGCGAGTTGATTGACATGCAAGAGATATTCTAAATTGCTGTTCAACAAACGCGTCGATCATTGGTTTTAAAACAATGCAACATTTATGAATTTTTTTTACACCATTGGCTGTATAAAGAGATCCTTTGCTTACCACAACAACAGAGAGATTAAACTTGTCCCAACACATTCGGAGTACCAGCCAAATTATTCTTAAACAGCACTGGGAAACGTTTTGAGAGTTTTCAGATGTATGTTACTGTTTTGTTTATAAGGGAAAACAGTGAAGTTTTTAAGTAATGCTATAAATATTTAGTCGAATTTTAATAGCGTAAAACCAAGAAGGTACGAAAAATATCATGTAAAACTCTCTTTTTTTAAAAAAAATAATTTATCGAGTTCATGAAGATTCTTAAGTTCAAGTCCAAATGTCTAGACACATTTTAGATATTATCTATGGTATATATGCGATATTTTTCAAAATCTTATAAATGACACAATAATAAAGTATTGCCGCTAGTACATATATTGACGCCCTACAAAAAAGAACAATTTTTCATGGTCAGCAGTGACTCCCATGGCAACTCGGCACCAAGGCAACGCGCAAGGTTCTGGAAGTTCACAAAATGGCGTTCGTAGTTGTTTAGGAATTTGCAGAACAAATTTTAGGGAATTCATTGATCGTCCGAATGAAGGAAAAATGGAAAAGACGTTTAATGAAGACCTTCGCTATGTCTAAGAGTTCATCTAGTTCAAGCTCATCGAGTTCTTCGTCGGCTTCGGATCCGGAAGATCGGCAAGATACAGGACCCGCCGAAGATGTCGAGTCCCGTCAGTCACAGGAGGAGGCCGAGTTAGACTTTTGGCTCTCTTTAGATTTATCTGCAAGGTTTATCGAAAGTTTAATTGCAGTCTGAGTGTCCTGTTCTGTTATTTTCCTGTTACAGACGTCCCGAGAGCCCTTGGAGTATTACGCACTCGAACATCGTAGTCAAGTCTGAACCAGCAGAACCAGCAGTAATTTCCAGGTAAAATGATTCTAATTGTTTGCTGATAAAGTTCTATTAAGTCCTATTCAGGATAACATTATTATTTTTGTAGTTTGGTTTGTTGTTTCGTAATTTTGCATCAAAGTTTCACGGAGAATGTTTTCACGGGTTGATGTTCTTTCTTTTAATTTTTGAGATTTGGTTTGCTTTTTAAATAAAGTAAGCTTATAAACTTACCTTTTAACAATAATATTCTAAAAGCAACTTATCTTAGAATTCCCAATACCGGATCATCTGTTTTCCCGTGAAACTAATTATTCAATTTAATTTGTACCCTTTTGTGACTATCTTAAGTTCTATGGTTTTAATTGTAACTTGTGTGATTTTATTTAGACCACCAAATCCCAAGCCTGTCCCAAGAAAACCAAAGGTGTCTGATGTTGCAAGTAGCTATGCTGAGGAGGTCACTGCTGGTCAGATGCGTCCACCGTGGCAGATGCTGAAGACAAATGATGCACTTCCACCCAGGGCACTGACTGTCACATCAGTTACTCAGTCTCATGATCTTCAGGTAATGGAATCCCTGTGTTGGAAGATCTGTTAATGGTCAACCATTCTACTTTAAAAATCAAGATCTCAATTCTCCCTACTGATTGCCATACATTTCTTTAAATCTCAGTTTTGAGAATTTGGTGGCATTCATCAAAAAAAGCGTGATCTCCAAGTTGATACTGTTTTCATTATTCTTATCATACTTGCCTGATGACAGTGTTGGGTAATTATTAGTAAGATGAAATTATCTTAACAAGTTCTTGCAGTAAAAAGAGCTATCATAGAATCTGTAGGACTGGTCCTGCCTTGCATTAACTGTTACCAAGTCTAAAATTCCTGATAAGTAATGGTGATGGCTTGCAATATTAACTTTGTTAAATTAGGACTGGTGGAGACAGTAATGTTTATCATTAACCAACAAAAGGATAATTATTGCCATTACAAAATACTAGAAAAAAATCAAGTTCTGAAAGATTTAGTAGGGTTTAGAGACAAATACAATGATAATTGTTTAATGAATATTAAATCAAATAGGTCTACATGTTGTTTAATTGTAATTTACAATGAAAAACATGTTTGTTTGTACTGACAAAATAAATACTTATAAAACATATATCCAAGGCATGATATATGTCTGTTACACTAGAATAAGATTGTGTGACAAACAATCTATTTTCAATTCAAAAAGCTTATGAATAAATAATAATGAATAACACCTGCAGCTATTGTATTCTTGTCACTAAGCTCAATCTGAGTGTTTTGAATAGCAATATCAGACTTATAATACTGGAGAGAAAAATTTAAGACATCAATTTAGAATGAAGAATAGCTAACAAAACAGTAGTGAAAACTGTGGAAAGATCTTGTTTTTGGTCAAGTCCAGGATAAAATGTTGAAAGAGATCAAGTGTGTAATTTCCTTGTCAAATGAAAATTTGAACAATAATGAGGTAAAACAACAGAAGCACAAAGTTGTGTGTTTAGGATTAGTATTCTGTTAGAGAGTCTGTTACTTCCATGAGCAAAAGAAATGTGTGAAGTGGATATATATACATATACTATTGCATTGTTGCAATTCACCTAGTATGATATATAGATATTTTTAAGATCATTAAAATCTCTCTTTCTCAATCACCTTTTAAACAGTGTCATGTAAATCACTATTTTCTTAATCCTTAATATCTAAAAACCACACCAAGCCATGCTACAATAATATTATCGTTCTTTAAATCCTGAAATACTTCGAAATCCTTAAATCCATGTAGGCCGTTTTTTAGAATAGGTGAATTTGCTACATTTGGTTCTGAGGAATAAAAACAAGAAGTATAAGGAAAATGACTCTACTAAACATTTTAGACATAATTCAAGTTCATGTACAATTGATTTTACTTAATGCGGATGTGCATAGTTAAAAAGTAATGTCACTCTAATCTTTAATATACAAAATCTCTCTTGGCTGAAAAATGTTGGCTGCACAGCAGAGTTTCCAGGAAGCTAATTAAGTTGATTTCAATATTACAGGGTATTGTTATGTTTGTGTGGTGTATTGTAACTAAACTTTGTACTAAATTTGTAGGCTGTGATTGGATTAGAAGCAGCTCATGCCGAGGGTCAATCATCATCTGATTGGCTGGGGAGACACAGTGTTGAAGCTGGGGCTCTGTCATTTGATGAGATTATCAAATGTGGAGTCCCTGTCAAGTAAGAATTTTCATAATTTTTAATTTTTATTTGTAAAGTTTAGTAACAGTTTTACAGTTATGTGTTCAGCAAAAGAATTTTATCAGGACACAAACAAAAACTGAGTTTGAAAGGATACTTTTAACTTTCCCCTTAGTAGCGCCCTGTAAAGGAAATAAAAATTAAGATGGATTATTCTACGTCAGTTTTTCTGAGAGCTGTGTGCTATGATTTTCTACTTGACATGACCACTGTTCGTACTGGTAAAAATGATAAAAGTGCTCAAAATAGAATTTAAAAAAGAACTAAATTTAATACTTGAAAAGTTGCATCTACATAACTGGAACTTGGAACTTATAACAATTAACCTTCAATTGTGTCAAGATCTTTTCAGCTGAACATAAAGTGTCTAAACTTGTCAATACTTGTGAACTTCATGTAACATGTAAGTGTTATGAAAAATTGTTGCGTGACTTGGAAGATTCGCAAATATGCTAATTTCGTCTTGAATCTTCTTGCATATTTCATTAGTATCGCATCACCGTGATTCAGCAATTCTTTTTAGTTGTTTGCATATGTTGCTGTAAATAGTTTAATATTGTAATGATACTTTATTTAGTAGTGCTGGAAAGATCTAGAATCTTATGCTGTAAAGTATATAAGCGAATCGGTGTAGTGCTTAGGTGGTTTTTTTCCCAGGAGTGTTTAGAGAGAATTATCTCGTGAGTCAGTCGTGTTTATTGAAGTGTGACGAAGGTCGTGTGTAAAGTACCGACAGAGACTGTGTTTGTTGAAGGGTAACAGAGAGGTTATGTGGATATTTGGCAAGTGGCTGTGTTTATACAAGAGTGACGGAGGTCGAAGTTTAACTGACAAGCCTAGCGTGTGCTTGTTGTGAAGTGTGATGAAGGTCGCAAGTAAAGTACCGACAGAGGTCATGTTTGTTGAAGTGTAACAGAGAGGTTATGTGGATATCTGGCAAGAGGCTGTGGTTATACAAGAGTGACGAAGGTCGAAGTTTAACTGACAAGCCTAGTGTGTGCTTGTTGTGAAGTCTTGTGTGGAATTACTGTGTTCATCTGGAATAAATAACCTTGTTGTTGTTCCGACATCCCTGCGTTCTGTTTAGAATGCAAACTACCTGCCACTTTAAACATTCAAACTCATAACATTGGGGCCCATCCGAGAGAGTGGAATTCAAGGAACTGTTTGATTGTCTACTGATAACCAGGAAAGGATCGCAAGTTGGAAGGAAGTAACCATGCTGTGAAAGCAAGTTGTAGCGAGTGAAAGAGGTGTGGAATTTTAGCACTGTGAAATGGAGAAATTTATTCAACTTGGAGAAAAGTTGGGACTGGAAGGAGAAAAGCTACTCGCATTTGTTGAGAAACAACAAGAGTTGGAACGAGAGGAGAAGCGTCTTTGAGAGAAAGAGGAATGTAGAGAGGAAGAACGTGAGGAGAAACGTAGGCAGCTAAAAGAAGAAAAAGAAGAGAAACGCAAAGAGGAAGAGCATGAAGAGAAATGCAGAGAGGAAGAATGTGAAGAGAAACGTCGGAGACTTGAAGGCAACAAGAATGATAATTGAGGAAAGTAGAAATGGAAGCTGACCTCATGAGACAGATTGAGGCTGCTGAGGCTGCCAAGAGAGAACTTGAGTTAGAACTTGCTAGGTGAGCAGCAGCGAATGGTGATGGTCATACCACAGAAAGAGATGACAGGCCTAAAGTGCCGAAACCTCCAGCATTTGTGGATGGTAAGGATGATTTGGACGCATACTTGCAGAGGTTCGAGAGATTTGCAGATACAGCTAAGTGGAATAAAACTGGATGGGCATCAAAGCTAAGCGCTCTGTTGTCTGGACGAGCACTCGAAGTATACTCACGTCTAACGGAGGAAGCATCGAAAGATTATGACAAGGTAAAGATTGGGTTGACGATGTGAGATGATCTCACAGAAGACGGCTATCGTCGTAAATTTAGAGCATCCAAACCGGAAGTTGATGAAAGCCCAGACCAGTTTATAGTGCAGCTGGACAGATACTTGTTATGGTGGCTAGAGCTTTCAGATACTGAGCGAACCTTTAATGGCTGATGAACAAAGGAGATCGAGCAATGTGTGAGATGCCCTGGCTAAAGAAAGGCAATTAACCAAGCAATTGGAAGAAAAGTTATCCTTTGAGAAGCTCTTGAAGTTAGAAGTTGAATGTGAGCTCGCTAAAAGTAGAGCCAACCTTTCAGAAGTGACAAAGGCCAAGTAAGCTCTTCAGCAAGAGTTTAACTGAGATAAGTACTGGATGTATGAGACAGTAAGCAAGTTGAGAGACCGAGATGGTAACGCCAGACAGAAAACTGAAGTTTGTGACGAACAAAAATCGGAATGGAACACTCTTAAAGAAAACTCTGTACAACGAGAAGCAAAACAGTTTAAGGGGCCTGAGAACTTGGAAAGATCGCAAAGACTTAACAGGGAAAAGGACGGTGAGATAAACCCTTTCATGATTGAAGTACCTGATGAGAAGATTCGCGTAGACGAAGCTACGACTTTAGGAGCAGTTGCTGTTGGAGTGGATGTTAACATTAGTAAAAACGATGATGCTGAAGGTGAAGTAAAAGGAGTTGATCCAGTAGATGATGTTAAATTTCTGGAGATTGGTGGTTGTGTCACGGAAGAGTCAGTCAAAGATGTGGCAATAGGAGATAGTCTTTCTCTTATGCAGAGTACAGGAATAATTTAAGAGACATTGGACTACCTCCTCTCTAAATTTTTTGTTTTAGTAGAAATTTAGGAAATTTCTTCTCAAGAGGGGGTTATGTTACAAAAAATTATTGCGTGATTTGGAAGATTTGCGAATATGCTAATTTCGTCTGTAATGATACCTCATTTAGTAGTGCTAGAAAGTTCTAGAATCTTATGCTTTAAAGTATATAAGTGAATTGGTGTAGTTCTTAGGTGTTTTTTTCCCAGGAGTGTTTAGAGAGAATTATCTTGTGAGTCAGTAGTGTTTATTGAAGTGTGACGAAGGTTGCATGTAAAGTACCAACAGAGGTCTTGTTTGTTGAAGTGTAACAGAGAGGTTACGTGGATATCTGGCAAGAGGCTGTATTTATACAAGAGTGACGGAGGTCGAAGTTTAACTGACAAGCCTAGCGTGTGCTTGTTGTGAAGTCTTGTGTGGAATTACTGTGTTCATCTGGAATAAATAACCTTGTTGTTGTTCCGACATCCCTGCGTTCTGTTTAGAATGCAAACTACCTGCCACTTTAAGCATTCAAACTCGTAACAGTAAGGTTAGGTCTGTATCTGAGCCCAGTTAAGGCCATCAGGCTGATTCTTGTTTCTGTTTATGGAAGCACAAAATTGTTGTATTGAAGTCTGCCTGAGGATGTAGTGTCTTACCCAAGAACATTTGTCTAGCTCAAGACACTGACAAGGCTTTCAAAACCAGATTGCTCGATCTGGAGTCCAGTACGTGCACAAGTAAACATAAACCATATATGAGCCAAGTGGCTTTAATATCAGACTGTTGGTTATCCCCGGTTTCAGTAGCATGAAGCGACTAGGAGTGTCTCTACTTGCCCCTGGATGGGATGCTAGTCCATCACAGGGTTACCCCCAGCATTAAATTCGCTGGTACCCATTTACACTCCTGGGTGGAGAGAGGCACTATGAGTGAGTGTCTTGCCTGGACTGCTCACTCCAGAGCCGAGTGCACTAACCACAAGGCTACTACACCTCCCACACAAAAGTCACTAAGAGTAATAGATAAATCAGACAAAATGTGGTCACCCTCGGGGGTGATTCAACAGTAAAAGTAAGACTTTGTGAGAAGGCGAGACTAGTGCTTTCTTTTCAAGCCTTTTACATTTTGACTTCTCCGATTTATTGTTAGACAGAGACTTAAAGTGCCAATGAAGTAAAAAATAATCGCTGCTTATTTGAAAGGCTTTTCAAAGTAAAGAAGAATGGCATTTTCCCTTTGGGAATATCTTTTTTCTTTTCAGAGATATAATTTTATGTTTTTGTATTATGCAAATGAGGAAAGTGATGACATCATAGGTGGTTCCACTAAAACAGTACAACACTCAGTCAAGAATATCTCTAGAAATATTGGAGCAGTGTTCTTCAAACTTGGCACCAGAAATGTGCATCACAAAAGAAACAGAATGACACCTACTATGTTGTTGCCATGGCAACACTCTAAGCTCCAGTCTCTGTGAAAAACCAAATATCCCCATGTACAATCTTTTAAAGTGGGACAGAGGGTCTAGCTCGGCACACAAATGGCTCCCATATTGTCTTAGCTGTCCCCATTAGATTGTTGTGAGTAGATGATCCTTGTTTAGGATAAAATCTGGGAACTTTAGTCTTAATTAAAACAGGACCAGTGGCATAACTGTTGCCATGACAACAGCACAACAGGTGTCATTTTGCTTCTTTTGTGATGTACAGTCCTGATGCCAAGTTTGAAGAACACCACTTTAATATTTCTAGAGATATTCTTGATTGAGTGTTGTACTGTTTTAGTGAAATCACCTATGATGTCATCACTTTACTCACAAAAACATAAATATCTCTAAAACGAAAAAAAAAATCTAAAAAGAAAAACACCATTCGTCTATACTTTGAAAGGCCTTTCAAATAAGCAACAATTATTTTTTACTTCATAGACACTTTAAAAAGTGTTTTTAATGCAAGTTTGAGATGTTCAGCTTCCTAAGATGTTCAGTCGTTATCTATAAGTAAAAACAAACAAATCAGCACCTGAAGATTTTTTGCCTTGTAAAAATCAAGACTGTGAGACAGACACAACAGTTAAAAAATGAAACTGCTAGATGAAAAACCCATGGAAACCCATGGTTTTTGATAGACCATTCTCCACCCCAACCATTGCCTATTATGTACATCATTATATGTTTTTGATTGTTTGTTTTTTAGACCTCCATCTGGTGCAGATCCTGGCCAAGTTCACATGAAATATGATGCTGTTAAACTACAAGATTATGAATTTAAAATTACCAAGTAAGTCATCTTTTTTTGTTATTCCTTTTGAAGTAGGTAACATAGTTATGATACATCTGGAATATCAGCAGTACATACTGTGCACAGGGTAGGGCTCCCACAAAGTTTTGAACTAAACATTGAACTTAGAAACATTGTTACATGGAAGATACCTCAAGTCATTTTGCCACTGACAATTTTTTCAGCTGCTGTGAATCAAGAAAGCCAAACTGTAACCAAATAAATAATGGCTTTTACAGATTTCTTAATTACTTCTGACCCCTGAATTTATACCAAAGAACCTATTTTTCTACAGTTGTACCATGGTCAATGGGAGCCACTGGGTGCCAATATTTTAACTGTTTTGCGCAGCCCTGTAATTAAATTTTGACATTAAATTATTCTTGTCTTGTTGTGTTGCAGTCTTATCCAGTTATGCCAGCAGAGAATTAATTGGCTGTTGCGAGGAAGTAAAAGAGTAAGTTATGGATAAATTATTAATACTGAAAGATACTATATTAAGTCCTCTCTGACTTAACTATTGCTTGTTACAGGGGTTTCAAATTAAGACTAGTTATGAGGACAATTTTGCCTGCCTGCCTGCCTGCCTATTTTGACAAGAGGAAGGTTTTTTCCTTGACTTAAAGGTCAATAAGGTTTTGTCTGCCTTGGAATTCTGGAGTTCCCACTGAAAACATGAGATTTGCTTGCCATCTTGAACTGTGTCTTGCTCCAAATAGTCCATGAACAGGTTCCTCAATGGGGACTAGGGAAAAACGAACAGGTCATGAGTGAAGAGAGCTGGTAACTAACTACTCTTCATCGTATTAATTTCTGAGAGCCAGACAACTGTACTACTAGAATTGCAATATAATATTATTGTTATTTTACTTAAATTTATACTTTAATATTTACCTAGTATTTTTAATTGCACATACAGGCATTTGGTTTAGTGAAAGGACAGAATGTAGCCCTGTTAGTTGATGCATCAGATTCTAATTGTGGATATGGTAGATTACAACTCTTCCAAGAGTCATTAGCGGTATGGAGCTTTCTCTGTTTACCCATTGGGTTTATCAGTCATTTGTGTGTATGGTAAAAATGTTTTCATAACAACAACTTTTGAAAACTAGGCACTCGCTTGTAGCCCTATCCTTTTACCTTCTTCCAGCACAAAACTTTGCTTGACATTTTTAATCTCTCTTTATACAATAATTTCATCTAGCTGTTATGTTTGTTCAGGGAAGCAAACCTCAAAACTGCAAACTTATCGCTGTTGTCTTTTACAGTTTAATTTTCTTCATGCCTACTATTGACTTTTTCCTTTCTACTCAGTATTAGTATAAATCTACTAGCTTTCTATAACAAATGCTGTTTTCTGACTGGCTGTGCTATACTACTCACTGTCTATTCTGTGACAGCCAGTGACTAGTGTAGCAGTGTCACCCAGTGTGTGCTTCTTGACAAACTGACGCCCGCTTCTTGGTATTTTCAAGGTATCCCCGTGAAGAGGTTTTAGATAAAGTTTTGAACGACAAATAGATTTTTACTTAAACTTTAGATTATTTTCTCTTTAATTCTGTGTGTGATGGTTGACTAGGGTGCAGCCCAAGTATACTATCTATACTACTAGCAATAGTTTTCACTAGAGCTTCCCCCGCTTTTGAAGATCTGTTTAACACCTGTATATGGTTTTTACTGGATATAAATACTGTGCATACGACTGTTAAAAAAGAAACGTTTTAATATTTATTGAAGTTAACATTAACATATTTGTCTGTAAATGGCAATGAAATTTATTACAGCCATACAGTTTTGTTGATAATATTTTTTGTGAAACAGCAACGTTTTGTATTGCATGTTTTTTTTTGTCCGCAAAATAGTTACTACTCCATTGTTTTTTTTGTTTCGTTTTAATATTATGCACTTAACAGAGATTGTTTCATGTGGTAAGTTAAATCACCTTATTAAGTTTTTTAATGGTATCACTTGAAATGATTGTCGTTAGAGGTTTTTTTGGCCCTATGAGTTAGTATTACACCCTAATTGCATTGTTTTCTTTTGTTAAGTTTTTACTATTATGCATAAATTGTCAGATAGTGTTTCATAAATTGTACGCTTTTGTTAAATTTTAACTAGTGTCTGTTCAACTTAACAGTTTGTTTTTATACCAGACAATTAGCTGTTCACTATTCCTGTGAAGTTTGAGGCATGGGCTTTCATAGTTATAACAAGTTTGTTGTTCTGAGAAAGCTCAAAATCTACAATACATTTTCGAGCAACAGCAATTCCTCAGTTAGATCGTCAATGTTGTCTTTGCACTGCACGATGTCTTCTTGAAGGAAGTTCCCCACATAAACCTTTGGAAATGCTGTCACTGAAAAGCGCTGGTTGTGTTTTTCTAGACGAAAGTTAATGTTCATTTCAATATAGCAGTTCTTCAGAAGCATTGCTCTGTTACAATGTAGACAATGAACAATTTTGGAGCATTTGAGGTACAAAATTGGCCACATATTGTTATCTAAACCCAACTGATTTAATCCATATGCTGTCACTACTGTCAAAAGAATACTGCTATTCAAAGTCACAGAACTCGAGCATGAACGACAAAATGAATCAAATGTTCTTAGTGTCATGAAAAGGCTCTCTTCCTCTTCACTGAGATGACCAAATGTTCTTTCCTCAAATATTTGGCTAAAACAGGCATTACAATCCCTAGCCGCAAATGAACTACAAAGATATATTATGTATGACCAAACAGGCTCCCTAATTTCCCTCAATAATGAACTATCTTCTCTCGAAGAGATATAATGTGAGCAAATATAGAAAAGCAGGCCTGAAAACTCATTCCTAGTATTTAGATTTGATAAATATGGAAGAAACAAATGCGTAGAGATTTCCAAAAAGCGTCAACAGCACATGAATAAATTTAATAAGCGATGAGTAACCAGGGGGCATAATTGAAAAGTTAAAGACGTTCTCTGGTGAAAAGTTAAAAACACTAAGCTTTCGATTGCCAGTCGGCAATCTTTAAAAAGTGAGATGTAAAAAGTGAAGGTAAAGATAATATATGTACAAAGAGGTGAAAAAATAACGAACGGATATAAATAAATACAAAAAAAAAATACTTGTGCGAAAATAAAATACTAATAACATGGATAAAATTACAATAAAATTGAGTATTGTCTTGGCAGCTGGTTAGAGTTATTGTCTGCCTGGCTAGTAATTGCAGTGTGCCAGGATTCCAATGTTTTTCTTACGTGTGAATTTCCCCTGTCGATGACGCATCCCGTGTCGATGACATGAATAAATACCAGGGTTAACAGAAACAGAATTCATAAAGTGCCCTCTTCGAACTGTAACCACCGACTTGTTTATCTTCGACAGTGATATAATAATCAAATGGAAATTGATATAACGAACTCCATATCTCTTTCTGACAATATCAATGCAACTCTGAGTTGAGATTCTGTTCTGACATTATCTTTCTGATCTGTTGGATCGAGTCTGTCGATTATCTTTCTGATCTGTTTGATCGAGTCTGTCGATAATCTTTATGATCTGTTGGATTGAGTCTGTCGATTTTCTTTCTGATCTGTTGGGTCGAGTCTGTCGATTATCTTTATGACCTGTTGGATCGAAGTCTGTCGATTATCTTTCTGATCTGTTGGATCAAGTCTGTCAACCCCGTTGCTGATTTGTGTCTAACAAATCAAATTTTGTACCGAATAATTTTATTTAGTGCTGTTGAATGCTTTTGAATTCAAATAAATTACTGAACTGCAAAATAATCACCCTGAAATGCTGCTCGAAGATGTGAACTTGTGGTTTGAAAGGCTGCTAAAGATGGCGAAACGCGACTTCGTGGTTGCAAAACCTTAACACGCTGCTAGAAGATGGCAAAACGCGAACTCGTGGTTAAAATGCTGCTAGATGATGGCGAAATGCGAACTCGTGGTTGCAAGACCTTAAAACACTGCTAGAAAGAACTCGAAATGCTGCTAGAAGATTAGGAAACGCAAACTCCTGCTCGCAACATCTACCCGACAGCACCTTTCGCACTTGCTGAAATATTACCCGAGACCACCGTGCGTGCCTAGTTTGATCAAATCGAGATTTTTTCACATACTACAATTTACTTACTTACTTACTTACATCTTTACATTTTTGAAATTCCTTATATGTATACACGCGGGCAATCCTAGGGTGCCTCCTCGGGTTTTGGCCTCTGGGCCAAAACCCTGCGGGGGCAATCACAGATTATGGTTCACCACTAAATTTTCTCCAATTGTTCAAATGTTACCTTTAACTTTAATGGCTTTCATCTAGAAAAAGTTAAAAACAATTCAGCATGATTTTTGAACCGGCATGCGGAAGAAAATTTTAGTAGTGAACAATAAAGACAATAGAGTGTTACGTTGCCCCTTGGAAATTCAATGGTCTTAAAACTAGCGTATTTGCACTCAAAGCTTCACTTCTCATGCAAATATTTGTTTTACAAACATTAAGTTTCCATGTGTCAACTATGGGGCGATAGTTCCTCTACAAAAACATTCTTAGTATTGTTTAAATAGAAATCTTGAGCTTATAATTTATTTGTAAATATTCCATTTTATACAATAACCAAATCAATGCGCGTGCTCTGATTGGTCAATCAGCTGTGGGTTATTGTGCTGGTAAACCCACGGAAAAATCGCGCGTCTTCTGAATTTCCACCAACATCCCGCGTGGTTTATCAGCTTATAACCCACAGAAACTTGTGGTCTATTGCTTAAATAAATGATTCCTGTGTTAGCAGTTTTTTGGGACTTAAACAGTAAATATCTTTAGTTAACTAGTTTGTGTAAAGTACTTGTGTGTAAACATAAAGAGATTATCTTCAATGTTATCAGGAGCTTATAGATGAACAGTTGGTCAACAAGGACAGACTTTTCTTAGTTTCATTTGGAACTCGACCCAAGCCATTATGGACAGTGGTCAGAGATGTCAACTGCAGAATGTGAGTCAGATTATTGGTTCACAAGATGTCACCTCATTTGGATAGCTTAAAATTCAGTAAAAGAAGAATATTTGTAAGGTATACCAGGGCTCAAACAATCAACCCTGGTTAACTAGCTGTAGGATTGGATAGCTAGTCCTCTGTAAGTCCACAGTTCTGCAGCACTGATTACCTCTCATGCTGTAGGTTGTTTCATGCCGATTCAGAGTCATTGGAAGAGTAAAGGACCCAAGTATATTTACATAGTGTCAAAGTTTTCACCACTACTATATTAATTGGGGACACTAAAACAAGCAATAAGATAATATTGTAAATTGAACAGAAACTTGTTAAAATCCTAACTGGAAGGAGGCTGGCCAGTTGGCTACCTGTTTTCAAAGGGTGAAGGAGTTGAATCTCTCACCACCAAACACAAATTGATCTGACTAGTGGCAGGGATTAGGATTTGAACTCAGAATCTCCAGATCGCAAAACCAGCACTCTTAACCACTAGG